>CM022877.1:35118720-35135874 GCA_012654025.1 Pachypsylla venusta | reverse complement strand
AGTGCGGGAACCGAAACAAGTCGAAGAACAGCACTTGTCAGAATTGCTGAACAAATGGCTTCTTTAGAGTGCGGGAACCGAAACAAATCGAAGAACAGCACTTGTCAGACTTGCTGAACAAATGGCTTCTTTAGAGTGCGGGAACCGAAACAATTCGAATAACAGCACTTGTCAGAATTTTAAACCTTTGTCCTGACCCAAGAAAACATTAGAATTACTGCGCAAAAATCGGTTGATGTATAAGTTTGAAAGTAAACAATGCCGCTCATACAACAACTGAACAGAAGTCTTGATGTAATTCCGACCTTAAGTTCTTTTCCTCCATACGCCATTTGACCGATGCAGTCTCTTATAAATATACATTTTACCTACGACAATCCGGTGATCCCAACCGTATAAATATTTACGGCTTTGATTCGCATCCTGTATATTTTACATACTAATGTGCTCCAATTTTGTAAGCAAACATTCTTCTCCAATGTAGGTTAGGGTTAAACACTACATGGACAAATAATGCATGTCTCTAATGTAATGATCATCAGCACAATGAATCATTCAATGTTGTTTGTAATGGGCCCCCCCTGACCCACTGAATAATTCGATTAAAATTTATAATAATGTTCCCTAATAAGATACCTGTTTGTCTCAAGGGAAATTACTATATAAATTTTATTTATAGTAATTGATGCATCTTTCAGGGGCGGATACAGAGCGGGCGGTGGGTGGGGCGGGGTTACTACGGTCGGCCACGATTCAGCTAATATTAGGAAAATAATACTGGATTTTTTTTTTGTTTCAATGAAATAAAAATAAATCTGGCCTCCGGGAGGGGAGGGGTGTTCGCCCCTTCGCCCTCCTTGGATCCGCCCTGGCATCGTTTCGACCTTTATTGAGTCTTTAATAGATTCATTTTTATGATTCTTGTACATGCAGGGTGGTTCACTGATGGTAAATTCTTGCTCTCACTTCGAATAATTCGATTTGCAACATCTAACAACCATTGAACACAATGTTGCCACGCAGTATCGCAGTATATCACTGGCCATTTCATTTACCAAAAAGTCCTTCTTGTTGCCTGGCTGCTAGTTACAAGCCTTCATTCAAATTTCATGAGAATGTATCCATTAGTTTTTGGTGAACTTTGATGGGAGTGGGCATGATAGTAAGTCCTGCAGCTTATAACATAATCCTAAATCTTGGGATAAGAGAAGTAGAGAAAGATTGAAAGCAGGCAAAATGTGGTTGTGGAGGAGAATAACAAACACAGCGTGCATGGAGACGAAGATGAATGTGCAAATTTTAGAAGAAAGAGAAGAAATAGAGAAAGATAGGAAGCAGCGGAAATGTGGTTGTGGAGGAGAATGACAAAGACAGCGTGGATGGAGACGAAGATGAATGTGCATATTTTAGAAGAAATTGAGAAAGATAGGAAGCAGCGGAAATGTGGTTGTGGAGGAGAATGTCAAAGACAGCGTGGATGGAGACGAAGATGAATGTGCAAATTTTAAAAGAAATAGAGAAAGATAGGAAGCAGCGGAAATGTGGTTGTGGAGGAGAATGACAAAGACAGCGTGGATGGAGACGAAGATGAATGTGCAAATTTTAGAAGAAATAGAGAAAGATAGGAAGCAGCGGAAATGTGGCTGTGGAGGAGAATGACAAAGACAGCGTGGATGGAGACGAAGATGAATGTGCAAATTTTAGAAGAAATAGAGAAAGATAGGAAGCAGCGGAAATGTGGTTGTGGAGGAGAATGACAAAGACAGCGTGGATGGAGACGTAGATAAATGTGCAAATTTTAGAAGAAAGCAGTCCATTATTAAATCACATTGAGTCACGAAAAATTATTTGGCCACACAATTCGTAATAATAACTTCATGAACAAAATTTTTGAAAGAAAACATCGAGAGGAGTAATGGGACGCCGCTTGTCCTTCAGCGCGTTGAAGAATGCCTCACAAAAAAGAGAAAAATGGCTTCAAATACAAAACTCTGCCTTTAGATTTTCATGATGGGAATAGTGTGTGGATATGTGGCGGCATTGTATCAGTGTGCCACGTGCGCTGAGCAATGAACATCGTGTTAGCATAAACATATCAAGTTCCTTCTGATGTGAGAACAACCTCAAAATTCAGTTTCATTTTGTATTGTTCCTATCACAATGGGAAAAACTCAGTGCTTGGTACAAAGCTATTGTGTTTCAATGTCGTAACTCTTAGCCTAATGATGTCATTTCTTCTAACTGTTAGGACAAAGAAATTTTGTCTCCGTATAATTTTGTTGAAAATGTGGGCAACATCAAAGAAATGGGGTTGTTCAGTAAACGTCAAAAAGGTATCGATTGCTCAAAGACTATGTTTTGTGATACAGACACACCCACGCTGACAGAGGACCTGAAAACTTTGTGCAACGAATTTGGGTCACGGCTTCATCGATCTCACCAGTCTTTTAACGTCGGCATTGCGGTCTATCGAGGTGGAACTCCCGACACTTCTTTTCGGCTGGGCCCAAAAATGATCAATAGTTTTGGGATTGATAGGGCAACATCGAATGTAGAAATTTGGGATCGAATGTAGGACAGAAGATAGCATAGGACAGAGGAATTTCTATCCGCAATCAAAATAGATATTGAAAAGAAAATTTTCTAGATATTTTGGTTGCGGACAGAAGATATTGAAAAGAGAAATATCGAGATATTTTAGTTGCGGACGGAAGATATTGAAAAGAGAAATATCGAGATATTTTGGTTGCGGGCAGAAGATATTGAAAAGAGAAATTTCTAGATATTTTGGTTGTGGGCAGAATATATTGAAAAGAGAAATTTCTAGATATTTTGGTTGCGGACAGAAGATATTGAAAAGAGAAATTTCTAGATATTTTGGTTGCGGGCAGAAGATATTGAAAAGAGAATTTTCTAGATATTTTGGTTGCGGACAGAAGACATTGAAAAGAGAAATTTCGAAAAATTTTGGTTGTGGACAGAAGATATTGAAAAGAGAAGTTTCTAGATATTTTCGTTGCGGACAAAAGATAAAAGAGAAGTTTCTAGATATTTTGGTTGCGATAAAAGATATTGAAAAGAGAAATTTCGAAATATTTATGTCACATCTGATACAAGAATACACATTGAAGTTGTGTCGATTCGCAATTATTGCTAATTTTGATCTATTAATCAATTTTCTATTCATGATTCAATCACGTGGAGCGTAAAGTAGGTTGAAGTGAAAAACAAACAATGATAAAAAGAAAATCTAAAAATATATTCTGACACAATTATACATTCACACAGAGAGAGACGTGGATGCTGCAAATATCAAAGTTGAACATTTAGTCTGAGGAAATTGGAGGGAGTGTTGTACTCCTTAACCGTTAAGCGTGTCAAATCAATGAGAAAATATTGAATACTGGAAGTGGGCAGGGACACAATTTAAGCTCTGAGTATTTTATTAATCAATGAGAAAATATTGAATACTGGAAGTGGACAGGGACACAATTTAAGCTCTGAGAGAGTTGTGGAAGTCGCAAAGTTGAACATTTAGTCTGAGGAAATTAGAGAGAGTGTTATACTCCTTAACTGTTAAGCGTATCAAATCAATGAGAAAATGTTGCACGGCAAAGGGCTTGATTGCAAAACGAAAGCATGGAAAATAAAGGGAAAAATAGAAGAAAGAAATTAGGCTGTGATGGGGAGAACGTTTCGGGGTAAAGTAGAATCCAAAAATCGACCTAAAGAATCGTCGGTTTGCAGTAATTGCTCCTTTGCTAGTTACTATAGACTGCTCCTTTTGGCAAAGTTGGCGGAGTTTTAATATTAACGGCTGATGGGGGAGAACGTTTGAAGGTAAAGTAGAATCCAAAAATCGACCTAAAGAATCGTCGGTTTGCAGTAATTGCTCCTTTGCTAGTTACTATAGACCGCTCCTTTTGGCAAAGTTGACGGAGTTTTAATATTAACGGCTGATGGGGGAGAACGTTTGAAGGTGAAGTAGAATCCAAAAATCGACCTAAAGAATCGTCGGTTTGCAGTAATTGCTCCTTTGCTAGTTACTATAGACTGCTCCTTTTGGCAGAGTTTTGATATTAACGGCTGATGGGAGAGAACGTTTGAAGGTAAAGTAGAATCCAAAAATCGACCTAAAGAATCGTCGGTTTGCAGTAATTGCTCCTTTGCTAGTTACTATAGACTGATCCTTTTGGCAGAGTTTTGATATTAACGGCTGATGGGGGAGAACGTTTGAAGGTAAAGTAGAATCCAAAAATCGACCTAAAGAATCGTCGGTTTGCAGTAATTGCTCCTTTGCCAGTTACTATAGACTGATCCTTTTGCCAAAGTTGGCAGAGTTTTGATATTAACGGCTGATGGGAGAGAACGTTTGAAGGTAAAGTAGAATCCAAAAATCGACCTAAAGAATCGTCGGTTTGCAGTAATTGCTCCTTTGCTAGTTACTATAGACTGATCCTTTTGCCAAAGTTGGCAGAGTTTTGATATTAACGGCTGATGGGGGAGAACGTTTGAAGGTAAAGTAGAATCCAAAAATCGACCTAAAGAATCGTCGGTTTGCAGTAATTGCTCCTTTGCCAGTCACTATAGACTGCTCCTTTTGGCAAAGTTGGCAGAGTTTTGATATTAACGGCTGATGGGGGAGAACGTTTCAAGGTAAAGTAGAATCAAAAATCGACCTAAAGAATCGTCGGTTTGCAGTAATTGCTCCTTTGCCAGTCACTATAGACTGCACCTTTTGGCAAAGTTGGCAGAATTTTGATATTAACGGCAAAAGCTTTGTGCTGTCCATATTAGATTATTTCCAAGAAAATATTAATTAAAGAGCTTCACTGAAATGTAACTTTACTGAAATGCAATTTTACTGAAAGAAGTGTTGAAGAAAAATTTCAAAGAAATCGTTTTTTTGAAAATTTCCAAGTATTGCTTTCGCTATTCAGCCATATCGGAGAAAAGTTTACGAAATTTTTTTTTTTTGCTCTTTATAATTTGCGCACTACTTTGAGTTACCAATTATTGCTTTCAACGTTTCAGTCCTGGGGAATTATTTTTGTAAAACAATTTTATTTTATAAAAAACAACTTTACAGATTAGAACCGTGTTTTCCTCTTGTATTTTTTTTAAAAAAAAGTTAATTTTTTTCGTTCTGCTACAAAGTTTTCATTTTTCATTATGAAATAAAAAATTGGGAACGGAAAAACATCCGACCATGTTCGTCTTTCTTGGTACATACGTATTAGGTGAAAGAAGTTGTGTCCACGTGGCCAGTGGCGCAACCAGGAGGCCTTTGTTTCAAAGTCAAGTTTCGATGTATTATGTGAAAGAAGTTGTGTCCACGTGGCCAGTAGCCCAAACAGGAGGCCTTTCTTTCATACTGAAGCTTGGATGTATTATGTGAAAGAAGTTGTTTCCACGTTGCCAGTAGCGCAACCAGGACAGGAGGCCTTTGTTCCAAAGTCAAGTTTCGATGTATTATGTGAAAGAAGTTGTGTCCACGTGACCAGTAGCCCAAACAGGAGGCCTTTCTTTCAAACTCAAGCTTGGATGTATTATGTGAAAGAAGTTGTGTCCACGTGGCCAGTAGCGTAACCAGGAGGCCTTTGTTTCAAAGTCAAGCTTCGACATACTCGTTAATGTTTATAGTAATAATAAGGAAGTGCATTGTGCGAAGCATTTTAATTACCAGTAATTATCAGTGTTTTTTTTTTTTTTTAATTCAATAGTTTTTTTTATTTTTATTATTGTACTTTTTTTGTAAATATGCAAATTTTTGTATCATTATTATTTTTTCTAAATATCTCATCCTCGCAGTATAAATAAGGTATATTGATTTTAAAAATGGAGCTCTAGGGTCTAGGGCGCTGTAGAGGTTAGGATGATGAGAATGCCTCGAGTATTAACCTCTTCTTTTGCATGGTAACCAACCACTCAAGTGTCTATTATTTTGACAGAAGAAAATCTTTTCTTTTATTACGGTACCCTCGCATGTGATTGACCTGAACGCTAATCTGCGGGGCTCCACCAGATTACTAGACGCACAATATAGTTCCCATTAGCCAACGATCATATCACGTAGAATACACCAATTCCCGTCAGATCACTGAAGTTAAGCAACGTCGGGCGTGGTCAGTACTTGGATGGGTGACCGCTTGGGAACACCACGTATCGTTGGCTCATTTTTCCGGCCCAACCCAGGCTGGGTGAGGTCAATGTGGGTAGCTGGTTTGCAAGTTTCCAGCGAATGGAGTGTAAAACCCCCGTCTTGAATGACCAATATAGATGTTAAAGAGACGTTAAGTCAAATTTTAAAAAAATATATAAGTTCCAAATTAATTTCATTACGTCTCTTTAACATCTTTTGACCATTCAAGATAGGGGTTTCACCCTCCATTCGCTGCAAACTTGCAAACCAGCTACCCAAATTGACCTCACCCAGCCTGGGTTGGGCCGGAAAAATAGCCAGCATCACGAGGGCGCGAACCCACGTGGACACCCACATGGTACAATCTCGCTGAACTGTTGCTTAACTTCAGTGATCTAACGGGAACTGGTGAATTCAACGTGCCATAGACGCTGGCTATTCTACTTTTTTTTTCTTTTTAATTTGGCCTAACGTCTTTTTAACATCTATTGGTCATTCAAGACGGGGGTTTACCCTCCATTCGATGGAAACTTGCAAACCAACTCCCACATTGACCTCACCCAGCCTGGGTTGGGCCGGAAAAAGGAGCCAACGATAAGTGGTGTTCTCAAGCGGTCACCCATCCAAGTACTGACCACGCCCGACGTTGCTTAACTTCAGTGATCTAACGGGAACTGGTGTATTCAATGTGCCATAAACGCTAGCTATTCTACTTCTTTTTAAACGTAGAATAATTAGGTTTACCCTCCATTAATAATGATTTCATTAATTCGTGATTGATTCCTGAGGATCTCATTCTTACTTTTGAGAAGCACTGTCATATTTCTCGTTGATCACTGTGTTTCTATCTGTACACAGTATTATTAAATTAAAAAGATAGATGGTCCTCCAAACTTTCCCCGAGTACTTTCCTTCTTACACATTATTCAATGCTTTTGTTTTGCCTCCACTACGTCGCGTCCCTTCCAACCCACCACTTTTCAAAGAAAAGCTTTTTAAAAAAAGTAAAACACACTTTTACCCCTTTCAAATTAAAACAGTTTAATTTAAACAGAAGTTTTTTTTCTGTTCAAAGCATACCCCTCTTGTTTTTTATAATATTTCGCTGAAAAAAAATTTGACCTTATTTTCTCAAAGGAGAACGCCAAAAGGGCCACTCTCTCGTTTTTGTTGTTGTTGTTGCGCTTCCCCCTGAAGCGGATCAACTGATGTGTTCCCCATATTTAAGTACAGGTTTGGAATAATTGTAGAAATAGTTGATATGAGGTAGCCGAAAAGGGTTCAACCCCATCCATTAATGAAATAGGTTGATAGGAGGTAGCCGAAAAGGGTTCAACCTTATCCGTTGATGAAATAGGTTGATAGGAAGTAGCCGAAAAGGGTTCAACTCCATCCATTGATGAAATAGGTTGATATGAGGTAGCCGAAAAGGGTTCAAATTCCATCAATTGATGCAATAGGTTGATATGAGGTAGCCGAGTAGGGTTCAACCCCATCTATTGATGAACTAGGTTGATATGAGGTAGCCGAAAAGGGTTCAAATTCCATCAATTGATGCAATAGGTGGATATGAGGTAGCCGAATAGGGTTCAACCCCATCTATTGATGGAATAGGTTGATATGAGGTAGCCGAAAAGAGTTCAAACCTCATCCATTGATACAAGGAAATTGCGAAATTTAGTGTTATCAGTTTTGGCCACATCATCCATTGATGAAATAGGTTGATATGAGGTAGCCGAAAAGGGTTCAACCCCATCTATTGATGGAATAGGTTGATATGAGGTAGCCGAAAAGAGTTCAAACCCCTTCCATTGATACAAGGAAATGGCGAAATTTAAAAATGTTCTTGAACTCTCATTGATGTTATATTAGAAAATAACTGTCATAAATTAAGGAATTCAGTGAAACACTAAAAACATTTTAGGTTGTGTAAACACTTGAAGTAATACTATGTAGTTCCAAGGGGGACAAATTGCAAAAAAAAAAAAAAAAAAACTTTGTGTTAACACTGTTCGTTGGACTCTCAATTGGAACTATTATGTAAACTGTAAACAAAACATTGATACAGCAAAATGGTGAACGTTCGAAATGCGATCTAAACATGACAATATTAGTAATTCTAAAGAATCGCTCTTTCCTTTTTATTTTCTGGGTTTTAATATTATCCACGTGGATTGCTGGTGTAATGGTAGGATCTGGCTTCAAATCCAGCCTATCCAGTGTGGATATTTATCACTATTGGAGCACATAAAGGGGCCGGAATTATCAACATCTAATCTCGGGATCCTCAGAATTTGGTACCCAACCCTTCCATCACCATCAATGTTCATGTTGGAAATGTGAAAAGAAGTAAGTAGTAGGAATTATCATTTTGAGTGAGAATGCTCTTTTTTTGTTTACAAAAGTTATGCCCCGAAACCGCTTTCGCATTACTTCAGGGCACTCCTTTTTACACCCATGCCATTCCGGAAACGAGAAAATTCGATCACAAAATTGCTCCGGGCAGGATTCGGACCGACAACCTTCGGACCAAGTGTCAATGCTCTCAACAACTCGGTCACGGAGATCGGCTGAGTGAGAATCTATGTACAAATGAAAGTTTGCAGTATAAATAACCACTCCGGTAATTTGATCGAGTTTGTACCTTGCAGCGCCGCGTGCACTGTGAAATAACGAGATGTTGATTGAGAAGGTGTAACAAAGCATCTATCCGACACACAAACATGTCATTGTGAGCAACAAGTAATTGGTCATGCATTGGATTGATACATTTCATTTCATCTTGAAACATGAAAGCGGTGCTGTATTATCTTTATCTCAGTCAATTTTGATCGCTAAGAAGGAGAAGCAGAGATAACGATCTAATGTTTTGTCATTTACCTATTATCAAGGGGGGGGGTCCATTGGGTTCAGACACCTCTCCCCCGAAATTTCAATCGGTTTTTTTTTTTAATGAAAATATTCTTAATTTGCACGTGAACTAGGTATAATATTAAAAAAAAAAAACATCAGCAACAACAAACACAACATCACCTTCCATGATAATCATTTTCAGGTGTTAGTCTTGGCTTNTGCTAAAAGTTTCCCCCCCCCCGATATTGATTGTCGAAAAATAAAAAAATATTTAATCCCCGAAAATTTGCATTAAAATCAATATTGATTGGCGAAAAATGAACAAATATTTAATCCGCGAAAATGTGTATTAAATTTAATATTGATACCAAACAATGGCGGCCACCACACCTATTGCATTTTGGAACCTCCGGTAATCTTGTTCTTTTTTGGTCGTTTTGCCAAAAAAAAAAAATCATGGAACCTTTGCGGGAATTTCATATTAATATTTGCACAATATAATTACATCATTGACACAAAGAATGACAGTATATCAATACGTGGATTGCGAGAATGTCCGATTGTATCTTCGGGAAACTCCGAATCGAATCATGCAAGAGTGAAAAATGTATTTGTGTGTGATCACTTCTGTATAATAGGTACATGAAACGACAATAAATCAATACATTGATTGCGAGAATGTCCGATTGTATCTTCGGGAAACTCCGAATCGAATCATGCAAGAGTGAAAAATGTATTTATGTGTGATCACTTCTATATAAAAGGTACATGAAACGACAATAAATCAATATATTGATTGCGAGAATGTCCGATTGTATCTTCGGGAAACTCCGAATCAAATCATGCAAGAGTGAAAAATGTATTTATGTGTGATCACTTCTGTATAATAGGTACATGAAACGACAATAAATCAATACATTGATTGCGAGAATGTCCGATTGTATCTTCGGGAAACTCCGAATCGAATCATGCAAGAGTGAAAAATGTATTTGTGTGTGATCACTTCTGTATAATAGGTACATGAAACGACAATAAATCAATACATTGATTGCGAGAATGTCCAATTGTATCTTCGGGAAACTCCGAATCGAATCATGCAAGAGTGAAAAATGTATTTATGTGTGATCACTTCTATACTTTTCACCAGATGGCCGAGAGGCCCCATTATCTTGTGACAAGACGTTCTCGCTTGTTGTTGTTGTTCTGACATCTGTTTTGTGGATTTACTGGATTTGGTAAATAAACAAAAGCAAGAAAGAGAGAGAAATTTTGAAAAATCTTCATTAGGTGGCATCATTTATTTTCCACCTCTGCATGCGTATACAAAGCTTACATAGTATCTTTGGTATTTTGGCAAAATCATAAATTGGCACCGAGACAAAGAAGTTCACAGGACAAAATTTATGATGTATCCGCTTAGTGTTGTGTCTCAGATTTGACTTCTGATGATGAATGATGGGGACCGACGAGAAGTCTGTGAGTTCGGCGATGAAATATTTCACATACGAAGGGGAACATTCTGATGAACACCTGTCCCATGATGTAACGCACTGTCTACGTAGAAAATAAAATAATGATTTGGCAAATATTTATATACGGGGTGTAACAGAGAAAGTGTGTTTACCAAATATTTATATACAGGGTGTAACAGTAAAGTGTGTTTACCAAATATTTATATACAGGATGTAACAGTAAAAGTGTGTTTACCAAATATTTATATACAGGGTGTAACAGTAAAAGTGTGATTACCAAATATGTATATACATGTAGTAACAGTAAAGTGTGTTTACCAAATATTTATGTACAGGTTGTAACAGTAAAATTATATTAACCAAATATTTATGTACAGGGTGTAACAGTAAAAGTGTGTTAACCAAATATTTATATACAGGATGTAACTGTAAAAGTGTGATTACCAAATATGTATATACATGTTGTAACAGTAAAGTGTGTTTACCAAATATTTATGTACAGGTTGTAACAGTAAAGTGTGTTTACCACATCCTATGAGTCAATTGATAGGGTGTATTATATTTTCTAAAAAAAAAAAAAAAAAATGTGCTGAAAAGTTTTCCAGCGGAAGTACACGCCTCCCAAGTTACAACATTTTTCGTCATTTTTTTGGAACCATTCCTGAACGGCAATTTAGATTTTAATGGAATCTACTATAAAATTCAAATTCTAGGCATTTTTATTAATTTTAAATCTTTCAATAACGTGTTAATTATTATAAGTAAAACAATATTAACTTTTAAATAAAGTAAAACAAAACTCTTACCAAAAACACTATTTATAATTATTTTTTATTATCTATAGTAAAGTCAACTTCCATCTTTCGACTCGACTAGACTGATGATGAATCGAATGATTCGTTTAATTTATTTAAAAGCTAATATTTTTATTAATTTATCAGAATTATTTCAGTGTAGGTATTTTAAAGATTCATTTCTTAACATAATTTAAATAATTTTTGAAACAAAAATTTAATAACAGGGCAGAAATATTTTTTTTGATATAATATTGTTATTATAGTATAACATATTATTTTTGTATAGGTAAATAATTAATAACAATTGAGTGTAATTATTAAATAAGTAATAAATTATTAATATAATATTTTTCTCAGAAATGTATATATAAAGTTTATCAAATTAAATAATCAATTATTAATTATGTGTTTTTTGTAATGTCAAAAGAGAAGAGCAACGTAAACTGCAATACGATCAAAGATGGGTCTGTCGGACCCACATTTGTTATCATCCTCACCTCCAGCAAACCCCATTAAAAATGTATTTAATGGGGTCCAGTCTCATGCGTCAAGGTAAGCTTTGGCTCGGATGTTGTTTATTTTATGTGGCTGTCCCAAGTGTTAGGTAATCCTGTTTATTTTATGTGGCTGTGCCAAGTGTTAGGTTGTCCCGTTTATTTTATGTGGCTGTGCCAAGTGTTAGGTTATCTTGTTTATTTTATGTGACTGTGCCAAGTGTTAGGTAATTCCGTTTATTTTATGTGGCTGTGCCAAGTGTTAGGTAATCCTGTTTATTTTATGTGGCTGTGCCAAGTGTTAGGTAATCCCGTTTATTTTATGTGGCTGTGCCAAGTGTTAGGTAATCCCGTTTATTTTATGTGACTGTGCCAAGTGTTAGGTAATCCTGAGAAAAGTAATCTACCTAAAATGTAGGACTATGGAAGGCAACAGGAAACCACCCATACATCAATTCATTCCTGAGACAAAGTAGTCCACCAGAAATGGAGGATTATGGAAGGCAACAGGGAACCATCCTATACATCAATTCATTCCTGAGACAAAGTAGTCCACCTGGAATGGAGGACTATGGAAGGCAACAGGAAACCGTCCTAATATATCAATTCATTCCTGAGACAAAGTAGTTCATCTGAAAAGGAGGACTATGGAAGGCAACAGGAAACCATCCTATACATCAATTCATTCCTGAGACAAAGTAGTTCACCTGAAATGGAGGACTACTGATGCAAACCAGTAGTTTAACTGTTAACTTAATGATGATGTCTATATATGTTACTAAACTTAATATCACCAAACTTTCAACTTTTTTTTAAAAAAATGAAATATTTTGGAAACATCTATGGGTTCAAAAAATTGTCATTCATAAAAGATGTGCTGGGTGCACTCTCCGACAGTGCTGGTGTTGATATCTCATGCTTTTATTCTCATGGACGACGTTTGCCAGGACCTTTAGTCAGCATTCATAAAAGCTGTTGGTACACTTTCTAACAGTGCGGGTGCTGATGATAAAAGCTATTACTCCCCTGAACAGCGTTGCCAGGACCTTTAGTCAGCATTCATAAAAGCTGTGGGTATACTTTCTAACAGTGCGGGTGCTGATGATAAAAGCTATTATTCTCCTGAACAGCGTTGCCAGGACCTTTTGTCAGCATTCATAAAAGCTTTTGGTACACTTTCTAACAGTGCTGGTGCTTTATGAAAGCTATTATTCTCTTGAACAACGTTGCCAGGACCTTTAGTCAGCATTCATAAAAGCTGTGGATGCATTTTCTAACAGTGCGGGTGCTGATGTTAAAAGCTATTATTCTCTTGAACAACGTTGCCAGGATCTTTAGTCAGCATTCATAAAAGCTGTGGGTACACTTTCTAACAGTGCGGGTGCTGATGATAAAAGCTATTATTCTTCTGAACAACGTTGCCAAGACCGTTAATCAGCATTCATAAAAGCTGTGGGTACACTTTCTAGCAATGCTGATGTTGATGATAAAAGCTATTATTCTCCTGAACAGCGTTGCCAGGACCTTTTGTCAGCATTCATAAAAGCTGTTGGTACACTTGCTAACAGTGCGGGTGCTGATGATAAAAGCTATTATTCTCCTGAACAACGTTGCCAGGATCTTTAGTCAGCATTCATAAAAGCTGTGGGTACACTTTCTAACAGTGCTGGTGCTGATGATAAAAAGCTATTATTCTCCTGAACAACGTTGCCAAGACCGTTAATCAGCATTCATAAAAGCTGTGGGTACACTTTCTAACAGTGCTGATGCCGATGATAAAAGCTATTATTCTCCTGAACAACGTTGCCAGGACCTTTAGTCAGCATTCATAAAAGCTGTTGGTACAATTTCTAACAGTGCTGGTGCTGATGATAAAAGCTATAATTCTCCTGAATAGCGTTGCCAGCATTCATAAAAGCTGTGGGTGCATTTTCTGCAAGTGCTGTTCTTGATGTATAATTTATGGGTGAAAATACTATTCTGTGTAAACATATTTTCTTGTGTTTTTGAAAGCTCTTTTGAGTTCAATTATTCCCCCCTCCGACCTCCCCCCGGGGGCTGTTCCTTCCTCTTCCCCCTGCTATCATACTAAATTTGTTCCACGGCTGCCCCAGGAAACACAATTTGTTTATTATATTAATTTTAAAAGCATCTGTTTGAATTCACATTTGGTTACCGCGGTTCCTATTTCATAAACGAATTGTTTAAATCAGGGGTTCCCAAACTTTTTGGTACCGCGCCCCCTTTTCTCGAAATGAAGGCCTCTCACGCCCCCTTTACATTATAAATTATGAATCGGTATGGGTGTTGCTGAATGCTGTCTCATTCAAAACGCTAATGTGTTGCTGAATGTTATCTCAATCAAAACGCTAATGTCTGAATGCTATCTCATTCAAAACGCTAATGTATTGCTGAATGTTATCTCATTCAAAACGCTAATGTGTGTTGCTGAATGCTATCTCATTCAAAACGCTAATGTGTTGCTGAATGTTATCTCACAAAACGCTAATGTGTTGCTGAATGCTATCTCATTCAAAACGCTAATGTGTTGCTGAATGCTATCTCATTCAAAAAGCTAATGTGTTGCTGAATGCTTTCTCTATGCTATTTGAATAAGATAGCATATACCGCCGCTATATCATTTAAATTTTCTTAACATCATGTTCAATCACCTTTGTAAAAAAAAATTGTACATAGGTATATTTTAACTAAATGATAATAATTCAACTGGACTCGCGCCCCTCCTTGGCTTGCCTTCAAGCACCCCAAGGGGGCGCCCCCCCCCCAGTTTGGGAACCTCTGGTTGAAATTAATTTAGTGCAACAGAGTGTGACAAACACTTTGATGGTGTTGGCCCAGGGCCTCGTAGGTAGTGGTGCTCCAGGCCAAGTCCTTGAGTAACACAGTGTGTGCATGTTATAGGAACCTCTGAGAATTGTGTTCGTGACTTATTATTAATGTGAATTTTATAAGGTAAACAATTACATTAGCCAGCGTCTATTGAGTACACCAGTTCCCGTTGGATCACTGAAGTTAAGCAACGTCCAGCGAAGTTTGCGGGGTTTGCGCCCTCGTGATGCTGGCTATTTTTCCGGCCTAACACAAGCTTGGTGAGGTCAATGTATGTAGCTGGTTTGCAAGTGTCCATCGAATGGAGGGTAAAACACCCGTCTAATTGCGGCCTCGATCACTACATAATTGTGGTCCTGATCACTACATAATTGCGGCCTCGATCACTACATAATTGCGGCCTCGATCACTACATAATTGTGGTCTCGATCACTTCATAATTGCGGCCTCGGTCACTACATAATTGCGGCCTCGATCATTACATAATTGTGGTCTCGATCACTACATAATTGCGGCCTCGATCACTACATAATTGTTGTCTCGATCACTACATAATTGTGGCCTCGATCACTACATAATAGTGGTCTCGATCACTACATAATTGTGGCCTCGATCACTACATAATTGTGGTCTCGATCACTACATAATTGCGGCTTCGATCACTACATAATTGTTGTCTCGATCACTACATAATTGTGGCCTCGATCACTACATAATAGTGGTCTCGATAACTACATAATTGTGGCCTCGATCACTACATAATTGTGGTCTCAATCACTACATAATTGCGGCCTCGATCACTACATAATAGTGGTCTCGATCACTACATAATTGAGATCTCGATCACTACATAATTGTTGTCTCTATCACTACATATTGGCTGCCTCGATCACTACATAATAGTGGTCTCGATCACTACATAATAGTGGTCTCGATCACTACATAATTGTGGCCTCGATCACTACATAATTGTGGCCTCGATCACTACATAATTGCGGCCTCGATCACTACATAATTGTTGTCTCGATCACTACATATTTGTGGCCTCGATCACTACATAATTGTGGCCTCGATCACTACATAATTGTGGCCTCGATCACTGCATAATTGTTGCCTCGATCACTACATAATTGTGGCCTCGATCACTACATAATTGTGGCCTCGATCACTACATAATTGTGGCCTCGATCACTACATAATAGTGGTCTCGATCACTACATAATTGCGGCCTCGATCACTACATAATTGTTGTCTCTATCACTACATAATGGCTGCCTCGATCACTACATAATTGCGGCCTCGATCACTACATAATTGTTGTCTCTATCACTACATAATTGTGGCGTCGATCACTACATAATGGCAACACAAAGGGAGATGTTGAGTTTTCTGAGAATTGAATGTTTGGAAAATTTTCATCATATGTGTATTTGAATTTAATAAAGTTATAATGATGTTTTTTTGAACAAAATCACCTCGCCCCCCGTCTCCCTCTCCGAGCTGGAACTCAAATAAAGAACCAATACGAAGGTTATTACTGAGAGGTGTCATTACCAGAGAAACCCACGCACAGCATGCATTAATGCAAATATTAGATACTGATAATATGCACTTGGTCTTGTGCATTGTGCATTGCAATGCAACATGTGACCTTATCGAAACGTGAGTCAGAATATGAGTGATGTTCATTTCACCAAATGTGGCAATTGGAAAAATAAAATCAAATTTGTTTTACTTGGTGTGATACCACACGAGCCAGGACATTCGCTGGGTTTACCCCACAATGTGATTTAACCGTCTCGGTATGTTGGTGTGATACCACACGAGCCATCAGACATTCGCTGGGTCTACCCCACAATGTGATTAAACCGTCACGGTATGTTGGTGTGATACCACACAAGCCAGACATTCGCTGGGTCTACCCCACAATGTGATTTAACCGTCTCGGTATGTTGGTGTGATACCACACAAGCCATCAGACATTCGCTGGGTCTACCCCACAATGTGATTTAACCGTCTCGGTATGTTTGTGTTATACCACACAAGCCAGACATACGCTGGGTCTATCCCACAATGTGATTTAAGCGTCTCGGTATGTTGGTGTGATACCACACGAGCCAGGACATTCGCTGGGTCTACCCCACAATGTGATTTAACTGTCTCGGTATGTTTGTGTGATACCACACAAGCCATCAGACATTCGCTGGGTCTACCCCACAATGTGATTTAACTGTCTCGGTATGTTGGTGTGATACCACACAAGCCATCAGACATTCGCTGGGTCTACCCCACAATGTTATTTAACCTTCTCGGTATGTTGGTGTGATACCACTCAAGCCATCAGACATTCGCTGGGTCTACCCCACAATGTGATTTAACCGTCTCGGTATGTTTGTGTGATACCACACAAGCCATCAGACATTCGCTGGGTCTACCCCACAATGTGATTTAACCGTCTCGGTATGTTGGTGTGATACCACACAAGCCATCAGACATTCGCTGGGTCTACCCCACAATGTGATTTAACCGTCTCGGTATGTTTGTGT
>CM022877.1:35102415-35113428 GCA_012654025.1 Pachypsylla venusta | reverse complement strand
TTTTGTTTTGTTTTTAACTTTTTATGTTTACTTGTTAGCTTTATTGACATATTTTGACCCCCCTCGACAGGTTAGGAAATGTTTTTACGGCCATGCCTTTATTGCTTGAGCAACATTTTTTTTCCCCAAGTGGGATTTTTCCCTTGTTCAAGGACCCTATGGTTCTCCCCTAAGTCGGACCCCAGGGTTTGTTATCAGCAAATCGTTTGATTAATTTATCAATGGCCGCGAATTTGATTTTTCCGTTTTAAATAGTTACCTACTTATTTTTTCTTTTTTTAAATTCAATCTTCAAATATAATTATTATATCTTTATATTAAATTCATTTAAACCTTGAACATAGATGAAATTTTCATTAAGATTTTTTTTATGTCCCAAAGAATCTCTATAGTAAGGTCCTTGGATGATCCCCTGTAACACAGCCTTGCTGTGTCTCAGGCTCAAAACGTCCTTCCACCGCCTCAGATGGTTTTCGAAAACCCATCCGTCTATGAAATTCTTGATCTCAGTCGTGCTAAGTCCGATCACGAGCTCCAGCCCAATGAATGGTGTCGATGACCCCATCTGTGGACTGAGAAAACATCTGCACACTATGGGCTTCCATCAAGACCAGGTTATGTGCAGACTTTGTGGGGAGGATGAGAAGACTGCTTCTCACGTTATCTTTGATTGCAACTCCCTCAGTATGGGACAGCTACATCCCAGGCTTGACATTCACGCAAAACACCTAGCCAAAAGGCAAGCTTGCACAGATCTTAAGCCTTAGCTAGGAAACAGGCTACCTTCCAAGCACAAAAAGCCCATAAGAGGCTTAGGTGCAGGGGCATACATAGCCCCAAAGAGGAACTTAGCTCACGAATATACAAATATGTCCCCCTTCAAAAACATTGCCTAGATGTACAGTCCTTTATTCTACAGGTAAACGCCCTGTGGCGGATACTCACATGTAACTGCATGAGTTTTCCAATCTCTCTGTTCTATTCGTTATGATGCAATTAAGGAAACAGGCTACCTTCCAAGCACAAAAAGCCCATAAGAGGCTTAGGTGCAGGGGCATACATAGCCCCAAAGAGGAACTTAGCTCACGAATATACGAATATGTCCCCCTTCAAAAACATTGCCTAGATGTACAGTCCTTTATTCTACAGGTAAACGCCCTCTGGTGGGTACTCACATGTAACTGCATGAGTTTCCCCACTCTCTGTTCTATTCGTTATGATGCAATTATCCATTACCTTATCATATCTTTTGTTGTTCTTCTTCGTTTCATTTTAACGTGAGTTCTGTTTTTGTTGCCGTATTTCTTGTAGATTTCTATTCTTGATTACGTATCTTGTTTCTTGTCTTCAGAAACACATACACACACACCACACACACACACACACACACGTCATAACCAGAAATTTACTTTCAGGGGCAAGGAAAAAGACAAAGGCTATGGAGGCAAAATCCAATGTTTCCTAAACTATAAAATTTTAAACTGATTTATAAAACACCAGGTTCTGTGAACTGTAGAGATTTTCCTCGTGATGGCTGGTTCCACGCACCACGTACTAGCACAGATCCAGCCTGTGAACTGTAGAGATTTTCCTCATGATGGCTGGTTCCACGCACCACATATTAGCACAGATCCAGCCTGTGAACTGTAGAGATTTTCCTCATGATGACTTGTTCCACGCACCACGTACTAGCACAGATCCAGCATGTGAACTGTAGAGATTTTCCTCATGATGGCTGGTTCCACGCACCACGTACTAGCACAGATCCAGCCTGTGAACTGTAGAGATTTTCCTCACTGTGGATGGTTCCACACACCACGTACTAGCACAGATCCAGCCTGTGAACTGTAGAGATTTTCCTCATGATGACTGGTTCCACGCACCACGTATTAGCACAGATCCTCATGATGGCTATGATGATACCAGCCCCACAACCTGGGATGTGTTCTTTGTCCTTTTCATTAATATGTTTTATTCTCTCTCTGTTACAGATGGTTCCAACATATATCCAAAGCGGCTGACGCCTATAAAACCAGAGATGGTAAAAATAGAAGGCCGGATCCCTCACCCATATCTGGACACGATGAAGTTGGTGACAGTCCAAATTCTAAAACCAAAGAGTAAGTAGAAATCTTGTATTGAACGCGTTAGGACAGAGGTTTCCAAACTGGGGAGGCGCGCCACCCTTGGGGTGCGTGATGGCAAGCCGAGGGGGGCGCGAGTCCAGTTGAATTATTATCATTAGTTAAAATATATGTGCACAATTATAAAGGTAATTTCATTGAACATGATGTTTAGAATATTTGAATGAGATAACATTCAGCAACACATTAGCGTTTTGAATTAATTAGCTTTCAGCAGCACATTAGCGTTTTGAATGAGATAGTATTCAGCAACAAATTGGTTTTATTATNCCTCTAACTTTTTCTTTCTTTGCAGAACTGACGAGTCAAATAGTCAAAACCAATCTGTGAATAGTCCCTCCAATACCAGTAATGTACAATCTTCCCCCCAAATTAATGGTCCCTCCAACCAAGGATCGGCAACCTCCCCTGACCATATCAATAACAAACTAGGTAAGTTTGAAAACATCACACCTGATGAGTGTGACATAACCATTCTGTTCCCGGTGCTATTACCTTCCCTGTAGGGTATCCCTTAGTGAGTGAATATTGGGTGCGCTAGAAATGTAAGACTCAAGGTGGGTCAAGCCTTTTTTGGTTACCTAAAGGGGATGCGAACATTGGCATGAAAAATATATATTGGGCATATTTTTGGTTCTTATTCTAAAGCTGCGTCCACTCTATGCTGCCCGGCAAACCTTTCAATCTTGTCCTTTTCAACGCCAAAAGACACCGCCAAGCATAAATCCGTCGTATCTTTTATTTTTTTTCCTTGTATCTACTGTGGATAGTGTCCAATAGCCAGGGATGATCCCGGTAAATCTCAATTAATGCAACAGTTTGCTCGTCCGACCACTTTTTTGCTATTAAAAGAAAATGAAGAAAAAAAAAATCACGTAGGTACCCTAGTTAACTCTTGAAATCAAAATGATAAAGCCGGGATCTCTAGCCCGGCATTGCCGATACGTCTACATTATGCCGCGTCGACATCTTTGTCCTGGATCGGTGTGGAGCGGGTTGTGATCAGGCCGGTTTTCGGCAAACCCGGGCGGCACGTCTACACATGTTCAGCTTTGCCGGGCGGCCTATGCTGGAGCATGTCGGGCGGCACAGTGTAGACACAGCTTTAGAAAACCATGTTTGACGTGTGATCGTGAGTGACTCGAATAGTCTCGCTATCCATCCAAACCTTGAAACTAACAAGACACAAGACAAGATATGTTCTTTCAAAAAGGAAATGTTTCTTACGTTTATCAGAGGATTCCGTTTTTTACACTTCCGAACACTAGAAATGAAAATATAAATAAAAGTGAGAAGTTGAGATTTATTGTTGATGTATTAGAATGGAGCGGCGCATATGACGTTATGAGCAGAAATGGACGAATTTGGGACAGTGGAGTATCTGGGGTGGTGTTCTTAATATCATGATTTATTACTGTCATGATTTTAGATCTTCTGTCCTTTGACAGATCCAATGTGAAAATCTATTTGGTGTTAACACGAGGCCGATGATAGGTGAACTTCTGGTGGTACCCCTAAAAGGAACATTGAGAAACTAAGGAAACGTTAAAAATTTCGAAGCCCAAAATGAAAATCGCAGATCAGAACATGTTTCTGGAAAGAGGTCCTGCCAGAACATGATCCAAACAAGTCCATTGTTGCCCAATCGACACTTTTTGTGCCCTTGTTCAATTTTTAATGGCCTTACATTATTATGTCATAATTTTTTTGGGCATCATACGAATAAAAGGTATTTTTAACAATAACTCCAATAAAAATTACATCATTGCGTTACCACTTGTCACTGTTACCACAGCTACTCAATTGTCCTCAGTAGTCTGAGTTACCTCCAAACACAAACGGACCAAGTTGAAAATTAAAAAAAAAAGAAAAAAAAAACNAAAAAAAAAAAAAAAAAAAAAAAAAAAAAAAAAAAAAAAAAAAAAACACTCGCCCAGGATTTGAGCCCAGTATCCCTTCGGTTCACACTCTGTCCGGTGACGTCAGATAGTTCATCTCCTTTTATTTTTTTCAATCTATCCTTCGACTTAGGAATCCCTGCTCTGTGTCAATCTATCCTTCGACTTAGGAATCCCTGCTCCGTGTCAATCTATCCTTCGACTTTCCTGAATCCCTGCTCTGTGTCAATCTATCCTTCGACTTAGGAATCCTTGCTCTGTGTCAATCTATGCTTCGACTTAGGAATCCCTGCTCTGTGTCAATCTATCCTTCGACTTAGAAATCCCTGTTCTGTGTCAATCTATCCTTCGACTTGGAATCCCTGCTCTGTGTCAATCTATCTTTCGACTTAGGAATCCCTGCTCTGTGTCAATCTATCCTTCGACTTAGGAATCCCTGTTCTGTGTCAATCTATCCTTCGACTTAGGAATCCCTGCTCTGTGTCAATCTATCCTTCGACTTAGNTCAGCAACTTTATTTGGACATTGCTAGCTCTCTCTCTCTCTTTTTCCTGGTTTACCTTTTTTTTAATTAAATTGAACAAAAAATGGAGTTTAGACGGAGGAAATAAAGTTCTCTTTAATGAAATGGGAAAATGTCTAGTAGGGACAAGTACAGGCTTCCATAAAATATAATATTTTAAATTCTTGCTAATTGTTGATCCTCAACTTTGTGTGCCGTAAAAACGCCAAGAAAACTATTTTTTACAAAGAACATTTGATATGCTATTGTGTTCTTTGAATACAGTTTTCTTGTCTTCTTTGGGGACATCAAAATTAGTGGGGTCTGGAACTGGTGGGGTCTGGAACTGGGGAGCCCTGTCTGGCAACCCTTTTCAATAAATTGCACTTTTTTAAACTCGCTTATTTATTGGCCGTCATGGGTCCATGTTGGATGGTTGTACATACACAATAGACGCATGTCCGATAAGAACGTTTCCTAACCTCTCTAATTGGGTCAAAATTGGTTAAAAAAATTAAAAGGTTTGCCAGACACTCCTTCGTTCCAGAATCAAATCAGCGGCATCATCCTGTCCGATGGTAGCTGGATTTATGAGACTGCATCTCTAAAGAAGTTGTTCTTGTTAACACTATTGACGTTTTGGACCGGAGATTGCGTTTTCGAATCTCATCCAGAGCGGAAATTTTTTTGAACGATTTTTCCCGTTTTCGAAATGACATCGCTGTAAAAGGGAGTAGTGCCCTGAAGTAGTGCGAGAGTGATTCTGGGGCATACCATTCAAATGGACCGCTGAATAAATTGGATCAAGTTTCGTAAAATCCAAAAATTTAATCATGAAAATCTTTCGTTCCCCCTCAATAACCCTTTTCCGTTAAGAACGTTGGCCGATTTTAATTAATTTTGCCCAAATTTTTGGTCTAATTGGTCCACTAAGACTGTCAGTGAAGCGTAAGATTAACACCTAAAAAGCATATTAGATGTTGCCGGTTAGCCACCGTCTATGGCGCGTTAAATACACTACTTCTCGATAGATCACTTAAGTTAGGCAACGTCTAGCGAGATTGTACCATGTGGGTGTCCTCGTGGGTTCACGCCCCCGTGATGCTGGCTATATTTATCCGGCCCAATCCAGGCTGGGTGAGGTCAATGTGGGATGCTGGTTTGCTAATTTCCAGCTAATGGAAATCCGTCTGAACAATAGATGTTAAAGAGACGTAAAGCGAAAGAAAAAAATATTGCTGAGAAATTCAAATGCGGCAACAAGCAAAATTGTGCAAATGTCGTTTTTTGCGTCACAGGAAAGGCTGTCGGTAATTCTGTAATGACTATTAAAAGTAAATTTTATATAAAACAATATTTAATGTTCTGTCGGAAATTATAACGACTGGGTACTACAGCTCCGTGTGTTACAATTATGAAAAAATTTATACCGACACTGTCAGATGAAAAGTCTGAGGAGGTCGAAACACACAAAGTACTCCGTGAGGAAAATATTTATCCGTTCAGATCCGTGCATGCGGAGTTTTCTTTGATTCTTGCTCTTTTTGGGTGCAATCTAATACACCCTTGGCGGTTTTCACTAATCCTCTCTAAATTGAAATTTGGTATGTATGTAAGATTTGGAGTCTTAGTAAGCTTCGAAACATTCGGGTGCAATCAAATATACTGCTGGCGGTTTTCACCGCTTATTAGCGCTTTTCATTAATCCTGTCTAAAAAGAGTATGGTGAGATCCAGAGACTTTAAATTTGGTATATGTATGTCAATTTCGGGTCGCCCCAGAATTTTTTTTGGGCGAGAGTATTTTTTTAGCCAGTAAAATAATATACACATATGTCACATTGGCAGAGTTCTTACTTATAAAACGCAAAATCCAGTTTGTATTCCCTGATAGACGCACTGACTAACTCTTTACTCCACGATGGCTAAACAATACTTGTTGAAATTAATTCTACAGTCACGGGAAAAGACGCAGTCGAAGTTGCGGTCATCAGTGTGGAGACTAGGTATATTTGGAATGGGTTCCATGAAGGGATTGTGGGAAATGTTGGAATCAAACATACAACCTCCGGTCCAAAGGAAACTCTTGATACAGAGTGTAATTAGACCCTAAATTGACATACTGGGGTGGATCATAACTCGGTTATTTTTCAAGATACAGATTTTTGTTTGTCTCAAATTGTTCACAAGAATGGGGATTTTGAATTTATGTTCAACTAGCTGTTTTCCCGTGCTTCGCTACGGTTACAAAATTCAACAACTCAATTTTAGATTTTTGGTGGAACCGACCCCCAGGGTGAACACCGCTCCTATTTAGAAAATTCAATATTTTATTCAAGGATATGACTTTTTGTACTTCGGAACACCTTTGTATCAAATTTCAGCTTTCTCGCTCATCCCGAAGTGGTACTTCTCAATTCCGATTTTTTTGGCGGTGAAAACCGTCCATAAATCGGATAGAAACCGGAAATTTTCAAATTTTATATTTTTTATGGGGTCCTTATATACTATTTTGGGGGGTTCTATTCTTGGTCATTTTTCGTTATCTCTTTTAGTTTGCCCAGAAAAAAATTGCAAAAAGACCCGCTAAATAGCGTCAAAAGGTACCTTGCTCCCACTTGAACTTTTTTTTTTTTTTTTTCTGTGCAAAGTTTCAAGTCTCTACGTTGATTATCAGTCAGTCAATCAGTCAGTCAGTACGTCAGTATACCAACTGGGCTTTGCGTTTTATAAGTACATATAGATTTTTGAAGATTACATCAAGCATGTGGCGACCGTATGCTGCAATGCAATTATTATTCAGTCTTTCGTGAAGGCTTCTCATCGCACTCTCCAACATGTCCCGAGGGATGCAATCGATTTCTCCAGTGATGATTTCTTTAAAATCGTTCAGGGTTCTTGTTTTTTTCTCTTTAGACTTGAGGCATCCTTACCAAAAAAAAATCACAGGGTTATATAGGTCACGGGAAGCGGGGATACTAGAGAGGCTGGTCGGCAACACTGAAATACGGTTTAATTTTTTTTTTTTTCATTGGCGGCAGGCTTATTTTCCAAGGCGGCAGGTATCGTTGCTGATGCTTGTAATTAACCTGGCTCTGGGTGTGTTCTATACGCCAGAGAGCCGCAAAATAAGTTGGGCAGAGCTCGACACCAGCTGATTGTTTCAGATTTCTATTTCTGGCCGACATGTTATTTTGAATATAATGAAATTTTATACAAAGGTATTTTTCACAAGCCTTTTCACACTTCTAAGGTAGTAAAAATCATATTAAAAAAATAGACTCTTGAGTGGAAGGTTACCACTGGGCGGGGTTAATGCCTAAGGCATTTTCTACCACCTAAATACACAAATTAGTGAGGAAAAAAATCCTCACTAATTTGCTCTGGGTGTGCCCTAAATGCCAGAGAGCCGCAAAACACGTTGGGCAGAGCTCGAAGCCAGCTGATTGCTCCAGATTTCTATTTCTGGCGGACATGTACGGAAATGTCATTAAAAATACGGAAATTTTTGCTGTTAGGTACGGAATTGCTCACTTGAGTTCCGAACATCACTGTGTCCAAACCATCTTAACAACTGAACTCAAAAAAATCCCTTTTGTTGTGGACACAATTTTTCTATCCCCACCCATCTAGGAGATCCTGTCCCAAAGTACTACCCAGTACAAGAACATATTAGATACTTTTATAGGGGTAAATTTTTTCCTCATTTTTTTTATAGTTATATTTTTGATTTGTCAGCCCAAAAAACAAAATGTCCAAGAATAGAAACGTGTATTAATTATGTACATACATTACGTATTGCGTGTCAGTTACAACTTAGCAAAACAGTTTCACGTGTTTCGAAGAAAAAATATTCTCAAGGATATATCTACACGTTGTCGCTAATTATTATTATTACTCGATAAATGCCAGCGATTCCATTAAGTTATAAAAGGAAAATCACTACAAAATTAATCCTAATTGGAGACACCTTGGGGACTTTCCCATATGTCAAGACCATTCCACAAGGAGTTGTTCCACTAGTGGGGAGGGATAGGGGGTATTCAATTAAATTCCTTATTTATTTTGAATATAATGAAACCGGAAATCTTATTATACAAAGGTATTTTTCCCAAGCCTTTTCAGACTTCTAAGGTAGTAAAAATCATATTAAAAAAATAGACTCTTGAGTGGAAGGTTACCACTGGGCGAGGTTAATGTCTGAGGCATTTTCTAACACCTAACCTTTAGAGCTCTACTTTTATGTGGTCAAATACTCAAATAAATGATAAAAAAATCCTGCCTCTACTGGGGATTGAACCCACGACCTCCTTTTACCAGCCGAGTGTTTAACCACTGAGCCAGTGCCGTAGTCAAGATTTTTTTTTTGGCATTGACAGCAAAGCGAGGACTAATACCTAAAAATGGAAATTTCGGGGAGGGTCTGGACCCCCCCTTGGGTACGGCCTTGCACTGAGCTACCAAGGCAGTTTGCCTCTTATCAATTCCACATTGAAAATAATCATTGGTCTCAGGCCGCTAAATGTTGCGAAAAATAGTGTTCCTAGTTTTAGTACATATACGAGGGTGGATCAAGAAGAACTAAAACGGCCATTTTGTTCTATTAGTTCTCATACAACATCACATAAGGCGCAGTACCTGTTAAAACGATGCGTTAGCGTTAGACGATACGACATACGGTTTGATAAGCAACACGACCCTAATTCGACACCGTACCTACCGCTCACTTCGTAAATATCTAAATCAGGTCGTCCCATGCTCGGTTTGGTTATTGGCGGAAAATTCCATGAGTTTGGCTACAAATTGTGCCCGACCTGCCGTGGTTCATTGATATTTTGGAATCTTGTGTTAAGTAAAATCAACTCAAATGAGGAGGTTATCATAGAATTGGAGGTTTATTGGAAAGCTCATTATGACGGGGTTGAAAGAGGATTCGGTGCAAAAGACGTCGCTGTGAAAGGACCAAAATTTATAAAAGAAAACAATTATAGAGTTGTGGGGGAAAAGTTTTAACTCGATAAAACTAAGGGATACGTGTTTTTGCGTTTTCTTAAAATTTGAGCCATTCTCGAGATGCGGGAGGTGGGGTGAATGGACACCCTGTATATAAAAGATACAAAAAAGGAAAAAATGGAACCCATCTAATTATCAGATTTTCTTTTTTGTATCTTTTACATATAAGTTAGTCCTTAAGAATGTAATGTTCATTCATGATAATGGAGTAAAATCCGAAATACGCGTTTCAAATAATATATCAAAATTGTAGAACATAAAGTCAAGTGTTTTTTTATTCATTTTCATTTCTAACATATTGTGTTCATTCCCAACACAGAGTGATCGACCCTTGTAAATTTTCTACGCCCCTCTCGGACCATTTCTGTTGTTTTCTATTTTCACCCAAAGAGGGGACCATTATATTTCCCTTCCAACCTCTAACACTGTTCCCCCTTTTTTTCTGTGTGTGACATCCTTCTAAACATCTTTTTTTTTTTCTTTATTTTAATTCTGTTTCGTGGTGTTGGGATGTGTACAGGTCCAAGTACTCCAGAACCAGTAAGGCTTACCATCGAAGAAAATCAATTGGTTGACCCATCTCAGGTTGTGGTCTCACATCATCCCGTGTTTTTTGCTGAACCTGTGCTTACGCCTTTAGGTACTGATTTTGAATTTTTCTTAGAACCACTTTGAATGTATTGCATGATAATACGGTACACTTTGGTCTTTTCATTCATGGTTTTTGTAGTTAGTCGTAAGTTTTAGATTGCATGCTCTCTGGGTTTTATTTTTATTATTATTGAGACTTCGTTGGGCATAATGACTAGATCAAAACTGGTTATGGTTTATGGTCAGTTCACACTAGACTTCGTTGGACATAATGACTAGATCAAAACTGGTTATGGTTTATGGAGAATTCACACTAGACTCCGTTGGACATAATGACTAGATCAAAACTGGTTATGGTTTATGGTCAATTCACACTAGACTCCGTTGGACATAATGACTAGATCAAAACTGGTTATGGTTTATGGTCAATTCACACTAGACTCCGTTGGGCATAATGAGTAGATCAAAACTGGTTATGGTTTATGGTCAATTCGCACTAGACTCCGTTGGGCATAATGACTAGATCAAAACTGGTTATTGTTTATGGTCAATTCACACTAGACTCCGTTGGGCATAATGACTAGATCAAAACTGGTTATGGTTTATGGTCAATTCACACTAGACTCCGTTGGGCATAATGACTAGATCCAAACTGGTTATGGTTTGTGGTCAATTCACTCTAGACTCCGTTGGGCATAATGACTAGATCAAAACGGGTTATGGTTTATGGTCAATTCACACTAGACTCCGTTGGACATAATGACTAGATCAAAACTGGTTATGGTTTATGGTCAATTCACACTAGACTCCGTTGGGCATTATGACTAGATCAAAACTGGTTATGGTTTATGGTCAATTCACACTAG
>CM022877.1:35090429-35102315 GCA_012654025.1 Pachypsylla venusta | reverse complement strand
CGATAAATGGTGTTCTCAAGCGGTCACCCATCCAAGTACTGACCACGCCTGACGTTTCTTAACTTCAGTAATCTGACGGGAACTGGTGTATTCAACGTGGTATGATCTTTGGCCAAAGGCGAGGTCTAAGATTACTAGTGATCCACTGTATACTAAATTATTTATTTTCAGAATTTGATGTCCGAGCGAGATGAAGAGAGAGAACGACTACGAAAAGAATTACAAAGATCTCGAGAACAGTTGCACGCCCTTCATGAAGCATCACAAAAAGCCTCGTCTAGACATCGCAGCGGTAAGTGAGCAGGGAGATTTTCCAAATAGGACATTTTGTTCAGAAATCTAGTCGATTTAACATTGGTGACAAAAGTTAATTGTGAAACACCTATTTAGTTTTTGATTAGATTAATTAGTTATTCTCTACACAATGTGTCCGAGTTTTTTTTTACATAATTTCAGAATCAATTCTAGGGATCAATTCAAGATTAAAATGTTTCCTAACCGAGATATGAACCAAAGAATTTTTCAAATGTGTTTTTCTTTTATTATTTTTTACAAACTCTACCATCACATTAAAGTAAAAAGTTTAAGTAAAGATCGCAATCAATGGCTCATGCAGCCTATAACTATCACAATAATGAATTATCAGTGGCAGCAGATGATAATTCATTTTATCTTTTGATGATAATAAATTATCATCAGCATTAGATGATAATTTATTTTATACTGATGATAATGAATTATCATCAGCAGTAGATGATAACTCATTTTATCTTTTGATGATAATGAATTATCATCAGCGGTAGATGATAATTCATTTTATCTTTTGGTGATAATGAATTATCATTAGCAGTAGATGATANAAACATTGAAAATATGAATTTAAATTAACCGAATTGTTCTTTCTTTCAGAGTGGTTAAACATTGAAAATATTAATTTAAATTAACCGAATTGTTCTATCTTTCAGAGAGGTTAAAAAGAAAAGATGACACCATCAGGCAAGCCCTTGCTGAGAAACAGCAACTAGTCGCTGACATACTCCAAGTTCCTCGAGATGATTTTGATGCAATAGCAGATCTAGCAGGAGAACCAGCACACAACAAAGAAGCGTCTGAACTAGTCCTGGCGGCAGTAAACCAAGGTAACAAATCTAAATGGCCGTTCAGAAGTTCTTGAAAAAAAAATTGAAATTTTAGATACAGGATGTCCTATTTTAAACGGCCATCTCAATTTATTCCGATACAGTTGGGGTGACAAAAAAATTATTCTGACTGAATGTTCATAAAAAAGAAGGAGACGTATTATGATGACCTTGGCTGACCTGTCAAGGTTGTCCAAGGTCAGATGAAGGTCAACTTCATTTTATTTAAATAAGGCGACCTAAATTTTATTACATTTTCGGATTCCCTATTTAATTCTACGTACATTTGACTATTCACTCCATGTTTTCGTTGAACTTTTTTGCGCCAAATTTTGGAAATGTTTTTTGGTCTGACATACCCGTGTGGCATATTGAATGAAAACTCTCGCCATTTCTAAAGTTTCAAATGAGGCAAAAAATCACCCTTGCAATCATTTCAATATGCCACACCAGTATGTCAAACCATAAAACATTCCCAAAATTGACGCAAAAAAGTTCAACGAAAACATGAAGTGAATAGTCAAATGTACGTACAATTAAATAAGGAATCTGAAAATGTAATAAAATTCAGGTCGTCTTATTTAAATAAAATGAAGTTGACCTTCATCTGACTTTGAAGTACAACCTTGACAAGTCAGCCAAGGTCATCATGATACGTCCCCCTCTTTTTTATGAACATTCAGTAGGAATAAATTTTTTTGTCACTCAAACGGTTTCGGAATAAATTGAGACGGCCGTTTAAAATGGGACACCCTGTATAGCATAGCATAATGAATGTTTATACTGGATGTCATGGCCCTATCCAGGACAGGGTTTTTTAAGCCCCTCCGAATTTTTTGAAAATCAGTAGAACATTGATAATTTGCTATAATCCCTATATGGTAAAACTCCCGAAAAAAACACACCTCCGTCCCTGGACATGGTAGATACCCTTTTCAAAAGGACGTAAAAGTTTCATAATAGGAATCTTTTTTTTCACACCTTTCCAATAGCACTTAAACCCTTTACGAGTTTTTGGCGTGAAGGCAAAAAAATCTTGAACTTAACGGCCCACTTGCGTAGAGCGGTTGTTTTTTCGGACCCATGTTTATATTAGCAAAGTGGACTTTATTTGAGCCCTAGAAGTGGTTAAATAGATTACATGATTTTTTTTTTCATTTTCATATTAAATACAAAACAAGAACTTTTACTCATAGACAGAATTCTTTTATTAAATAAAACATTACTAGAGCTGTTTCGCCTTGACAGCCATCTTCAGTAGTATTAGATTTAGATAGTATTGAGATCCAGAATTCCCACCCATGATGCAATATTTAACATCGTAGTAAATGAGCTTATGGGTCGAACACAGGGCAGGAACAATGAGGCAAGTTAACAAAAAAAAATTAACTCGCTTTTTTATTGGCCTCTATGGATCCATGTTGGACGGTTATACACACGCAATGAGGCATGGCCGAAAAACATTTCCTACCCTCTCTAATTGGATTAAAATTTGTTAAAAAAATATCAAAATTTAAAAATTCATGCCCCATTATTGTGCCGCCCGGTACCAAATCCTGTATTACTGATTACTGCTTTGGCGCTAATATTTCAAATTTATTAATTTTCTGTTATCAACAAAGACGTCAACGTCAAGGGTATGGCTCCGGGGAGAACCGTAGGGTCCCATAGTTGTGGGATTTTTGTCGCGTGCGGCGTGACACATTACGGGAAAAATCCCACCAACCATATTTTTACTTTTTCCACTTCTTTTTTGTTTTGTTTTTAACTTATGTTTACTTATTAGCTTTATTGACATATTTTAACCCCCCTCGACAGGTTAGGAAACGTTTTTATGGCCATGCCTTTATTGCTTGAGCAAAATTTTTTTTCCCCAAACGGGAAAAATATATTGAACGTGGGATTTTTCCCTTGTTCGAGGATCCTACGGTTCTCCCCTAAGTCGGACCCTCAACGTCAAACACCAAATATAAATATGTCGGGAAAGTTGTGTTTGTGTTAGCCTCGTGTTCGTGTTTTTTCCTCTGCTATTTACCAAAATTGTTTCTATATTGTGTTTTTTTTTGTTAGAAGCTGAAACCTGGGGTAAAATGATTCCTGGATCGTTTAAAATCAATTTAGGTCCGGGAAAATGTGATTTATTTAATGCTACATCCCGCTCACAAGGGTAGGTTACGTTTATAAGACCATTCCTCGCTGACGTGAATATCAATGTGTAGTGTGAACATACTATACATAAACATCGATCAGTAATCTTTTGAGCGAGGTATGGCTAAAAATATTTAAATTTTTCACGTCCTAAGTCAATTTTAAACAATCCAAGGAACATTTTAAAACAAACCCACGTTTCTAGCTTCAATAATAAAGATTCGATAAAAACATCTTGTAATCGTGTTTTATACCACAGAAGATGTCCGTATTGGAGAAACTGGTCTGGTAATGGTTTATTAAATAAAAATATTTTACTTGTGATTTAGGGTTCAAGACAAGTATTATCGATTTTTTTAGAGTAATTTACAAACTTAAAATGTGGTTTAATATAATCTTAAAAGTCTTTTTAAACGTTTATGCTCCGGAAAATAAATCAATTCACTTTAATTTTAATTTATTTTGAAAAAAAAAAAACCCTTTTCTTCCGTATTTATTGGAGAATTTTAACATGGTGATGATTTAGATTAAAAGTACGAATAATGATTTAGAGTAAAAGTACCTGTGTTTTCTGTGTCATAATGCTATGAAATACAATAAAATTTACATCATAATGCTACTACCGGAGCTATTCAGTAGTCCTCAGGAGGCTGTTTGTCAATTTTCAACTCGACCAGGATTCGAAGCCGGCACCTCCCTGGTGCAAGCAAAGTGTGAGGCACACACTCTGCCAAGGAGACTTCGGCCTGCTTGGTAGGTAATAAAAAGAACAAAATATGGTAAATATGTATTTTAGGGTAAAAACGTTTCCTAACCTCTCTAATTGTTAAAAAGGAGCCGTAACAGACCTTGGCTTAAAAAATTGAGAAGTTACGAAACGTTTTTATGGCCATGCCTCTCTTTTTTTCGACCATTTTTGATAAGTTATCCTAAAATACATATTTACCCAAAATATTATCAGCCGACTTCTTGGCTCATGATGGCCGGTGGATCTACGCACCAGGATGACCTAGAATTCAATCAAGACCTTCTCAATCAAGCAAACATCAAACAAACCTATTCCTGACCATTCTTTTACACTTGAATTTAGAATTCAAGGAAGTTGATTTTCAGAGGAACACCGCCACCGCCTAAAGTCTACGATGTTTTCCTAGCCAATTTATCAAAACTGATCTTACATTGTTATGTTTCAGCAAACCTATTATCAGCCATTGTAAACGAATCCCTACGAATATCAGAGGATGAGGTGACTCCTGGAGTGACAAGTAGCACTCCCTCTCCCGCAGCACCAACAGCCGTCAATAAAATGCCTGGGGTACCCACAGTCAAGCTACAGGCCATTGCTAACTCTCTCAATACCCATTTGACACAATTATTGGTGAGTTGAAATATATTATTGTTTTTCGAATCTCAATCTAGTTTTGGAACGACTCTATCAATATACCTACGCTATAAGGTTTTTCTACTTTTACTTTGGACATGCAATTCATTTCTTTTTTTTAGCTTGACCTCTTTAATATCTATGGACATTCCAGACGGGAGTTTTACCCTTAATTTTCTGAAAACTTACAAACCAGTGCATTTGAACTCACTCAGCTTGGGTTGGACCGGAAAAATAGCCAGCATTACGAGGACACGATCCCACGTGGACACCCCCATGGTACAACATCACTGGAAGTTGCTTAACTTCAGTGATCTAACGGGAACTGATGTACTCAACGTGCCATAGACACTGGCTACAAATAATTTTCATCTTAGTCCTGTTTGATTAGAACCTATATTTTTTTTTCTAATGGACTTCTGGTCAACTAGAAATGATGATGCGATTTTGGTTCGTCATATTGATTCAGTGGCATGTAAAATTCTATACAAAACTGAGTTTGCTCAGATGGACTCAGCCCGTGAGGATGTTGCACTCTCACAGTCTCATGTATGATTTACTTTTCTTAATGGAAGTTAGTAAGTCATCATATTGCATTGGAAGGTAAACCCTTCCAATCCAATATTAGAATAAAGGTAAGCACACACCGCAACCTGACTGGACCAGACATAATCTCTGCTTGTTCAGCAAAAAGTTAGTTTTTAGGTTATTTTTGTTAATTTATTTTTACAAATTATTACTACTTTTTTCAATGTTGTTGTTGTTGTTAACGTTCTCAACGACCCTCACTGTTTCTCCAGGCCAAGAAAGGCGGCCTCTCCAACAGGATCTGTCCATAATTGAATTTTTTGCTTCTTCGCTCTCAAAAAAAAGAAAGACATTGTTGTGTCCATATGTGAAAGACCGATCAAAATTTGGAGAGTTTTGTACTCTGTTCCATAAACTGATGAAATTAATATTATAAATATTCTTTTTGGGCGGTATTGTACAAGATTGGCTGTTTCCTTACAAGTTCGATAAGGTATTCTTTCATTGAAATCTCCAAGTGTAATTAATTAATTATTTACTAGTTTCATACTATTAATATTTATACTATTAATATTATATATTTGCTGATGATCTTTCATTTTTTAATAGTTGGATTTCAATTAATTAAAAAATGAATTAATTAAAAAACAAAATTTAATTATTTTAATTTTAGTTGCCTATTATGAACCAAAAAAACACAGAGGTGCACACTTTTTTTTTAACTGTCAGTATTACCATGCAAGAAAGGCAATTTGAAAACTGAGTCAGGTCGACAACCCATACACAACGAATTCGTTCTAGACTCAGGAAGGCGACTCGGGTTGGATCAATTCTGGTCAGGTCTAAGTGTGCGTACATTAATATATTTACCTTGTTCGGGTTTTGATAGTCGGGTCAGGTCGCAGTGTGTGCTTACCTTAATGGGCCTCAATGAACCTTTGTTTACTATAAAATAAGCACAAGGTAATCAATATCTTCTTCTACCCTGTCCCCAATTCTATTTGGGGTCGGCCATGCTTTTCTTTCTACCATGCCCTCTACCTTTTGTTCAGTGCCTACTCTCTTTAGCTGTAACCTTTCCTGACACGATATCCCTAGCTTGCTTCTCACATCTCACAGTATCCTATCTGTAGAAATTCGTTCTTTGCTGATGATCTTTCATCATTGTTTTAAAGCCGATTTTTTTTAATAGCTTGATGTCCTTCCTAACACCATACCTTCTCTATTTACATGGGCTTAGGACCGTTACCTAATGAAGCTGGTTTGCTCCCCTCGGTGCCTACTTTACAAATAACAAGGTGAATCACTATACCTGCCAAACAATAATTTATGAAGTTACTTACCAACTGAGGCGAGATATATTTTTTTTTTTTTAATTTGGCTTAACGTCTCTTTAACATCTATTGGTCATTCAAGACGGGGGTTTTACCCTCCATTCGCTGGAAACTTGCAAACCAGCTACCCACATTGACCTCACCCAGCCTGGGTTGGGCCGGAAAAAGGAGCCAACGATAAATGGTGTTCTCAAGCGGTCACCCATCCAAGTACTGACCACGCCTGACGTTTCTTAACTTCAGTAATCTGACGGGAACTGGTGTATTCAACGTGGTATGATCTTTGGCCAAAGGCGAGGTCTAAGATTACTAGTGATCCACTGTATACTAAATTATTTATTTTCAGAATTTGATGTCCGAGCGAGATGAAGAGAGAGAACGACTACGAAAAGAATTACAAAGATCTCGAGAACAGTTGCACGCCCTTCATGAAGCATCACAAAAANAAAAAAAAAAAAAAAAAAAAAAAAAAAAAAAAAAAAAAAAAAAAAAACTCGGACACTGTATAATCAATCTTTATTGTAACAATACATTTAGAAAGTAGTTTTTGGATGTAAATGCGCTTTTGTTGATTCAAATGCTACTCTCTGTACGCTGGTTTCAGAAATGACAGCAGGTTTCCTATGGGACCGTTAGTCACTAATTAGTATCTGACATTAAACGAAATCATCAACTAAAGTAGAGTTAGGATCAAACAATAGCCCGAATTTCAGATCACAAGAAAAATTTGAGATTCTACCAACTTAGAACATAATATATTATTTTAGAATGATCTTGTTCGTAATATAGACACTACATATGCTTTTACATTGTAGGATCTGACGCGTGTACAAAGCAGTTTCATTCATTTGCACAGAAAAAGGTCGCAAACCTCTAAAGACATATACTTGACGTGGATCTGAAAACAGCGTAAATGTCCCAGCTAACGTTAAAAACAACATTTTAATTAGAAGTACTTGGAGCGACAGTCAATGATACGAGTATCTTTGCTACAAGCTATTATAGTATTGCTCCCATCACACTCAGCTACACACATTCAACTTAGCATAGGTTCACAATATAGTATCGCTCCCATCACACTCAGATACACACATTCAACTTAGCATAGGTTCACAATATAGTATCGCTCCCATCACACTCAGCCACACACATTCAACTTAGCATAGTTTCACAATATAGTATCGCTCCCATCACACTCAGCTACACACATTCAACTTAGCATAGGTTCACAATATAGTATCGCTCCGTTCACACTCAGCTTTTATTTTTGTTTGATTTTTAATTTTATGATTTCGCCTACTAGACTTAAACCTATTGTAGAGTGGCTTATTTTTTAGTATGATTTTGCTATATTCTATTTCAGCGGATGATCCTTTACCTCCTATTCCAAGTGAAACTTCTGAACACGCGCCGCCTGATATCAGTAATGGTGGAATCGTATCCCCAGAGCCAGTGCCGCATACAGAGGTATGTAAATACAGAAGAAAACAGACTCTTTGAGTGGAACGTTACCACTAGGGCGAAGTTAATGCCTGAGGCTTACCTCATGGAGGGGACTGCCAGAGAAAGTGAAGTTGACAAAACCTATCAAATTGAGGTCTAAAATGACCGAACAAATTGAGTTTCTTTTCTTGTACAGAAAAGATTTTTCTGTACAAGAAAAGAAATTTATGAAAAAACACTTGACTTTCTACAATTTTAATATATTATTCGATACGTGTATTTTGGATTTTTTTGGGTGCTATTAATAAGCCACTAGGATCCCATCGTATGAGTGAGGTCTATAGTTCATAGAACTACTACTTTTACACTAAAAAGGTCGAAAGTGGTTACTGGGCGTGGTTAATATTCAAGACATGATCTACTGCATCCGACGCTCAGAGCTCTATTATGTGCTCAAATTGTTGAAGGAAAAATCCTGCCTCAATTAGGGTTGAACCCATAGCATGTTGTTGACATTTCATTGCCCCATTTCACGTACAATTATGGGTGAGAAGGGTAGTAAAAAGTATCCCTATTCTTACTAGGTTTTTGGTGGCCCCGTGATGTTGTTCATCATTTTTCGTGTTTCCAGTTTATACTAAAATTAAACAAAAAATCTGTCAAATACTCGTTTTTTTTTGCTTTTACAAGAATACAAAAAGCTCTGCCAATGTGACATGGGTTTATTATTTTACTGGCCAAAAAAATACCCCCCCACCACCAAAAAAAAAACATGACACACTCGTACATACCAAATTTCAAATCTCTAGCTCTTACCATTCTCTTTTTAGACAGCAATACTGAAAACCGCTAAATAGCGGCTAACGGTACCTTCGATTGCACCCAAAAGTTTCGAGGCACAATTAGACCCCAGATGGGACCTATATATCAAATTTCATCCACATCGGTCAACGCTAAGAGGCAAAATTTTTGGATTCCACGTACCTTGAAACGTAAAATATCAAATTTTGAGGGAGATATTTTTTTTCGCTCGTGACGATTGCGAAGGTTTATTATTGAAAATAATAAATCAATAGTCTTATTTAGATGGGGCATATTTTAACCACTCAAAAAAAAAAAAAAAATAAAAAAAAATGTAATTTGGATTTTCTTTGATTATGTTTTTCAGGAGAGCATTGAATTACCAGAATACGAACAACCACTTGAAGTGATTCCTGACATATCGTCGTTGATGTCGACATCAATGGACGCTGCCTCCACCAGTACGTCGGAAGTAAAAGAAGAAATCGCGCCAGATGTACGATGAGAATTTGTCTTCTGTTGTGTCCTGTGTTATGTACAAATTGTTAAACTCATGCAAGAAACAAAGAAAGCTTCAAAAGCATTCTGTTCACGCCCCATAGAAGATGATGACTCTCAGGGAGTTCATTGTGTGGACTTTTGTTATTAAAGTTTAAGATATGTATTTTTGAAAATAATAATTGATGTGTTATAAGATAGGGTTTGTTTTGCGAAAAAAGGCAAAACCGTTTGTTGAAATCTTTTTAAGGATTGTAAATGAATCAATCTTTTAGAGGAATATGATTGCTCCTCATCTACCAATCTTTTGATGATTGTCCAAGTTACTCAACCAATCTTTTGATGATTGTCCAAGTTACTCTCAACCAATCGTTTGATGATTGTTCAAGTTACTCAACCAATCGTTTGATGATTGTCCAAGTTACTCAACCAATCTTTTGATGATTGTCCAAGTTACTCAACCAATCATTTTATGATTGTGAATGAATTAATCTTTTCGATGAATATGATTATTTATCATTAACCAATATTTTGATGATTGTGAATGCTACTCAACCAATCTGATGATGATTGTCCAAGTTACTCTGCCAATCTTTTGATGATTGTCCAACTTACTCAACCATCTTTGAATGATTGTCCAACTTACTCAACCAATCTTTTGATAATTGTAAAAGTGACTCAACTAGTCTTCTGATGGATGATTCGATTGCCGGTTTAGTTGAAATTATTCTGAACTTGTCTGGAGGTAATTTCATCATATACCTCAATTTCTTACAGAAAACCTCGTCAATTTCCGTTTTTCGAAAACAGTTCGGATTCCTGTTCTGACAAAGAAAATAATATTTTTCTTATTCCAAACTCTATTTGCGCGTAGCCTTTGAATAAATTCTATATTTATATTGTGTGATTAAGAAGGGTGCGCCAAAGCCCCCATAGTTTAGTCCTCGCACGTAATATTCTCTAGGTACTTACACATTATTTATTAAGTATGAATTATTTTGGATTTCGTTTGATAAATCAAGACTGCTGTGTGAACATCATAGTTAACAAACATGAGCAGCTCATAAAATTTGTTTTCAGTTCCACATCTTTTGATGTTTTTGACGCCGCTTTTACACCATAGAAGGCAGACAGTCTCAAATGGACCAACTCACAAAATGCAGGTTCCATCTAAATTGGTGGTTTGTAATGTAAATTTTTCAACATTAATTGAAAATAGAATTTGTCTTCATTCAACCATAACTGAGATTCAGTAGCTGATCAATGGCTGCGTGAATACCATCTTTCTAATTTTATACTGACTTTTCTTTGTATTGAAGAAAAAACAAACTGCCAGGACCTTATGATTACATGAAATCACCGATAACGTGCTATTGCAATTTTCAAGTTAATGCTCCATCAAACCGAGCGCGGACAACGCAAAGTTATATGCAGTTTTTTTTAAGGAATCAGTCCGCTAAAAAACTGCGGTAAACGTCACGTTGTCTGCTCTCAGTTTGTCGAAGCCTTGCACGTTTTCATAGAAAAATAGACGGTACATCTTCGGCAAGTGTAGCATCTGACACGTGTCTCGAAAACAACTCTATTCATTTGCTCAGGAGAAGATCGAATATGGCACGCTATTATGAATACAAACAAGCCTTCACACAGCCAGCGCCTATGGCACGCTGAATACCCGTTAGATCACTGAAGTTAAGCAACGTCCAGCGAGGATGTACCATGTGGTTATCCACGTGGGTTCGCGCCCTCGTGATACTGGCTATATTTCAGGCCCAAAGCCCCGTCTTGAATGACCAATAGATGTTTAAGGGATTTTAAGCCACATTAAAAAAAAAAAAAAAAAAACCTTCAGACTTAACCGTTCCATAGTACTACTTAATGTCGAAATTTTAAATCAAAATTTTGGGATGATCCAAAAAATTCAGTGTCTTTTCTAATGTTTCTGTATTTATATAGAAAAATGTATTTTTTTTGATAGGCTACCAAAAATTCCCATATACTTCTGACTCCGTTCTTTATCAAACGATCCAATCAGCTCGGTTGATAAAACATGGGGATTTCTTGAGTGAACTCGATTTTATCTTTCTAGATATATTATTACATTTATGGACATCCGAAAGCTGTTTTCGAACCTTTTCATAAAATGTTCACCTAACGGAGCCAAATGTTGAAAATATCCCCTGATATTTTCAACATTTTGAGATGGAAACTAAAAATCGGCATGGCTCTAAAAAAAGCTCATTATTTTTTCTTTTTCTATGACCATTTCCTCTCCATATCCTTGAAAAGGATATACCTACACATTATACAGTGTGAAAATAGAGTTGTTAATTTTGTTGTTTTTAAAAGTATGTTGTTAATTTTGGTATACCATAAAATTGTATCTATCCTGCATATAGATAAAGCTTGGTGGTTTGTTTTATAATTTGAAAGAAAATTTTAGTCTTGGATAATCTATCTCTCACATGTCCTGTTCTAAATTTTGGTTGAGTGAAGTCACATTTTATTGAAGAAGGAAGCCCCTGAGAAATGTTTGTTAAAGGCTTTGGTTTTTCTTGAGCATTGGCGATTCTTATTTTCTTTGTATATTGTATTGTGATATTAAGAATATAAA
>CM022877.1:35079686-35090329 GCA_012654025.1 Pachypsylla venusta | reverse complement strand
CAGTTTGTCAAAGCCTTGCACGTTTTCGTAGAAAAATAGACGGTACATATGCTTCGGCAAGTGTAGCATCAGATACGTGTCTCGGAAAGAACTTCATTCATTTGCTCAGGAGAAGATCGAATATGCAAACGCTGAATACCCGTTAGATCACTGAAGTTAAGCAACGTCCAGCGAGGATGTGGGTATCCACGTGGGTTCGCGCCCTCGTGATGCTGGCTATATTTCAAGCCCAAAGCCCCGTCTTGAATGACCAATAGATGTTTAAGGGATATTAAGCCACATTAAAAAAAAAAAAAAAAAAAAAAACTTCACACTTAACCGTTCCATAGTAAACATACCTTAATGTCGAAATTTTTAAATCAAAATTTTGGGATGATCCATAAAATTCAGTGTCTTTTCTAATGTTTCTGTATTTAAAGAAAAATGTATTTTTTTAGATAGGCTACCAAAAATTCCCATATACTTCTGAATCCGTTCTGTATCAAACGACCCAATCAGCTCGGTTGATAGAGCATGGGGATTTCTTGAGTGAACTCGATTTTATCGTTCTACATATATTATTACATTTATGGACATCCGAAAGCTGTTTTCGAACCTTCTCATAAAATGTTCACCTAACGGAGCCAAATGTTGAAAATATCCCCTGATATTTTTGAGATGGAAACGGCATGGCTCTAAAAGCTCATTATTTTTTCTTTTTCTATGACCATTTCCTCTCCATATCCTTGAAAAAGATATACCTACATATTATACAGGGTGATAATCGAATTGATAATTTTGTTGTTTTTAAAAGTATGTTGTTAATTTTATCTATCCTGCATATAGATAAAGCCTGGTGGTTTGTTTTATAATTTGAAAGAAAATTTTAGTTTTGGATAAACTATCTCTCACATGTCCTGTTCTAAATTTTGGTTGAGTGAAGTCACATTTTATTGAAGAAGAAAGCCCCTGAGAAATGTTTGTTAAAGGCGTTGGTTTTTCTCGAGCCTTCGCAATTCTTATTTTCTTTGTATATTGTATTGTGATATTAAGAATATAAAAATTGCAATTAAATGAAATAAATAATTGGTATTCTAACAATGTTTATAAAATTTGAACATGTCTTTTCTTTCTTTATTGACAGTGTTGGAATGACGACGTCGCGTCGTCTAACAAGAAAAAAAAATAAAATATTTACCTAATGGTTTTACTAGTGAGAGAGAAAAAAAACTGAGATGAGGATGAGCAATAGAAAAAAAAACGAAATAGGGGAGAAGAATTAATACCAAAAAAATGAGATCTTTTTTTAAAAAAAAATAAGGAAAGAAAAATAAAGATGAAAAAAATAGAATTATTAAAGGAAAAATGGAAACGAAAGATAATAAATGAGAGGGGAAAAGAATGTGAAAATGAAAATATGAAAAAAAAATGTATTATTAAAAACGAATAAGATGGAAAGCCGCGCGTTTTTTAAACTTTTAGAATCTAGACTACTTACTCGCTGTGAAAAAAACAAGTATTCAGCCTCGCGTTTGTTGTTGTTGAAGCGCCAGACAACGAGTTTCCTCAGATTTCCTCCATGAGATCAAGGAAAGCTGCCTTCTCCTTGAGCTTGAAACACATCAGGTCAGTGAGTGTTGTGGGTTTTTGTGGACAATTGAATAGGGGGTGAACGTCATGTGACTCTGTCCGTGGCAGAGAGGACATTCATGTCGGTGAATGTTGTGGGTTTTTATGAACAGTTGAATAGATGGTGAACGTTATGTGACTGTTCGTGGCAGAGAGGACATTCATGTCAGTGAATGTTGTGGGTTTTTATGAACAGTTGAATAGATGGTGAACGTCATGTGACTNTAGGGTGTGAACGTCATGTGACTGTCCGTGGCAGAAAGGACATTCATGTCAGTGAATTTTGTGGGTTTTTATGAACAGTTGAATAGATGGTGAACGTCATGTGACTGTCCGTGGCAGAGAGGACATTCATGTCAGTGAATGTTGTGGGGTTTTATGAACAGTTGAATAGATGGTGAACGTCATGTGACTGTCCGTGGCAGAGAGGACATTCATGTCAGTGAATGTTGTGGGGTTTTATGAACAGTTGCATAGATGGTGAACGTCATGTGACTGTCCGTGCAAAGAGGATATTCATGTCAGTGAAAACAGTTGAATAGATGGTGAACGTCATGTGACTGTCCGTGCAAAGAGGACATTCATGTCAGTGAAAACAGTTGAATAGATGGTGAACGTCATTTGACTGTCCGTGGCAGAGAGGACATTCCTTTTTTATAGTGGGGTCTAATCTGTTCATGTAGCAGTTGAGTATCCTGGAACATCGGGAACGGAGTTGAGCAATTTTGTATCTAGCGTCTCTTGGCAATTGTTTTTCTTCGTCAGCAATACGTGGCGATTGGGTTGATATTGAACCGTCACATGTTGAACAGTACGGATATGCCTTTATGATTTTCAATAAAAAACAAAATAAAAGAACAATATTCGTCCTCGTTGTAAAAACATAGTTTTTAATGAAGAAAAAAAAATAGGTTTTCTATATACGAGTAGGTATATGAAATAGCATTTTGTATATACCAAATTATATAAAAAAATCAAATTCACCATACAGATTCATTCTGGGGGGGGCGGGCAAGGGAAATACTTCTTTTGGTACCAAAATACATCTCGAGTGCAAATTTCAATAAGTGAACTATTACCAATCTCACGTACATTACGGTCCTTTGGAAGCGACTACTAACTACAAGCACCAAACCCTTCAACTGCCCTGCAAATCCCACCCAGTTAAAACCAATCGATCTATGGCTCCAACCAAAGGAAACTGCAACATTTTTGGAACTACAAACAGAGGAATCGGATTGTGATGTGACCTAGATGCTCAATGCTGCTACAACAACAACAACCAAACCCTTCTGGAGTTGGATTTGTCGCTCGTAGTGGCGTACCCGCTTCCAATGGGCGAAACAAACCAACAAAACTCAGATCTAAACCTGTATTTAAAGAAATAAATATTAAATCTTAAAGGCCTATTTACACTGCCTGAACATACACGAGCATTCGTGATCGTTGCTCGCCAGTTTTCGATGAACACAAACAAGCATTCTGTTCACACTGCTCGAGCATTTCTGACGATCAGTTACTCGAGATCAGGATCGAGCATTCGCTTCGAACATGATCGGCTCGCGGCGACTGTTTACACTGCCTGAGCCTCGAACGAATGCTCGTTCGTCACCTCTGTTCGCGACGAATGCTCGGGCAGTGTAAATGGGCCTTAAGAGTGTAAGAGAAAATGCTGATCTAAGATATGGCCCTCCTTAGTAAGGAGGGCCATATTTGAACTTTTTTTTACGATGATTGGTACGTACCAATCAACTCTTTCAGAATTTAGATTTAAATCTAATTATTTAAATCAACAGTTCCCTAACGGACGCAACACAAGGTCCGAATGGAGCAATAGTTTTTCCGAGTTTTTAGGGATAAACTTTGAGTTTTTTTTTTTTAAAAAAAACGCCAACTTTATCATCGAGGCATGGCCGATCAAAATGTTTCCTAACCTCTCTGGTTTGGGGGACGTTCATCTGAACGCTTATATTGATAAAATAAACGACCTTGTTCTTCTCATGAAGTCGCTTATCCCTAAAAACTCTTGCTCTATTCGGGGCTTGTGCCGAACACAAATATTTCACCTAAATAATACAATCTAGTGTCATATAAACATTGATACAATTTTGAGCCCATTGTAAGGATGAAGATTGGGGTTAGATAATAAACGTGTGGAATGGATCAATGCTGACCTTAGATTTTCACATTACAACAGTGCAGCCCATATCAATTTTAAGTGACTTTTTTTGATATATCCGAATAGTATATGTACGTAAGATGGATAGGCAACAATTGAAGAGTTAATTTTATTAGTTTATTATATTTAGTACACAAGGTATTTCATCCGATTTGAAAGTTTAAATAATATTTCTAAAATCTAGGTATAAATGTGATTTATTTTTGGAGAAGCTCTGGGGTACACACCATTTTTACAACTAGGTTAAGGTATGCCACGAGCAAATCAGCAGGGAAAACTATAGCTCCTACTCCACACAAGGATCGGTTCTACGTAATGGGACAACCTGGATCGTATAGCATCATAGTTCCACCACAAGCGGCTTCCAACCGAGTACCAAAAACGTCCGACTTAGCTTAACTTCAGTGGAAACTGATAAGTTCAACGTGGTATAGTTATTTGAGGTATACGTAATTAACCCCCCCTGCAGTTTCGCCGTAACTCACAACGACTCGGATATGCCCCTAATGATTAAATTTTATTCGATATATTTTTTGTTCATATCTTAGTCAATATTCGAAAGTAACCTAGCAATAGTCTTATTATTAGTAAACATGGTTAAAGCTGAGGACTCACCTATGTAGTCTTCTAATCAGACGCCGGGTACCGTGGTACACACCTTTCCTACACGGATACATGCGGAAAAGGTATGAATAAGTCCATTGCTCTTTCCTTCTGGAACTCTAGTTCGACTTCATGATCGGAAGAGGATCAAATTTTAAAATCCGAATGGTATTTGATCATAAGGAACATCGAACAAGTGGGCATATCCAGTCGTTAATACTTGGCAAATGCGTTACACAGTAACTAAAGGAATCAAAGTGATTGTCTCTTAGTACCTAAGTTGATCTTTCCTAGCACAAGTGAAGCATTAAGTGACTAATTCAACGCACTGGATAAACACCCACGGAACTTAATAGCCATAACAATTTTTACAACTTCAGTAGTGGCCGTAGAAGATGGCGAGCACTCTCGAGTCTCCACCTAGAGCATAAATTGATTCTTTTCGAAGTAAAAAAAATCACAATTGATCTAAATAAAGGTCGCACTGATAATTCCATTTGGCTTCAATGGAGACTTGCAACCAATTTGTTTAATAGAGTTAAAAAAAAAATTGAATCGGATGTAAACTTTTGAAACACCCTGTAAAATTATTAATTAGTACACAATATTGGGTCAAATGAAAAAAAAGAAAAAGTTTAAACAAAACAAACAAGACTTTAAATACATAAAATCTTTCTAGAAGTACTTGGTACAGGAAATTCGGATTGAATGAAAAAAAGGGAAATCAAAATGTGGTACATGGTACGGAGAGATTTTTTTAAATAAAGGAAAAAGGCAGAGGAAATAATGATAATATTAAAAATGATATTTTTGAAAAAGTTGTGAGAAATAAAAGGTAACCTATCTCATACTATGACACAATGAAAATAATAAAAAAAAAAGATAAACAAAAGACGACTTGATTGGTAATTATTTAGAAGAATTCAGTGACAACTGGTGTATTCCTAGTTGACAGAAAACTCTAAAACAATTCCCCTTTCATAGGTTCCTCGTGGGAGGTAATGAAATCAAAATGAGGATATGAGTGATGAAAAAAAATACAATGAGTGACGATCAAGAACCGAGTGACCAAAATGAAACAAATACTGCTGTAGGTTAGTTTTCTAGAATCTGGATTAAAGTACAGAAGTCTGACAGAGAGGCAATGGTTATGAAAATACTTGCGCGTGTGCAGCATTTATTTTGTACAACACTGCCATTCCGCGGTAATGAACATTCGGTAATGAACAATGCTGATTTTTTTATTTTAACAACTAGGTTTTACTAAGGTATAAGCCTTCACTACTGTTTCGCTAAAATCAATAACAGATGCTCGGATTTAGGCTGAGTGTACCCCGAAAAACCTAGCTGTTTCCGAGTAGGCTCTCATCTAAGTACACAACACGACCGATGTTAGTTAACTACAGTGATCTCACAGGTAAATCTTTGAATAACATAAGTGTTAAAAAATATTAACTTTTAAATAAATTAAATTATAACAAAACACCAAAAACATAGTTCCTAGTTTCTGATCGAATGATCAGACACTAGTTTCGGATCATTCGATTCATCATCAATCTAGTCGAGTCTAAGGATGGAAGTTGACTGTCAACTTCCATAAGTCTAAGGATGGAGGTCAACTTCCATCCTTAGGCTCGACTAGACTGATGATGAATCCAATGATCCGAAACTAGTTTCTTNTCATCAAATTCATTGTAGTTGATACATAAATTTTTTTTTTCAAAAACATAGTTCCTAGTTTCTGATCGAATGATCAGACACTAGTTTCGGATCATTCGATTCATCCTCAGTCTAGTCGAGTCTAAGGATGGAAGTTGACTGTCAACTTCCATAAGTCTAAGGATGGAGGTCAACTTCCATCCTTAGGCTCGACTAGACTGATGATGAATCCAATGATCCGAAACTAATTTCTTCATAAATTAAAATAAATAGTGTTTTTGGTGTTTTGTTTTAATTTATTTAAAAGTTAATATCTCACAGGTACTCTTGTATTCATAGTTGTAAAATCGTTAACTCGACGCCAATGCAATGCTGTACAAAATGAATGCTTCACTCGCACGATTTTTATAATAACCATCGCCCCAATGTACATAATAGCCTGTAACTCATCTTCATGTATAATACTATTAGTGATGGAAGAACTAACCAAAAATGAAATCCAATAATGGTTAGGTTGAAAGAACCAAAGCATTATACTAGAAAATAGAAACGACTATTTTAAAAAGGAAATTATGAGCAGTATTTTCAAGATTAATGAACACTCGTCTTACAGAGCATCAAACACTTTAAAAAAGATAAGATAAAATAATGAAGACAATGAAAGGAAACAAAGAAATAAGACTTTAAATTACATTTGGCAGGAATCAGAAAAGTCACTTCTTTAAGGGGCAAAAATACATAATGAGGTTGATAGCAAAAAAATGCTTAATAAGTAGTAAGTAAATTTATTATTTAAAAAAACTTGATTTTCGTTTTTAAAATTAAATTTTCTAAATAATAATTATTTTTGTTTAATTAATCATAATCAATTAAAAAAAATAATAAATGAGATCACAGACATACGTTAATAATCACACAAACAATTATAACATGAGTAGGGGAGGAGGGAGGAGTAAAGAGAGAGAGAAAGAGAGGGGGAAAGTGTAGACAAAATGGCGAACAATTATATTAAAGAAGATATCACACTGTACACATTCATACAAAATTAATTACTTTATTTTTAGTTGAAACTTTAAAGTTAATTTTTTAAAAAAAATTCCTAAGAAAATATATTATGGTATAATTATGAACAAATTAAGAGTTAGATATCAGTGACGGATAGTAAGCGGAAGTAAATTATAATATCATTCCTTTATAGGATAAACTGGCTTCGCCACTGTTCATACTGATGCTGGCATTCCATCTGAAAGAAAAAAAAAACAAAAAGAAAAAAAAACGTGAATTATCTTCATTTAACAAAATATTATATTAAAATAATTATATACACTGATATTTGTAAGGCGTTTAATAAATTAAATCATGACGAACTGCTATGGAAGTTGTGGCTCATTCTGTTACACTATTAGCCTCTTACCTGGAGAAATGGAGCAAAGAGTTTTATTGCAGAACCATGACTCTGAGCCAACATTATCCGTGATATAAACTGATCGGATTATTGTTTGGGAATAGTTCCCTTTTTCTTTTTAATATAAATGGCTTAAGCAGGTTAACCACCAACTACTAGCCCGGATCTCATTTATTTTTATAAATTTGTTAATTACAATTAACTAATTTAATGAAAACATTACTCAGGAGCTAACTAGAGTTTAATAAAATAAATGGCTTTTATCCGGCCTAACCAAATCATTCTCATTAATAAAGTGTTCAACAATATTGCCTGACCTTTATTAGTCAGACAATTTTCATGTGTTTAAGGATATATGTAAAAGTCTGCTATCATTAGAACAATAGTGAATCACCATATTAATTATGTTCATGTAATTGATATTGGGTTTGAACATTACATAAAAAAAAAAAACTTTGCCAATGTGACTCATGGGTTTATTATTTTTCTGGCAAAAAATAATTTTTGCCCCCCCCCCCACCAAAAAAATGGGGGCGGGGTTCTCGTGACGATTCCAAATCTGGGGCGTAATTAGANCCATTCTCTTTTTAGACAGGATTAATGAAAACCGCTTTAAAGCGGTAAAAACCGCCAGCGGTATATTTGATTGAACACAAAAGTTTCGGAGCTAACTGAGACCCCAAATATGACATACATACAAAATTTCATCCAAATCGGATAACTCTAGTGGCAAAAGTGCGGCGTACGGTGCGGTGGACAAACGGTTTTTTTCAATTCGATTTTTGGATTCTACGTACCTTGAAACGTATAATATCAAATTTTGAGGGGGGTATTTTTTTTTTTCGTGACGATTCCAAAGGTTCATTATTGAAAATAATAAACCAAAATTGGTTAATTAAAAAAATGAAATTAATGATTCCAGTTGTTCGGCATTCAAGGTACACACCACTCTTTTTTTCTCTTCCCGCTTCTCTTCAATCTATCTTCCTTTATAAATTCAATAAAGAGTTAATAATAACAATAATAGGGAGAGTCCAAATAATATTTCATCACTTACCAACTGCTGCCCAAAGCATTCTTGGCTTTCTTGATTTCTTTCGTTGCCCAGTTCGCCACCTGCTTCGTCTTGGTGGTGGTTGATCTTCTTCCCTGGATGAGTAAGTGTTGAATGGGTTCAACATCGATTATTTTATAATATTTTCCTTCGTAGGCACTCATCAGATCTCTGAAAAAAGGTTAATTTAGCATTAATTTAACGTACCTCAACACATATTTAACAACAACAGTAAAAGTTTCTCCAAATTATGTATGATCTTCCGGCGCATGACATCACAAGTGACACTTTTTTCGGGGTGTGTTATAATCGTACATCTTTCCTGCTGTTTGCGCCCACGGTTTTAACAGCTATCCGGTTTTATTCATAATTCAAAGCGAAATAAAGGAATTACGTTTTTATTTGATTGGAAAGTTGGAAAAAAAAACTCTGCCAAAATGACACATGGGTTTATTATATTTTCGGCAAAAAAATACCCCCCACCAAAAAAATTGAGGGGGAGGGTTCTCGTGACGATTCCAAATTTGGGGCGTAATTAAATTTGACATACCTACTAAATTTGAAGTCTCTGGATCTTACCATTCTCTTTTTAGACAAGATTAATGAAAACCGCTTTAAAGCGGTAAAAACTGCCAAGGGTATATTTGATTGAACGCAAAAGTTTCGGAGCAAGAAATATGATATACATACAAAATTTTAAATCTCTAGCTTTTACCATTCTCCTTTTGAACAGCAATACTGAAAACCGCTAAAAAGCGGCAAAAATTGACAAGGGTGTATTCGATTGCACCCAAAAGTTTCGGGGCACAATTAGAGCCCAGATAGGACCTATATACCAAATTTCATCCAAATCGGTCAACGCTAAATGGCAAAAGTAACCATCACAGCGTACGGCGGAGAAAGGGATTTTTTCTAATTTGATTTTTGGATTCTACGTACCTTGAAACGTATAATATCAAATTTTGAGGGGGGTATTTTTTTTTTTTTTCATTCATTATTGAAAATAATAGTTCATTATTTTCAATAATGGTTCATTATTGAAAATAATAAACCAAAAAAACAATTAAGATTGTTTACTTTTGTTTTTCCTTTATTGTAAAACTAGAAGGCCCGGCTCCGCCTATTTTGCTTGGCGTGTTAGAGGCATGACCGTTCCCGTTCTGTGTGATTGTCACAAATTCATAATGTTTCTATGATTTTATTTACAAAAATTGTAAAATCAATCAAAATGCTATAAGAGCTAATGGTCAGATATTTCAGTCTTCATTATATTCTCGTCGGATCATGCTGTGTTTTAATGATTTGTCTTTGAATTTGGTTTATTTTTGTGATGTAAATTAATAGTGTCTTAGAGAACAATTGTTTTATTTGACGCGATCGCCTATGGGAGACCTAGGGAGTACCACTCGCAATTAACCCCAATACGATGATCTACATATCGTTACATTGAGTTGTATTATCATCGAAAAATAGTTACGCAATACCTCACCAGAGAGCTTAGAAAATATTTTAAGCCACGGTTCACAAAAAACTCACCTTGTAATATTCCCCCAGTGCTCTCGTGACGTCATCATTCTAATTTGGAGGAACACAATTTACAGGACCATTAGTAATAGTAATTATACTCACCCAACTAGTCCTGCGCAGTTGGCGATGTTCAAATCCGAATGATCTGTATCCAACGCTATTAGTTTGATAAACTCAATAATGTGAAGGATGTGAGGCTCAAGTAGTGCTAAATCTGGATTAGGAGAGCCAGGTGTAGGATTGTCGCCACGCAAGCCTTGAACAATACCAGTGTAAGCCTCTAGAACCCCGTCACGCAATTCGTTCAAGTATTCAATCATATCAAAATCGTTCTGCAAATATAAAATAAGTTCGGTAATAATCGAAAAGCGAACTATCTTGAAGACAATGTCCAGTTCCGGTCGCTCGGAATGCTATAATATTGAAGACACAAAAAGAGTACACTTTGAAAGAACCCTTAAATAAAGAGGTGGAAACAATAACTTTTAAGTCAAATTAAAAAAAAAAATCAATCATTGTTTTGAAATTCCTTCCATATCGTATTCAGCCCTTGAATAAAGAGGTGACGAGTAGAAACATTGACTTTTAGGTAAAAAAAAAAAAAAAAA
>CM022877.1:35028029-35061942 GCA_012654025.1 Pachypsylla venusta | reverse complement strand
AAACTAATGAATCTTTTTTTTTTTGTTGAATTGGGATACTATGTCAAGTAAATCCATAATGAGGTATAGAAAATAGGTACTATATCTTCACTTGACTATAAAATTATTAAGATGTTAATTAGAGCTAACTAGTTTCGTACTCTCCTGAGCACATCATCAGAGCTTGAAACTCAAAGGGTCTTCAAACTCACTTCAAGCTCTGATGATGTGCTCAGGAGAGTACGAAACTAGTCAGCTCTAATTAACATCTTAATAATTTTAAAGTCAAGTGAAGATATAGTATTTTCTTTACCTCACTAATGAATCTGGTGCCTAGAAACTTGGACTTGAACCCAAACCGCCTAATTACAAGTCTACTGCGTTTACTAACTCTTTAAATACATTACTGAGGTTGGTCAACCTATAGTAGTAGACCCACTCTACTCATGCGCGCGCAAATACAGATTTACGTCCGACTTACATTTACCATAATAGTGAGTTTACGCGTAATCACGAAAAAAAAAATTCTTAACGAAAGAGACCACTAGAAACGTAGAATTGTCTTTTTCCTTAACGAATTTTTTTTCGTGGTACTACTCACTAATATTTCGTGTAAACTTACGGGTTGTACAAAAACTGTCTAATAACACTTATAACATTTTCATGAATAGCTGGGTTATACAATTTGCAGTGTTTTAAGGCATGTACCGAAATGTCATCACAAATACGGAAATATTTACTATTGGGTCGTATATTCGTGAGCTAAACTTCTCTTTGGGGCTATGTAAGCCCCTGCACCTAAACCTCTGGTGGGCTTTCTGTGCTTGGAGAGTAGCCTATTTCCCCAGCTAAGGTCTAAGATCCGGTACGAAATTGCTGACTTGAATTTCGACCATCACTGAGTGGCGTTTATTGTGTGGAGGGTCACTGATGTTTCAACGTTAGGTGACGGAAATTTTAGAATACATCGTAGTGCTATTCAAGAGGTTTATTGAGGACGGGCTTTTGCTACCGTTGTACACCTGGAGGCGTGCGGTATGAAAGTTCTGTATAATCTCCAGACTAACAAGTGTGGGTCCATCTACAAAGATCGCTGAGGTAGAAAGAAACTAATCAATTGCGGAGCTCGAAACACAAGTGCCACAGGAGTTCTTAAATGGGGTGATCCCGAGCATGCAAAGGAAATTAGAGGGTAGAAGACCTTAATGGGTCCCTTCCAGCCGTCGCGGCGACCAGCCTGTACAGGCAGCCCAAATCTAACATCATCCGAAAAGGTTGAGTAGTAATTGGTTTGAAAGGTTTGGTTGAGTGGATTTCATATAGAATAGTTTCAACTTGTTACCAATTACGGTTCTTCAGATACAGGGTGGAAAACATTATAATTTTTTAGCGCGGCCGGCCTCATATCTCGAGAACGTCGTAGAGTGGTGAACTTTGTTTTAATAAACTTCTCTTTTTATAACCTTTAAAATGAATCATCTCTTGATAATGGAGGTGGGTATGGGATAAAAGGCACAGCATATCACCATTCATTTGATTTTTTTTTAAATTTTTTACGTGATTAGGTATAATGAAATTTGACAAACACCACCCGTTTAAAAAAAACTGGGGGGAGGGGCACGTGCCCCACCTATATCCGCGCATGATCTTCGCAAATTACTAATCGTGATAGAAAAAATACAATATTAAGAACTAGAACATAAACTGCTGGAAACTACAAACTGTCCCGTCTGAAACCATATTGGGAATAACAGAGAATTGCACAAACGTATATTGGGACGCGTGTGATTGGGTCCTCACAACACAAACACGCAGGTCTTTTTTACTTGGAAAAAATCATCTCTCAATCCCCTCTATTCGTAACAAAATCACACGGACTATCAAATTTCTTTTGTTTGATTTTTTGTACAAACCGAGCATCGAAAATAATAAACCGAAATATTTTTATGGGAAAATAATCATTTCATACCATCTCGGAATCTACAGTGGGTTTATAGAACCCATTAAGGGGGGCGTTAACATCTACTGATCATTCGGTTTTTTTTACCCTTCATTCCCTGGAAACTTACAAACCAACTACCGACATTGACCCCATCCAGCCCGGGTTGGCCCGGAAATAGCATCACGAGGACGCGAGCCTACATAGTGAAAACTCGCTGGACGTTGCCTAACTTCAGTGATCTAACGGGAACTGGTGTATTCAACGTGCCATTGACGCTGTCTGAGAGGGACTCGTCACAGCCATTTCCCTTGATTTTTCTAAAAGGAAAACACTAGTAATAAAAAATAAAATATAAATGACCAAATCTTCAGTTATCTATCAATCAGCTGTTAATGATTAATGAGCTTACTATCTGTGCAAAATATGGTCATTAGCTAATACTAAGCAACTGTTTGCTTGAGAACATCAGAATTGGCCATTACAGTATTAGTAATATAATTCACATTTGAAATTGACCTTAAAGAGGTTGCAGACAGCCACTTACTTAAATGTTCTTATAGGAGTCCGCAAATTGATTCATCTTGCTCCCATAAGTACATATGTTTTTCTTTGCATATATGCAAAGATGTGTGCTATGCAATAAAAGCTGTCTGCGAGCATCCTTAAGTTCGTATTCTTAATAATGATTTATTCTAATTGAAAAAATGAGTTTCTAAAAAATATTGATTGAATCGGAAAGTAAAGACGATTTTTTTTACCGTTTTTGAATGATTTTTAAAATAAATGTGTCTCAAGCGGTTATGAAACATTCACGACGCGAGTATTTTTTTTTTTTTTTTTTTTTTTTTTNTTTTTTTTTTTTTCGCACGGTATTGATTTATAGTGTCTATAAACACTCGCGCGAGTAGATACTACTTTACTCATTACACACACCTGAGCTCGAGTGAGTGTTTCACCGCATAATTCGAAATTCTATTATTATTTTTTTTTTTAAAAAATCAGTCTAAAAAAATCGCCTTAAGTGGTAATCAATCAATTAAATAAATTTTCATTTTATAAGGACAGCTTTGTCCCCAATCACTACTCACTCACCATCAACATAAAATACTATACATCAAAATTTAATTAAATCATTCTCAAACATAAAGTTGGTCTGCTACAGATGTCTCTCTGAAATTGATCCTAAAACTTGGAAGGTTTGAAACTTCTTATTGAAGGTATTGTCAATCGACATAACTTTGGTGAATCTGCTACTGAACGCTTCGAGGAAGCAACCAATAGAATCTGATTGATTCCATGTACCTTGAAACATAATGTGTCAAAANAAATCAGTCAATTAAAAAAATCGCCTTAAGTGGTAATCAATCAATTAAATAAATTTTCATTTTATAAGGTGACAGCTTTGTCCCCAATCACTACTCACTCACCATCAACATAAAATACTATACATCAAAATTTAATTAAATCATTCTTAAACAAACAGTTGGTCTGCTACAGATGTCTCTCTGAAATTGATCCTAAAACCTGGAAGGTTTGAAACTTCTTATTGAAGGTACTGTCAATCGACATAACTTTGGTGAATCTGCTACTGAACGCTTCGAGGAGCAACCAATCTGATTGATTCCATGTACCTTGAAACATAATGTGTCAAAAGTAACACTAAGAACTGTATTTAATTCGATTGATTCCATGTACCTTGAAACATAATGTGTCAAAATTTGTGTGTGTGTGTGTGTGTGTGTGGTGGGGGGGAGGTCACATTTTTTTTCATTGGCAATTTCGAAGGATTATTGTATAAAAAATAAACCAAAATATCTATAATGATATGATGGACGCTTAAAAATTGTGAACACTTATAAGAGAGTACCACAAAGAATATAGAAATAATCTGAAGTATTATTATTATTTATAATATCGACATTGTAAGTCTTACAAAATTAAGGATAATTTAAGAAAAATATATCTACTCATTGTCAAATTTGTGCTCATTTTGGATCAGTCAAAAATATAACTAGTAATACCAGTCTTGCAAAGCTTCAATTTCTCAAGTCTTTTTTTGACAATTAACAGGACTATCAAGAAGAGAAAAATCTTAGCCCAACTGCTTTGAACTGAAGTATAAAGGCTATATTTTTCATTTTGTTAAAATATATTTCTCATATACCGATTTTATGTTGTCAAGAATAACTAACCATGGATAGGCACTGAAATTGATACAGATTTTTTTTTTCTGATGTGAACATCACACGAGTTTCTTTATGCGCGTAAAAAATAAAGTTTTACAATGGGTTCAAACTTTCGATGTCGATTTTTCAATGCCACAATACAAATTGAGGTCCCCCACCACATCCCGTATGTCGAATTTCCTCCACTGGTCCGTGTGTCTGTTTGTGAAATAAATATCTCAAGAATCTCACCAAAAAAGACTCTAAGCAAAAAATAAACATACATACCAAACTTTACTACTTGAAATATTTACAGATCGATAACTGAAACTCGACATTTATATCAAGAAGAGAAAAATCTTAGCCCAACTGCTTTGAACTCAAGTATAGAGGCGATATTCTATATTTTTTATTTTGTTAAAATATATTTCTCATATACCGATTTTATGTTGTCAAGAATAACTAACCATGGATACTGAAATTGATACAGATTTTTTTTTTCTGATGTGAACATCACACGAGTTTCTTTATGCGCGTAAAAAACAAAGTTTTACAACGGGTTCAAACTTTCGATGTCGATTTTTCAATGCCACAATACAAATTGAGGTCCCCACCACATCCCGTATGTTGAATTTCCTCCACTGGTCCGTGTGTCTGTTTGTGAAATAAATATCTGAAAAATCTCGCCAAGAAAGACTCTAAGCAAAAAATAAACATACATACCAAATCTACTACTTGAAATATTTACAGATCGATAACTGAAACTCGACATTTAATCTCTGGGAACCTCAAAACGCGTTTTGAAATTGAAAACTCGATATCGAAAATTTCAGTCAAAATTTTCCTTTTTATAATTTGTCTTGGTAATAATATAGTGATTCATAAATATCAATTTTTAAATTAATTTTATATATTCCAGACCTAAATACTTAATCCTCGCATACGAGTATTTTTTAAGTTAAAAACTACATGAAGTAGAATCGCAATTAAAAATCTAAAGCCCATTTTTCGGATTCCTTAAACTCTACATCTAAATTTAAATTGCCAGTCTGCCACAGATGTCTATCTGAGAAACGGTAAGAGGGATATGCAAATTTGATACAGTATATTTGTTGTTTTGTTTAAACCGACGCAAAAATAAACACGTAACCATTACAGCATTATGAGTGTCATCAAAAACAGTATAAAGTGATGACTTAGCAAATTAGTCACATGGATCTATCTGAAGAATTCTTGTTAGACAGCCTTGTAAAATTTTGAATATATTTTTTTAAAAAAATGTCCGATCAGATCGGAAACCTTCATATTTCAATACAGCTAGCTCTTAGCCGATTTTATTGCAATCAGTTCGTAATTTCTGCAAGTTGGGAAGGCTCAGCAGAACTATGGAACCTTGACTATAGATTAAAAAAATCACTCAAGATGTGCTTTAGACCCTTGTTTCACATGTACGCGATTAATTATAGCGCAAAATAATTGATTAAATCATTCAATTGACCTTTTGCATTAGAAACAAGCTCCAACATATTACCGTCACAAACGTAGCCAGTAGGCGTTCCTGGTCTAGCCCCGTATAATCCGAATATACCTTTAAAAATACTGATTTTATAATTTGACATTTACTTTGACCAAAATTCCGGATAATGCCCTGCAACTCAGAAGTTGTAAAACTGACTAGAACTAAATTCTGTGCTATTTGACATTACATGCTACGTATATTTCACACATGTTCTTAACTACTCTCCTAGGTACCTGCATGTTTACTTTTAAAATAAATTAAACAGAGGACAAAAACACTATTTATATTTATTTATTCAAAGATTTAAATTTAACGGTCCAGCAAGCCATTTAAGTACCTACATGTCTAAAATATACATTACAGAATTTTTCAGACATAAACATGTTTTATATGAAAAGTGTTTGATAAAAACAACAACAAAGTATGAGTAATTGAGTATACATGTTCTATAGGTAAAATTAGAAGAGGTATGTTCTCTGAATTTGTCCAAAGTGTTTGCAATCGGAACGACACGCTCCTTAAGGTTAAAATTTTAATTTTTGCTACCGGGTGCAGAACGATAATTTAAGTTTAAATTCCATGTGTACCAGCCACTCTTAGGCTTGACGAACCGCTCGGCACAAGATCCTTCTAAATAGTGGATATTGTTTACATGACCGCGCGGTACGACGAACCGCTCGGCACAAGATCCTTCTAAATACTGGATATTGTTTACATGACCGCGCGGTACGACGAACCGCTCGGCACAAGATCCTTCTAAATAGTGCATATTGTTTACATGACCGCGCGGTACTAGTTCTATAACCTTGTATCGATTTGTTCATATGATATCGCGCGGTCATGTGAAGTAGCCATATTGTTAAAATTAAGGCGGAATCGGAGTTTTCCTGATTTTTGATAGGAGTCAAGTTTTTCGACTACGATTCCGACTCCAGCTCAAATAAAATTAATAAAAGTAAACTCAACAGGAAAATGTTATGGTTGCGGAGTCTGGTATCCTCATTTTTGACAGAAGTAGTCGGAGTCAAAATTTTATAATATGAGGAGTTGGATTTGGAGTTCGGAAATTTTGATCCTTAGGAGGTGGAGTCGAAGCACATTTCCATGACTCCGTAGCCTTGGTGGCTACAATACAACTGTTGTCTCTTTTATAGCTCTGAAACAACAGGTAGGTAGTTTCCTTTTTCTCAAGATTCCCTTTTTATGAATTCCTTGGAAAGGACAATTAGATATTACCTTTAATAATTATAAAATCAAAATAATTGATTTTACAATAATTAAATTTATTACTTTTTGGGTTAATCTTAATATTTGCTCAATTACATTATTTCATATGGACTGAGTCCGAAGACACAATTTCTTCCTATCCAAATGTGACTTACTTCCACAATGAAAAATGGGTGATAGTTGAGATTGTGAGATGTTAGTTAAGGGTGACAGACTCATGGGCCAAAGCCACCTAAGCTGATGGCGTAAAATAATACAGAAATCAACTATGCAATATTTTTTTATATATAGTCACGAGCGCCTTCGTCGGTTACGACATTATCAAGTAGACTGATCATAATGACTGCAAACATCCTATATACCATCTCTAAATTTAAGTCTAAAGAACTTGTTATTTGCAGCTAAAAGTTTTTAATTATCATATATACATCTAATCCTGGAGACTAATAATAAATAGCATGAGCCCCAAGAACCATGACAGTTACTGCAATATAATTAGACCAGTTATATAAAAAAATATTGCTACTTTTGGAAGGAATACCTAGACTTTAGGCCCCAAGAACCATCCTCTGGCTATCATCAAAAACGATAATGCCACTATTGATTAAAATGTCCTTAGCTACTTTCATTTTTAAATGGTGCCTAACGGCTGTCTTTTTTCCAGATCTCCGCCGCTGATAATTTAAAAACAGTCAAATCTTCCCAAAGTCTAGGTATAGCTTCAAAAATTAGGCAGTACAAATTTCAATTAAATCTGAATTAGCTTTCAGAAATGGTTGCAAAAAATTATGGAGAATTTGAGACATGTCCATCCGCTGAAGACTTATTCGCACATTCATTTTGTGAAGAATATACCAACCCCCCTCATTTGATTCAAAGAACATTTGATTTTATGTTACTTTATCCTTTTCTTCTTACCAAACTCTCAGTGACTGAGTTCGTTTTAATCCTTCTGATCGATGTGAACGTGGCGCATTTTCAATTTGTTTCAAATCAGCAAAATTATAAATCTCTCCGGAAATTGCTAATTTACTTAAAGCTGACATGAGTTTTTTATTTAAAACATTTAACATGGATTTCTTTGTTGGTGTGTTTGATGCACTGGAGTCTTCGCTTTGCAATCGTTTTGGAGGTCGTCCTCTTTTTATTTTGGGTGTTTCTTCTTGAACACTGATATTACTGTCACATTTTCTATTGGTTTTCCTCAATAATGCTGAACTTGATCTCACTGATTTTAGTGATCTACTCGTGGTGACGGCTGATTTTTCTTTTTTCTTTGAATCTTTATTACTTGTAGTCTCCTTATTAGTCATATGATTTACTTCGTTTGATTTCTTGCTTTCACTTATCTTGCGATTTACTTTTGACCTTACTTTTTTCGGTGATTCTATAATGGTCTTTAGTTCGTACTTGCGCGTTGATTTTTTGTTCCTTTTATTATTATTATTGCTATTGCTACCCGGTTCATCTACATCCATTGCTTCGTTATCACTGAAACAAGAAATAGATATTTGAAAAATAGAAAATTATTATGATCAATTGTGGCATCAGCTTTGGATAAGTAGTTGTTTATTTCTATGTAGTTTTTAATTGTAATCATACATCTAACATAAAATAAGAACAAAATATATTTATTAAACAGACTTTTATTTATTATCACAATAGTTATTTATCATCCGACTAGTTTCGGAGTTCCCTGCTCCATTTTCAAGGTCAAAAATACGAAATATAGGACATAAAATCAAAAAAAAAAAAAAAAAAAAAAAAAAAACGGTCACAATTTCACCGAGTAGGCATACATTTTTTAATATTGAAAATTTCCCAGATATTAGCAATGTTACCAACTATTTCAAATTTTTGGTTTATACATTTATCATTGTTCAGGGTCTTACGGATTTCTACCAATTCGAGTATGTCCAGTTTCCTCCCCTTCTTACAAATATGTTTTATATGTAATCGGGTGGCCACTGAGAATCAAATGATCGGCCATACATCTAACCTTGTAGGCTAATAAAAAAAACATGTCAAATAATTCAATATAATTCCATCTATTACACAATAATATTGCAGAGATGCTTTCTGTGTTATTTTTTACATCATCAACTCAGTTGGACTCGGCCCGTGAGGATGTCACTCTCAAGTAACATCTCACAATATCAAGTAGGACTTGTTTTTCACTACGGAAAGTGTGTAAGTAAACATCTCACAATATCAAGTAGGACTTGTTTTTCACTACGAAAGTGTGTAAGTAAACATCTCACAATATCAAGTAGGACTTGTTTTTCACTATGGAAAGTGTGTAAGTAAACATCTCACAATATCAAGTAGGACTTGTATTTCACTGGAAAGTGTGTAAGTAAACATCTCACAATATCAAGTAGGACTTGTTTTCCACTACGGAAAGTGTGTAAGTAACATCTCACAATATCAAGTAGGACTTGTTTTTCACTACGGAAAGTGTGTAAGTAAACATCTCACAATATCAAGTAGGACTTGTTTTTCACTACGGAAAGTGGGTAAGTCTTAAATGGATCGTAAGAACTTACGTCTAAAACAAACTGCGAGTAGAAAATTCCATCTTCGGGGTAATATACAGGGTGTAACAGGAAACTCATAATTGAAAACAAAAGTTCCATGGGTTGAATGAGAGGGGTATATTATGAAAAAAGTACAAAATGCTTTTCTGCTACACCCTGTAGACACAAAGCTTCCCTAACTTTGATAGTTGGGAAGCAACTAAAATTAAAAGTACAAAAACTCTTTTCTGCTACACCTTATACACACAAAGCTTCCCCAACTTTGGTAGTTGGGAAGCAACCAAAATCAATAAAAGTAAAAGTACAGAAACGCTTTTCTGCTACACCCTGTACATACAAAGCTTCGCCAACTTTGACAGTTGGGAAGCAACTAAAATTAATAAAAGTAAAAGTACAAAAACGCTTTTCTGCTACACCCTGTAGACACAAAGCTTCCCCAACTTTGACAGTTGGGAAGCAACTAAAATTAATAAAAGTAAAAGTACAAAACGCTTTTCTGCTACACCCTGTAGACACAAAGCTTCCCTAACTTTGATAGTTGAGAAGCAACTAAAATTAAAAGTACAAAAACGCTTTTCTGCTACACCTTGTACACACAAAGCTTCCCCAACTTTGGTAGTTGGGAAGCAACCAAAATCAATAAAAGTAAAAGTACAGAAACGCTTTTCTGCTACACCCTGTACACACAAAGCTTCCCCAACTTTGACAGTTGGGAAGCAACTAAAATTAATAAAAGTAAAAGTACAAAAACGCTTTTCTGCTACACCCTGTGCACACAAAGCTTCCCCATCTTTGGTAGTTGGGAAGCAACTAAAATCAATATTTAATACTTCCACTTTTATAATAACATATCTACGAGAAATATAATCCCTCCATTCGCTGTATACTCACAAACAAGATACCCACATTTACCTCACCCAGTCATAACGAGGGTGCGAACCAAGGTGGTCACCCACAAAGTAAAACATCGTTGGGCGTATGTTAACTTCAGTAATCTTACGGTGCATTGGACGTGCTATTTACGTTGACTGGTCAAAAACTTATTCCAAAAGATTTAACTTACACATTTTGTTCCGCTAATTGTCGTTGTCTCATCTTATCCATTTGATGTAGCATAGCATATGTTGGATTGTTCAGTTTCAACGTATTGATGAGTTCATCACAGGAAGCTAGATTATCACTGAAACAAAGTAACAAACAATTAGGAATCCATACTAATATTATAAATGCGAAAGTAACTCTGTCTGTCTATCTGTCTGTATGTATGTTACGCTTTCACGCTTAAACTACTGAACCGATATTGATGAAATTTGGTATGGAGATAGACTAAACTTTAGGAAAGGACATAGGCTACTTTTGAGGTTGAAACTATAAACGGCCATGCCTCTAAGGCGCCAAGCGAAGCGGGCGTATCCTGCTAGTCTTAATATATAAATCAGAAATTTGTGTGTACCTGTGTACCATGTACCTATGTATGAGGGGTTGTCTGTTACAATACCACATCCCGTTACCGCTATCTGTTACCGTTTGTAACAGATAGCGAAAAATTTATGGGAATGGAGAATGGACCCCCAAAATCATGATCTACGACTCCAGGAAAATTATCAGAACTGAAATATGTCAAGCCGTTTTCGAGTTATGGTCAAAAATATAATTTCTTCACCAAAATCGGACAGTCACGGTCCGATATCTTAAAATTTGTCGCGACAACATAATATATCAACTTAAAAGCGAGAAAGTTTAAGGTGACCCTTTAGTCCTTATTTTAGGACATTTTCTGCAAAGGTATAGCCAGCCATTCCAGAGTTACAAGTTCGAAACCGGGAAGGGGTAAAATAAAATTTAGAAAATACTAAAAAGTAAAAATGGCCATGCCTCTAAGGCGCCTGATGAAATGTTTTAATCTTGATTTTTGAAGGTTGCGATATACAGGGTGAACACAAACCAATACCCCCCCCCCCCCCANCCCCCCCGAATTTCCATTGTCCTTGAAAAACAAAGATAGCAATATGCCTGCATACCGTGGCGAAGCACGGGCGAAACAGCTAGTATAAAATAATTTTGTCAAAGTTCAAGGATTCTATCTGGGGAACGGAATGGCAACCAATTGAAATTTTCATACTTTTTTTTAATCTTGTGACCTCAAGCTTGACAATAATAAAATAAAAACAGGAATCTGTTTGTCCACAAGGCTCAATCTTAGGAACAGTCGCAGGTAACAAATTTCCAAACATTTAACTTGTTGGATGTATGTAGTCATTATAATATTATTTTTAATTTCCAAACATTGTGTGTTTTTCTGGCCACGGTAGCACAGTGGTTAATCGCTCGCCAGGTGCACAGGATAGAGTTAAATGGCGACGGAGGCGGGATTTTTACTGATTAATTTGATTATTTGACTACATAAAATAGAGCTCTAAGGTGGTAAAAATATCAATAATGAACCTTAAGAATCGTCACGAAAAAAAAAATACCCCTCATCAAAATTTTTACTTTATAATGCTACCATAGCTAATCAATTGTCCTCAAGAGGCTTAGTTACCCCTAAGCACAACCAGACCAAGTAGAATATTCGAAAAAAACTTTTTCAAATTTTCTGGTGCAAGCCGAGTGTGATGCACACTCCGCCACGGAGACGTAAGGTTTTCGAAGTAAATACGAAGTAACCTTGAATTAATCTACAATATCTTCAGTTGTGAAAACGTCAGTCAATAACGTCAGTTGTGAAAAGAGAAGACCAATCACGCAAATTACAAAAAAACAAACAGGAAAAATGTAATAAAACTTACCACGATTTTTCCAACATTATTTTTTTCTGCCTATCTTTGTTGAGACTTCTAATTTTCATCTCCGGATTACTTTGCAAAACTCTGACCCAGTCAAATTTTTTGTTCTTTTTAATTTGAGATTCTGAAGCGGAATGCCTTGTAATTCTGAAAATAACAACAAATTGACTTATTGTACAACTTTCAAATTTTTGAAACTATCAATCGTACACAACTTACAGAGACGTATGCAATAAAAGATTGATGCTAAATATTAATGATTACTAGCTGATGCTCGCAAATTCGAACATCATCGAGACATGGCCGCACAATACACGTAAGCAAATCACACTGCACAGTATGCCTGTTCCACAGTTTCCATTCCCATTTCTTATTTTTTTATTTAGCCGTGGACAGGAAAAAAGCGTAATGAAATTTAAGTTTTTTTTTTTTACAAACGGCAAAAGAACAAAAAACACACACAGCCTAGAAAACGTTCTTTGCTAGTGGTAATGACGTGTAATGTATGCTCTTACAGCTCGTATTTTGTGGCCAAAATGAAAATGTATATTTTTTGTATTATTATGCCACAATGTTTGTGGGCATCATAGCATTACAACGTATTTTCAACATTCAATCCAATATGACAATATGTTTGTGGGCATCATAGCATTACAAGGTATTTTCAACATTCAATCCAATATGACTACACTTTAACAATTTTTACCTTATAATGCTACCACTTGGCGCTATTACCATAGCTACTCAATAATTGTCCTCAGGAGGCTGAGATACCCCCAAACACAACAAGACCATGTAGAAAATTAAAAAAAAAAAACTTTTCCAAATTTTCGACCCGTCCGGGAATCCAACCCGGAACATCCTTGGTGCAAGCCGAGTGTGATGCACATTCTGCCACGGAGACGTCTTGTTGCCATAGTATTATATTTTTTTAAATAAATAAATACAATTTCTAATTATTACTAGAATTAGTATAGCTCATTAGCTCTAGAGGCCCCCAAGATGGTTGGTTCTTCGTACCGGGGCTACCCGTGCCCTCGGGCACGGCCAAAGACCATCAACACCGTTCCGACGACAACTCACTGTGTTTTTCCTACGTTGGACCCAGCCGTGCTGCTCCAGATACTTTCTCAAAGAGTTTGTATCTAGATCCTTGCTAAACCCTGAAGTATCTAATCGTTGTCGTCTATGTATGCTGATTTACGTCATGAGCAGCCAGCAACTATCCATCAAACCCAACTAATCTAGAGCCGTCAGCATTATGGACAGATCCAGTTGGAGAGGCCGCTTTTCTTGGCCTGGAGACACAGTGAGAGTCGTTGAGAACGTTAACAATAAATAAATTAGCTCTAGACATATATTACCTTCATTGACCGAATGAAGTGGAGTCTAGTGTTAACTACACGATTTTTCTTTAAACGTCTATTTGTACCATGAAAACTCAAATGCTTTGCCCGATTTAGATAAAACTCGGTATAAACATTCATTACGTTCATAGAATTAGCTGACTTTTGAGCCCCATTGGACCACCCAGGGTCTCTGGTGGCCCACTATTTGGCAGACGTCTACAATTCATAAAACTACCAGGCCAATATCTGCATTTCCTTCTGTCAAGAATTAGGAAAACTCCGGTTCACGACCCCGCAGGCCTGCACACAACTACAAGTAAATAAAAATCGGCCAGAAAAGTGGCCGTAACGAAATGACCCCAACCAAAACCAAACCACATTCAATTGTCATCGAAGATCTACCACGGTGCCAAATTTCAGCTCAATCGGACAATGGGAAGTGGGTTAAATTTAATTTCTAAGATTTACCCACAAACATACATACAAAGCAAGTTAAATAAAAGCCTTTAATAAAATAGTGTTACCTATTGAAGTCTTGCACATTGCATGGAATTCTAAATTCTGGTGTTTTGACAGTAGAATTATTTGCAATAAATATTTTTCTGGGTGATTCTTCGAGAACATTTTCTATTTCACATTGCAATCGTTTAATCGATTTAACTTTACTCAGAGGAACAGCATTACCATCAAAAGATAAAACTTTATCAAACCTAAAACCGCTTTGTTGCACGCCAAGACGAAATAATTTCTTGCAATATTTGTAATCAGGTGTACTGTCAAATTTCAAGCTATTAATGTATTTGAAATAATCAATCAGAGCATCTGAAAAAAACAAAACAAATCAATTTAGGCGATTTTTTTTGTATCCGAATACCTTGTCCACAACAAAACAGACTAGAATTTTTCAAAAGTAAACAATTAGGTAGGCCGTAAGCTGACACGCACGCGGCGCAGTACACGCAATACAACACACGTCAGAAAACTGTGTCGCCAAATTTCATAATGGTACCGCGTAAGCTGAGACTCATGCGTGTGCGTGTCTGGCCGACATGCCACAGTTTGTAGCACAGACACAGACTTGACGACACACGCGATGCAACTAGGGATCTAAGATGACTTTAAATGAACGATTGATTGAGGTGATGCGCGAGTTACCTGTGCTATATGATGTGAGTCATGAAGATTATAGCAAGAAAACGTATAAAGACTATTTGTGGGTCAGCATAGGTAAGGAATTAAACCTATAATAAGAAAGGATTTTTGGTTTATTATTTTCAATAGTGAGCCTTTGGAATCGTCACGAGAAAAAAAAAAATAACCCCCCCTCAAAATTTGCTATTATACGTTTCAAGGTACGTAGAATCAAAAAATCGAATAAAAAAAATCCGTTTGTCCGCCATACGCCGTGATGGGCACTTTTGCCACTTAGCGTATAACAGAACCAATTCCCCAATTTCCATATCGGATTCAGATGATTGGTATCGGTATCTTCCATCTTCAATGCAAAAATGGCATGCGTGTGCTACGTCCAGCATGCGCTGACAAAAAAATCGTGTGTTGCGTGGCTTGCGCCTCAAAACGTGTGCTGCACCGCGTGTGTCTCAGCTTACGCCCTGCCTAAATGATGAACCTTTGGCATCGAACAAGAAAAAAATAAAAAAATATTTCTCGTTATTTTTTTTTTTTATCGTTGGGTCTCACGACTTTTTTTTTGGGTAAAGTGTACTTAACAGTACCTTTTAAGAAAAAATAGTATACACTATCCCCTGAGGATAGGGGGAAAGAATACTTCCAAGTTCCAAGGCACCAGAGTCCAATCCAGTCGTAAAAGGCGACTAATGGCAGGGTCGGAAACGATATACTTTCCATTACTCTTGCAGAAAGCAAGGAGAAGCTACTGCATTATACGTAAGGATTCTCAAGTATCAATAACCCATGGCGTGTTGTTGCCAACCAGCCCCATGGCTGTTAACCTATGATGATGATGACTATACACTATAGCACTCGCCTTAGTTTTGATACCGAAACAATAAAATCAAACGGCAGCATTGTTGAAGAAAACTGTGAAACGACTTTATGTCTGCAGATATAAAAAAAAAATCGTTTCCAAAAATTTGATGAATGTATGGTATTTTTATTCATTTGGTGAATAAAAGCGAAATTTTCCGACCCTGTGACTTGAATGAATGAATTTGATCATAAATTCGATGCAAAAGAACCAAACAGGTTCAAAATTTTATCTAAACTACCATCCCCTTTAAAAGAGGACCAAAAAAAGATTTGGTATGAATGTTCATATCTTCCTGTGTTTTTCGTCTCAGATACCGGCCTCATCTTATACATGGACAGATTTTTAAATAAAAAACGGATAGATTTTTCTGTCCGAAAGAATTCTTCAGCCACGGAAAAGGGCACATACAATGTTTCGGGCGACCACTAGAATAACTTACCTGGAGGTGAGTCTTTCATATAACAACGACACACAAACTCTTTGACATTTTGTATTGCTCTGTTTTTCAGTAACGCTACTCTATCTGCACATACAATGTTTGGGGCGACTACTAGAATAACTTACCTGGAGGTGAGTCTTTCATATAACAACGACACACAAACTCTTTGACATTTTGTATTGCTCTGTTTTTTAGTAACGCTACTCTATCTGCACATACAATGTTTCGGGCGACCACTAGAATAACTTACCTGGAGGTGAGTCTTTCATATAACAACGACACACAAACTCTTTGACATTTTGCATTGCTCTGTTTTTTAGTAACGCTACTCTATCTGGATCAGATAAATTGATTTCCCATGGTAAATATCCAACAAGCCATTGTAACAAATTATATCCCAATATTTCTAAATCACCTTTACGAGACAAAGCTGAAAAGAACATAAAAAGTAGATTCATATAGGAAGGCAGCCTTTATCTTTACAAGGTAAATGAGTCTGTGACTGATTTATTAGTATAGATAACATAACCCAAGAACTTGGTCGATTTTTTGAATTCTTTCCTCAATGCAAATATGTGTAGTATCAAAATTTGCTGGAGTTTCAATATTTTTAAGAAGCATAGGCACATAGGCTATGCTTAAATAAGTGAACCACATAATAATAACAACGAATTGCATTAGTGTTAACGTCAGAAACGTTGTCACATTGATAGAAATAAACATTTTTTTTATTCTTAACTACCTGTTTCGCCCGTGCTTCGCTACGATTCTTATATTGCTATCTTTGTTTGTCAGGAGAATGGAAATTGGGGGCGGGGGCGTATTGGTCACCCTGTATATTGCAACCTTTAAAGACCAAGATTTAACCTTTTTCGCCAGGCGCCTTAGGGGCACGGCCATTCTGACTTTGGTATTTTCTAAATTTTATTTTACCCGTTCTCGATTTCGAACTCGTAACTCTGAAATGACTGGCCATATCTTTGCAGATGTCCTAAAATAGGGACTAAAGGGCCACCTAAAACTTTCTCGCTTTGAGTTGATATGTTGTCGGGACAAATTTTAAGATATCGAACCGTGACTGTCAGATTTTGGTGAAGAAATTATAACTTTGGTCGTACCTCGAAAACGGCTTGACATATTTTAGTTCTGATAATTTTCCTGGAGTCGTAGATCATGATTTTGAGGGGTCCATTCCCATCAATTTTTCACTATCTGCTACCGTTTGGGATGTAGTATTGTAACAGACAACCCCTCATACATAGGTACATACATACAAATTTCTGATTTATATAATAAAATTCGTCAGTACCGAAGTTTTGAACCGCCGACCTTCGGCACAAACCGCCCCATGCTTAATCAAGTGACCTAATTGGGTCGGTACATACAAACACAAACATGACACCTAACGAGAAAGATACATACCTCCTCGATGACCATCCCTAGATGTGTATTCTAATGTACCATTATGTGCTCGTCTTTCGTCGTCACAGTCAGGTTTATGAAGGCCCGTATCTTTATCTATAAATCGACAAGCCAATCCAAAGTCCATTAAATAAACAGGAGCTTGATCTTTAAGACCTAGCACTAGGTTAGAAGCTTTAATATCATTATGGATATAACCATGTGAGTGAATATATTCTAAAGCATCAATCTGAAACCAAAGAGAAATCAATTATTTATTGGGCAATATATTAAGTGAATAAAAAAAGTGCAAGCCATTTTGTTGACCTACATTTGCGATTTTGAAAAAGGAAAAAGTTGCCCCTTATGTTGTTACAACAACTGACAAAGGAGATGGTTACCGCGGAAAAAGATCAACTGCGTCAGTGATTTCGATAAAATGTTCTAAAAATATATGTGAACCGCTCTCCGATAACTAAAAAATAAAAAAAAACAAAATATACTCTTGAGTGCAAGGTTACCACTAGGCGAGGTTAATGCCTGAGTTATTTTCTACCACCTAACCCTGAGAGCTGTATTTTTTTGTGGTCAAATACTCTAATGAGGAAAAAATCCAGCCTCTGCAGGTAAGAAAAAAGAGAACAACAAGTTACTTACAATATAATAACACAGTGTAAATGCAGTCTTAGCATGTAATCTTATACCGAGTTCATAAAACAAGTTACTTACAATATAATAACACAGTGTAAATGCAGTCTTAGCATGTAATCTTCTACCGAGTTCATAAAACAAGTTACTTACAATATAATAACACAGTGTAAATGCAGTCTTAGCATGTAATCTTCTACCGAGTTCATAAAACAAGTTACTTACAATATAATAACACAGTGTAAATGCAGTCTTAGCATGTAATCTTCTACCGAGTTCATAAAACAAGTTACTTACAATATAATAACACAGTGTAAATGCANCAGTTATATTAACGGGCTTTGTATTTTAGAAGCATTGATAATACTCGTAGTATTAGCATTCAATGTATTTCTATATTTACTTAAAGTGAATGAAGCATTGTGTAATAGGGCCTCTGTTTATAATATAATAAAAAGAATATGGACACGAAGAAGAGGGATTTGTACGAGTATTTGGTTTATACTTGGAGAGAATTCTATTTGATGTCCTCAGGGCCGTAGACAGAAAATCCCGGTCAGGGGGAAAAATTTACGGGGCCCTCTAAAACAAAAACGAAATGGGGGAAAACCTGGTCCGATAATTAATAGCTGCTTTTTTGCATGACAGATTTGAATCTTTACATTCAACCTTAACACCAGATTTAAACAATTAAGTAAGTACTAATCGTTAGGTAGTTTTTAAGCACGATCAAAAAGGAGGCCTCGAGAAAATCTGCCATAACTGGGTTACAGTGGATTTAATATTTTTCGTCTTTTTGGCTATTAATCGCTTTAAGGTAAACTCATACCTACATACTAAAGGACACTGTGATCAAAATTTCTAGTTTCAAGATTGACACTGTGGAATTGTACCGCTAGAAAGCGTGTTTTTAACTATTAATCGCTTCAAGGTAAACTCATTAATAATAGTCCCTATTTACTATTTATATTGCCCGAATAGGACTGAAGAGTCTCTTGACACGAGTTTGGGTGCTATTATTATGTGGTAAATATCTCAAATTCATGAGGATAAAATTTCATGGGTTGGCTGGGTTTGAACCCACGTCCTACTTTTTACCAGTCAGAGCGTCTTNTTTCAAATTTATGTTATATTTGGTTTTATGAAGGAAAGATTTTTTAAGTTTTAATTTTCGTCGATTGACTTTTTCACTTTAGAGAAATGTATTGAATCATTTCTCTAATTCATTTCTCTGAAGTGAAAAAGTCAATCGTTTTCTTTTTAGAGATTTTTTTTTAGAGATTTTAGAGAATCGTTTCACTTTAGAGAAATGTATTGAATCATTTCTCTAATTCATTTCTCTGAAGTGAAAAAGTCAATCGACGGCAATTAAAACTTAAAAAAATCTTTCCTTCATAAAACAAAATATCAAGTCTCAATAGATATTCCTATATTAAATAATTTATGTTATAAAGAACACTCGTCTAAACCACTGGTCAAAGGTCTAAAGCACAATACAAATTGTTTCCAGGTTCAGGTTAGGAAAAATGGTAGAAACAGGATGCTATCTGGTTGCCGAAACGGTTTTGATCACTCTGGTGCGCAGAACCGGCCATTGTACTTAATGGGCATAACAACATACATAAATGATATGATCAAAAGTTACAGTTTGTTTGCATTACTGTGACTTTTGTCGACCAGTTAAAATTTGTAGTATGCTCGAGCCCTTAGTCAAGAAGACTAATAAAATAATCCTATGAAACCACTTCGGAATATAGAATAATGAACACCATTTACGTAAGAATAATTTGACCACACCTTTGACACTAGATAAGGAAGGTGACTTGTTCATAGCATGAACAAAGTAACATAAATGAAATATCTAAAGTGCAACGACTGTAAAATATAAATGTTAACAATGCATGACAATTAAGATATCCGATTTACAAAAAAGTACTTAAATTTTTTTTTTGTACNCCGATTTACAAAAAAAGTACTTAAATTTTTTTTTGTACCAATGCTTCTGAGAACGCTTTTAAGAGTACTAAGAGTATACCTTATGAGCTAATTTTTTATCTTTCTTGAAAATTACCCGTGGCTATTACGAGTTAGAGCCCGTCTGGAGCGGCGGACGCTGCTTTTCTGAGACTTCTTTAGCCTCCATAAGAGTGATGTGTTGATNGTATTGATCCTACTCGAGTAACTTGTACTCATGCATCTGATCATTAAACATGTTTATTAACAAGGACTCGTACATTTACCAGGTAAAGATATAGAATCTAATTCATAATTCTATTCTACTGAGTAGAACAACCACTATGCTGAATTAATTAGTTTCCGATCATAATACTAGACAGTGTAGCAGTTTCATCATGGACGCTAATGAAATCTGCCCCAGTTTGTATAGAAATTCAGTATTTCAGTAATTTGAAGTAAAGATGGGTTAATATCGTAAAATATGTATTTTATGTGTACGATTGTATTTATTGAAAATCAATACTTAATAAGACGACTAGAAATTATACAAGAGAAGTAAACTTGTATTTCTACATTGATCAAAACAATGAATGAATACATTACCTGTTTCCTCTTCTTTTTTATCATAAAGTCTTGATGTTTCTATTATGTGAATAAGAAATTATAATCATTTAATATAACATTAATTTTATTATTATAAATATTATACTAAGCTAATTTTTTATAAACAATTAAACGAGAAAAAATACAGATATAAACACAAAGATTGTATTCTCGATAATGAGTTAAGATTTTAGAAAAGAGTCTTTAGCCGAACTGTTTTTACTTGATTGGTTAACGACCACCTAAAATTCAAAAGTTTTCTTTCCACTAGCGAATCAGGATCAAATTTTAGATAGTACAAAGAATCCAGTTTCCAGACAGATGATGGGATTGAGATGAATCAAGAATCAATCTCGGACTTCGGATTCGGAGAGAGATAGATGGTAGATAGTTTCGATTCCGAGTTCCGATGACTTCAGAGAGTTCAGAGCCGCTTTCTATTTTTTAATCAGCTGTGAGCACAACAGAGAAAAAAAATATTTTTTTTTAAAAAAAACAAGATAGAGCGCGCTCGTTACGAGTCTGACATCATGGACAAGGACGAGGGATTTTCGAACACACGGGATTTTCCCTTTTGCGGCTTGCAATATCTCTCCGTCTCTCCGGCCGCCTTATTTGTTTTATTTTTAACTTTTCATGTTTACTTGTTAGCTTTATTAACCTATTTTAACCCCCCCAGACAGGTTAGGAAATGTTTTTACGGCCATGCCTTGATGAGCAATATTGCTTGAACACAACACTTTTTGAGTGATTAAAAAGGGGAAAAATATTAAGGATATCATGGGATTAAAAGTGGTGGGATTTTTCCTGTCCAGGATTCTCTGTCATATGCCGCACTCGCTCGTTACAAATACAACAGACGGGCGAGATATCATCATAGAAAAAGAGATTCTTTCCATTTTTCAAAGAAAAAAATATCGTTTTGTTTTCTTGGCGTTATAAAAGTAGAATTATGTGAATTGTAGACCTCACTCGTTTCGGCCCTAAATAATAGGTATATTTATTATATTTTCATTATGGTCAAGGCCGTAGAGAAAAAAATAAGGACCGGTGGAAAATGTACGGGCTCCTAGTGTAGGACGTAACTTGAAGGAGCGTTAAGCTTAAGAAATTGACGTCGACGTCGGAATTTCCTACGCAAAAACGAAACTTGGTATGGTATCATCTCTTGATCTATTCGTTCTGGCACAGGTACACTGCAAGGCCCTTTAAATCGATGAGCATTGAACGTGTTAATTCTATACTGTTGGGAAGTTAACAAATATTACAAATTTTTCTCTGTTGTCAGATTATTGTTAAGGGGGGATCTGGAACCAGGGAGGAGTATCTGGCAACCTTTTGGCCGTGATGGACCCATTTTGGACGGTTGTACATACGCAATAGAGACATGGCCGTAAAATCGTTTCCTAACCTCTCTAATTGGGTTAAAATTGATTAAAAATATTCAAAGGGTTGTCAGACACTCCTCCACNAAGTTTTTTTTTTTTTTTTAACTCGCTTTTTGATTGGCCGTCATGTGTTCATGTTGGACGGTTGTACATACGCAATAGAGGCATGGCCGTAAAAACGTTTCCTAACCTTTCCAATTTGGCTAAAATTGGTTAAAATTTTGGATTGCCTCAATACATCTTCCCGTTGTCAGACCCTTTTGTAGCAAAGTAGAACAGCAACAAGCTCAAATAGAACACTTTTTAACCTGTGCAAACGAATTTATTTTCTGTTTCCCCCTGGGACATATACACCGTACACACGGGCGGGTTGGATTAAGAAACATGCATGAGCAAATTTGGTTTCCGCATGTTTAACTCACTGAAATTATTATTTTTTTCATTTTTCACTCCAAGTGTGAGAGGATTACCTAGATAAGAAGGTTTCCTAATTATGTGCTAAAAGTATGCACTTCCTTTATAAGATGGTTGCAAACCTTGTCTGATTTGTTCTACAGTCTACAGAATGATGAGAAAAACAAGAAAAATCGAAACTTATTAACTTTGATTTTTGGTTTTAAGGAGACACCGGTTCAGATTGAAAAAAAGTTTGGCAGGTAAATGAATTTTTTCTGCTATTGTATGCTTTGACATGGATAATTATGTGTTCTTTTGTGTATCGTTTTTTCACCCTCACAGCCCTCACTCACAAAATAGGTAACTATCCAAGGGCGTAGCCAGCATCTGACCTAGGAGGGGGCAGCTGAGATTTTCATGTCGGGAGGGGGGGTCGATAAAGTAAATCGGTACTTATTTAATAATAAACCCCCAGGGGTAACTGNCCCCAGTGTTTTCTAAATTCCCACTCAACATGCAGCTTCATAATTCAAGTACATGAATGGTTCTCCAGGTAGCGCTAGTTCTGCTCCCTTAATTTCTACCATCTGCCGGATTTACATTTCACTGTTAAGAGGGAAAATTCGAAAGAAAAAGAAACTTGAATAGAAAACAAACAAACATCTACCCATGTCCTAAAAACATTAACATTTGTAAATTAATTCCCAACATGTTCCCAACACTATTTTTCAGTTATTTAAGTAGCTATTTTTTCCTTCAAAGTAGTTCTCCTCCGTTACTAATCTTTTATCATTTATGTTTTGATCAGTTTAATTTTTTGTAGATCAAAGTTTGTGTTTGTATGTGGTGAATTTGGTGATTGGCAAAATGAACCAACCATCTGAACAATTACCTCGAAAAAATAAATAAAAAGCAGGATTAACGCAAAGACACAAAGAAGCATTTACCTGTGTTGAAATTAATATGTCTTATGTGCCAATCTCAGAAAATCTAACACCAACTGTAGCTAATCTATAATTTTGTAAAACTTATGATTATTTTAAAAAGGCCCATTTTCATTTGGGTATCTCCCTTCATAATTTTTTACTTTTGCAAAGTTAAAATGTCATGCAATGGAAATCTTGTATTGCAGTTAGTTTAAGAGGGGTAGAATGAATTAACACAAATTTATAAAATGAACCTTCACGCATGACGAATATTGAAAACTAAGTTTATACTTCCCTACTAATTTCCTATTTATGATTTCAGGTTATAACTCTTTCCTCGGATTCCTAATTACTATTTAACTTGTCTGCAATTATGTTCAAACCTAAAGTACCTCTTGTTTACAAAAACATAACGTCAACAACAGTTCTCAACATACAACAGAAAGCTCAACAGCGTAAGCAAAGTTTTAAAAGAATTCAGGATAATATATGAACCAGAAAGCAACTTCTGTGATCACAGTGGTTCGATATCAACATATCTATGACTTGCTTATCTACTTAAATTGAATATATAGAGAGACTGTCTTCTGTCGAGATTTTGAATCTGTTTGATGAAAGTATAGTCTAATTATTAGTTCGTTCTAAATTGAAAATTTCAGTTTGACCAAATGTAGTGAGGTCTTGTATATACTCCATTATTTTTCTTTAAACGTCTGTTTTCTGTCTGTTCGTTCCACAATAACTCTTCAATTTTTTTATACGATTTTAATGAAACTTTGTGCGAACATTTATTCCAGTCTTAAAATTAACTGATTAATTTTTCGGAATTATTAGGCCTCTAAGTGGCCTATTATTTGAGTGAGGTCTACAGTTCACACTTATTATTTTATTAGATATTATATTCTGACCTATAAAAATTCTTTTAATCATAAATTTATTCGTTCAGAGACATCATTGTGTGAAAATCATTCAGTGACATCATCGTTTCCGATGGCAGCCAGATGTGTGAGACTGCAGCTCCAAATAAATGGTTGTCTACTACTGACGTTTTTAATTGTCATCATACATCTGTTCTTGGTGGCTGATAATTTTACAGGACCTCCCAGAGCCATGTAAATTACTACCATATAATTACGTCCGTAACATAAGAAAATGAGTTTCAAAACATAATGATATTATAGAATTGCTTTCTGTATTATTTTACATCATCGACTGAGGTGGACTCGGCCTTGGAGTATGTCACCCTCAAGTAACTTTTCACAATCTCAAGTATGATTTACTTTTCTCGTGGAATGTTAATAAGTCATAAACAGATTGCAAGAATGTATGCCTTTGCAGAAATTATATGATTCCTATTTATTTATTTTTTTCCAGAACAAAATGATCTCCAAAGAACGGCAAATCTAGGAAATGATGATCAGAAGTCACATGATATTCCTTCTACATATAATTCAAATAACGAACAAACAAGTAACATTTTAAGTGTTAAAACTATCACTAACAGTTCTGTAAATAACAGAGATACCAGAAATGCATATTATAATGAAACCTATTCTAATACGGAAAAAGATAATAGCAATGTTCATTTCAAAAATACATTATATCAATCAGGCACAAAAATAAAAACTGATAAGAGACCATTCGAAGAAAACTTTAATAATTTTCAAAAAAATACGTCTAGTATAAATGAACATCAAAATAGAGAAAACTTTGATGACGACGAAGATGAGGAAGTAAACTTTTTGAAATTTACTCCGAAAAGTCCTGCAATTAGTTTAAAAACGCCAAATAAATGTTTACAGAGTTCTAATAAAAAATTTAATACTTCAAATATAAAAACTAGCTCCACGTCAAATACGCCAAATAAAAGTTTACTAAGCTCTAATACAAATTTAAATAGTTCAAATATTAAACCAACGTCAAACACAAGTTTACAAATTGAAACTTTTGATTCTGAGGACGAACATGATTTTTATAATTTAAATAGTTCCAGTAATAAAACAAATGTTTCCCTTAATTCTACAGACAATGGAAATAATCGTTCTTTGGAAAATCGTTCGAATAATTTTAAACCTAAAACTTCCATAAGTTCTAATGCGTTGTCTAATGGTTCCACAAATGAATCTTATTTCTCAAACAGTTCTAAAGATATTGATTTAAAAGTCACCGATGAAGTTGAAACTCATCCTTTTAAATTTAAACCTAAAACTGTTACATCTCAAAATAGTACAAATGAGGAAATAAGTATCAAAAATACAATTGAAACTAAAAATGTAGATTCTGATAGTAAATTTAAATTTACACCAAAGAGTCCGACGGTTAGTACAAAGTCTGCGAGTAATAATTCATTTAAGAAAGCTTCAAAAGAAATTAATAGTAATAAAGATATTAGAGGTTTTTTAGTTGATTCTAAATCAAGAAGTCCATCAAGTAAGAAAGGTAAGCAAAGAAGATTTAGATGAATGGATGCTATGAATCGCACACCCAATGTATTTTCCAATTAAAATTGGAGAAAAAATGGTGCAAATTATTCTTAAATCTGACTAGTTTTTTAACTTATTCACAAGTCAATTGTAATTTCTACCAACATTGGAACAACTATAACCAGGCTAGTGGAACAAATTAATCAAGTCGATTTAATTTTTCCCATTTTAAGTAACTAAGTTCTATTGTTTTTTGTCCCTATAAAAACGTGTACCTACATACCTAAGTGGACTAAAATGATTTATGGGATTTAGTGGGCATCACAGCATTACAAGATAATTTACTATTATAACAATCTTATTAAGTTTCAAGTAGAAGCTATAATTGCCTCATAAAGCTACCGCTTGTCGCTATTACCATTGTATTGTTCTACTGAATTATACCCAAACACAACCAACCACACTAATTAGAAAATTAGGAAAAAATCGTATCTGAAATAATTCTTGAATCAAAACTTTAATGGGACGATTTTTAGATCAAAAGAGAAGAAATTTGTAGAAACACTCAAAAATATGGACTATGATTTATTGTTAATGTACCAGCTCTAGCTGTTTTAAACTGTGCTTCGCTAAGATTCTTATATTGATATTTTTTGTATTTCAAAGACAAAACAGATTGGTAGGGTGGGCATGGATTCATGTTCACCATGTATTTTATATCTTTTCCTTTATTTTTCGCCAGGGGCCTAAAAATCCATACTAATATTATAAATGCGAAAGTAACTCTGTCTGTCAGTCTGTCTGTATGTATGTTACGCTTTCACGCTTAAACTACTGAACCGATTTTGATGAAATTTGGTATGGAGATAGACTAAACTTTAGGAAAGGACATAGGCTACTTTTGGGGTTGAAACTATAAACGGCCATGCCTCTAAGGCGCCAAGCGAAGCGGGCGTATCCTGCTAGTAATGTATAAATTTTAATGTTGTTTTTTCGTCTTTGTTATTTTAGGAACGCCGGAGAAAATCATTAACAATAGTCCTGATTTTGAAGGAAGTAAAGAAAAGCAAGATTCAGTTTTACAAATAACCTTGAATCAGATTTGTAGCTCCAAATCATTTACAATGAATGTGTCCGATGTAAGTTGCTCTGTCCATCTTGATAAGTTTTAGAGCTCAAACGTTTCATTAATTAGATGGGATACATGTCAGATATTTCGAGGACTTTTGATTAATTATTGTTAAAGCTCTAAAAAAGAGTTAATAATATGGGTAATTGGGAATTAACAAGCGCTAAATATTTAATTTTATGGAAATATTTATCAATAAAAATGCTGATTGGCGCCTTCGCCCAGCCATCGAACAGATTTCTACGGAATTTTACGTGGCTACTTTCCCTTTATTATGCAGGCAGGTAAGTGATTTTTTAAAAATTCCAGTACAACGTGTGTAAAAGAAGTAGTAAATTATCAAATTTACACTGACTATATCGGAAGCTAGTCTCATTTTAAATGCAATTCTTTCTTTAAGAGAACTAAATTATTCTCCAATTTTTTAGAAATCAGTCTAGTAGCTGGGCATTGATGCGTAAGGTGTTTGTCTTTTTTTATTTATTGATAAGTTGACGGGTAATATAGCAGGCAACACAGACCTGTTTGTAGTGCATTTATTATGCGAAGTCATTTCTTGATATCAATACCGGGATCTCCGTGAACCAAATTTTGGCATCACCTTTCTATGTGGAATGCATTCTAGCCGATAAATCAGTTCAGTAGTTCCAAAGATAACCAACTCTCTTCTTACTAAACAATTTTACCCCTTTATAATATTAGTACAGACACTTCTCGGTAGGAGTTCTAAATTTACACTTTCTTTTTTCACAGATCCCATCTCACGAGATCTCCCATCATCTTGAAATTCTTAAAAAACATGAATACGATATATTAGATTTATGTTTCAAACTATTCACATGTTGCAATAAAATAGATTTTACTCAAAACAAGTCTGCATCAGACATTGTGAATCAATTAAAAATTACAAGAAAAAAACTTCGAGGAAAAATTATTAAATTAGACAAATTAAATGAACGAAATATTGAAAAAGAAGGAATTCTCTATGAAGATTCTCGGAGAGATAATGAAATGGGTCAATCTAAATTGAACGCTACCAGTAGTAATGATTACTCATATTCAAATACATTTAAAACAAATCAATTTACAAATGCATACAATACGTCACCGGACAACTCCAATAACACAAGTAATTGTTTTATGAATGATAATATGTCATTTACAAGTAAATTTGAAACTTCATTCAATAATTTGAGCAGTTCAACAAATTCATTTTATAAACCAAATCAAGAATTTAGTCCGGCAGAAGGCATTACATCAGCTTCTGATTTGTTAAAAGAATATTATAAGAAAAGTCCAAAGAAAAGTTCAAGCATGAAAGCACTATGTGCACCTGCAACATCTTATAATACTCCTTCAACTTCCTCCTCTAAAACGTCTTCAACTTTGAAATTACATCAAGACAATACGCCTCCAGCTTTTATGGATGAACATCAAATTCAACAACAAAATGATCAAAATAAAGAATTGCAAGGTTTTAACTTTCCACATTCTCAACAGCTACAAACTGTATTTAGAAGAACATTTGGATTACATAACTTTCGGCCAAATCAGTTAGAAACTATCAATGCTGCAATGTTGGGATATGATTGTTTTGTTCTCATGCCTACAGGTTTGTAAGGCGCCCATTCATTAGTGGCATCATCGTGTCCGATGGTAGTCAGATTTATGAGACTGCAGCTCCAAATAAGCTGTGGTCTACTGCCAAAATTTTTCATTTTCATCATACATCTGTTCTTGGAGGCTGATATTGGACTTGAGCCCCCAGAGCCATGTCAATCACTGTTATACAATTACGTCAGTAACGTAAGAAAATGAGGTACAAAACAAAATGATATTTTAGAGTTGCTTTTTTGTGTTATTTTACACCATTAGCTCATGTAGACTCAGCTTGTGAGGATGTCAACTTTTAAGTATCTTCCTAAATTTCAAGTATGATTTAATTTTCTTCATGGAAAGATAGATTTTACGCCTGCGTAATATTAGTTTACATGCGCATGGAAAAAAAATTGTGAATATATTGAGAATTTCGATTTTTTTCCTTCAAAAAATCATATTTATATAAAAAATATAATTACGATACCACATTTAATTTTTGGAACGACGCAAATATCTTGATGTCCCCCCCCCACAAGCGCAATGAAAAGTTCCTCAGTTTTTGTGTAAAATATGACTATTTAATTTTATATTTCCCTCCGCTTATTACGTTTTTGATTTGCTATCAATTGTTAAAGCTATCCTAAAACTACCACCATAAGGGCCCGATTAGCCTAATGGGGCTCAAAATCGGCTATAATCAAATAGATATAATAAATGTCCACAGCAAATTTCATCAAAACCGGACAGTCGTTCGAAAGTTATTGTAGAGCGCAGACAAATAGGCGATATTCACCTTTTTTTTAAAAAAAAAACTAGACTTCACTTCTGAACGAAGTCAATTAGATTTTTTTTTCTTTCTTTTAAGGTGGAGGAAAATCTCTCTGTTATCAGCTGCCTGCCATTCTTTGTCCGGGCGTAACTATTGTGATATCTCCATTAAGATCATTGATTGTGGATCAAACAGAAAAGCTGAAATCTTTAGATGTTCCCGCTGCGTGCATTTTAGGAGACACCGATGGGACTCTTATCTATAAAGACTTGTGCCAAGCAGAACCAAGTAAGTTGATTTTCAATAATATTCGTCTACACGATGTACTTTGATGATGTTTGCCTAGTACCTTTACAAAATGTTTTGTAAAGGTACTAGGTGTTTGCCCGTGCTTCGCTACGGTTATGAAATTCAACAACAATTTGTAGATTGCGACATTAAATCTTCTCAAGTTTGGATTTTTGGTGGAACAGACCCCCAGGAAAAGCATGGCTCCTATTTAGAAAATTCAATATTTTACTCAAGGATATTACTTTTTGCACTGCGGAACACCTTATTAAATTTTAGCTTTCTCGCTCATCCCGAAGTGATACTTCTAAATTATGGATTTTTGGTGGAACCGACCCCTTAGAGTGAGCACCGCTCCTATTTAGAAAATTCAATATTTTATTCAAGGATATGACTTATAGTACTGCGGAACACCTTTGTATCGAATTTTAGCTTTCTCGCTCATTCCGAAGTGGTACTTCCCAATTCCGATTTTTCGGTGGTGAAAACCGTCCATAAATCGGGCAGAAACCGGAAATTTTCAAATTTTATATTTTTTATGGGGTCCTTATATACTATTACAAAAGGACCCGCTAAAAAGCGTCATTTTTGGCGGGAACTTGCTCCCACTTGAACTTTCGATTTTTTCCTTTCTTATTACGCACCTACATACTAAAAGAGATCCGTGTGCCAAGTTTCAAGTCTTTAGGTTTAGCCAGCGTGGAGCTACGTTGATTATCAGTCAGTATACCAACTGGGCTTTGCGTTTTATAAGTATAGATNAGAATATTTGTTGTTGTTGTAGTAGCGGTTTTTCTCACGAAATTAACCGTTCTTTCCATTTATAGATGCATGATTAATTAAAATGGTAGAAACAGATTGATATGAGTTTACCGAAAAGATTTTGATGGCCCTTGGCTGCAACTGTGATGGATGCGTTCCGGGTCGTCCTGGTGCGTAGAACCGGTCATCGTGTGGACGTATATTGTCTCTGGAGGGAGTGAGGGTTTTCTGCGACCGTACTGTACTTTATCTGCCTTATTATGATTTTACTTGAAATATCTTATTCAGCCGAATCAATGTTTCTATTACCTCTTAAAATTTCAGATCCCAAAATATTTTAGGTGGGACATAGTTTATGATTTATTAGTGTGTTAGATGAAAGATTTCATACCTGAGGATATATTCAAGTTCAACTGTGGCTGATTTTGTTCTTATTTTCTATTTTCCCTTTACACAGCTATCAAACTTTTGTACCTGACTCCAGAGAAAATCTCCTCAAGTAATCAAATTAATCAATTATTTTTCAATCTCTACTCAAGAAAATTACTAGCTCGCTTTGTCATAGATGAAGCCCATTGTGTGTCACAATGGGGTCATGATTTTAGACCTGACTATAAACGATTAAATTTATTGCGAGAAAAATATCGCGGAGTTCCACTAATGGCGTTGACAGCAACTGCAACGCCGCGTGTTAGAAATGATGTGCTCCATCAATTAGGAATTGAAAAAAGTCATTGCAAGTGGTAAGTAGGAATATGGACTGTGCGAGTGTGTTATTTTAGAGGGAACGTAAATGAGCATTTGCGTGTTTTTACTTTCCTTATCTCTTAAAAAGAGAGTATTGTAATGGACTGGAATTTTCCATGTTGAGTTTTCAATATCAAAACACGTTTTGAGGTCTTCCACAGATCCCTCATCTCGATTTTTAGCCATTGGTCCGTGTAGTATTTCCGTGTGTTAACAAGATATCTCGGTAAGACTCAACCATGTTGAATACATTGTTTTCTGTTAGATTGGTGAAGTTGGTTAGCAAGGTGCGCTCAGCCTCGTGAGTCCAAATGAATGCAACAAAAGAGGAATTCCAATGTTTGTGTGATGAAAGATTGGTGCATTTTCGCATGTGGCACCAGTCGTCACAGCCATTGCATTTGACGGAGGTTGTGTTCATTCGTATTGGAAGTTTACAGATGGAGCAGATCCAGGTAGTAGGTCCAGGGTTTGACTCAATTTCAGCCATATGTAGAAGTATTTGAAGTAGGGAGGCTGGTGTTGACCGCTTCATGAGTAAAAAGGTGAGATGAAAGTGTAACATTGATGCTGATCTGTTGACTTGATGAATTCGAGAAGTAGTGATGGCCCTTGGCTGGAACATCCTTGTGAGTTCCAGGTCGCCTCGGTACGTAGAACCGGCCATCGTGGAGACGAGTCCAAATGAATAGCTGTTGTTTGTTTAAACCTTTGTTAACCTAGTTGTAATAATTTCTAAAAATTCTCCAAAATCAATTTCTAAGAGAAATTCAACCGTGAAAAACTCCCCGACAGTTCATTACACGTGGCGCGTCTCTTGATCACCCAGTATTCCAGTCGGTCCCAAATTAGAGTATACAAAAGTAATGTTTTAAGTTTTGAGAACGGGACCAAAGCCTTTTAATACCGAACATGAGACGCTAAATAATAATCAAAGGAACTTTTCATGGTTCTATTCTGGAGCTGCAGAAGCATTTTCTCGAGGTTGAAAGAATTGCTGACTTTCTTTTGTTTTTAGGTTTATTTCAAGCTTTAATAGATCAAATCTCAAATACGAAGTTTGTCCTAAAAAGAAAGCCCAGGATGAAGTGGTATCTATAATTAAGTCAAAGTATCCAGGTCAGTGCGGCATTGTGTATTGCTTATCAAGGAAAGAATGTGACACGGTAGCCGCCGCTTTGGAACGGGCTAGAATTAAAGCTATCAGTTATCATGCAGGACTTGCTGACAAATATAGAAATGAAGTTCAAATGAAGTGGATTAGCAACAAAGTTCATGTGAGTCACTCTGTGTAACACCATCATTAGGTTTCCAGGACGATTGGTTCTTCGCAGCGAAACCACACAGGCAGAAGTGCCTGGCCAAAGATCGTCAACCCCATCACACCGACTACTCTCAATTTTTTGATCAGGGGGCAACCAGTACCAGCACAGTTGCTCCATCTTCTACTTATCATGGCTCGTATTGAATCTACTCTTTAGTTCACTCAGAAGTGTTTGAAGATACCATCAACCCAATAGAGTACTGGACACACTTTCACATGAAATCGTCCCTTCTGAAGCGACTTTACCTAGATCCACCAGATGCACCTTGGCACAACTTCAGTCGGGATGGTCCAATAGATGATTCAATAGTAGATACCTGACATGATGTCAACCATCTTTTCCAATTTGCTGTCAAACCTACCAACCTTGATGTCAGCTCCCCCTGGCTTAGTCCAGTTGAGGCAGCAACGTTTCTTGGTCTTCACATTGAGAATGTCGATGAATGATGTTACAACAACACCATCATTAGGTGGCTTCAACAAAATTCATGTGAGTCACTCTGTGTAACACCATCATTAGGTGATTACAGGAACAAAATTCATGTGAGTCACTCTGTGTAACACCATCATTAGGTGACTGCAGGAACAAAATTCAAGTGAGTCACTCTGTGTAACACTATCATTAGGTGACTGCAGGAACAAAATTCAAGTGAGACACTCTGTGTAACACCAGCATTAGGTGGCTTCAACAAAGTTCATGTGAGTCACTATGTGTAACACCATCATTAGGTGACTTTCTTAGAGGTCTAAGTTTTAGATAGGCTTACGGATATTATTCTACCTAGTTCACGACGTCTCCGTGGAAGAGAGTGCATCACACTCGGCGTGCACCAAGGAGTTTCCGGCTTCGACTCCTGTCGAAAATCTGAAAAATGTTTTTTTCGAATTTTCGAATTGTTCCGGTTTTGTTTGGGGGTAACTCAGTCTCCTGAGGACAATAATTGAGTACGGTATAGCGCCAAGTGGTAGCATTATAAGGTAAAAATTGTTAAAGTGTAGCTTAGGCTTAGTGATATTGGATTGAATTTTGAAAATACCTTGTAACGCTATGATGTTCACAAACATTGTGACATAATAACACAAAGAAATTTACATTAACTTAGTTGTAAAAAAAACTGCTCCAAAATGAAATCAATTTGGCATTTATTCATTGAGAAACATTCTTTGTATTTAGGTTGTATGTGCCACGATAGCTTTTGGAATGGGTGTAGACAAACCGGACGTTCGGTTTGTCATTCACTTCTCCTTACCCAAATCAATAGAAGGATATTATCAGGAATCTGGACGTGCGGGACGAGATGGCGAAGTGTCACATTGTATACTGTTCTACTCCTACCAGGATGTTCTAAGGATTCAAAAACTGATTGCCAGTAAGTTGAACAAATCTGTGGATATTCAGGACACAGTTATAAGACCCTTTAACTTTTAAGACTAATTAGAGGTTCTATATGTGATAATAGACCGAATGGGACTGAAGAGTTGTTTAATACTCCCGGTGTTAAAATCTATGGTCATTCGTAACGGGAGAGTTACCCTCCATTCGCTCAAAATTTACAAACCAGTTACCTACATTTTTTTTTTTTTTTAATTTGGCTTAACG
>CM022877.1:34994234-35026478 GCA_012654025.1 Pachypsylla venusta | reverse complement strand
ACCTAAACATTAAATATAAGTATGCATGATGTATAATATAAACTAATGATGTTAAATTACTTCTATTAATAACAAATCATGATCAATGAATCAAATCAATCAAGTTGTAAACTGTATAAAATAGGTAATAGAGGTGGTAAAAGCTTAAATTTTTTTAGCACCTTGAAATTCCAGGCCCTTCCGAAACCCTGGGCCCGGGGGGGATTCCCCCCTCTCGGTGGGCCTGACTTTAAATTTGGCATTCAGTTTCCTTTTAGTAGGTTGGTACATACCAAGGAAAATCGAAAGTTGAACTGAGTTCGGAAAAAAATTGAAAGTTAAACTTGAAGCGAGTCAGCACCAAGAACGACGCTTTTTAGTTCCATTTTTCTAGCGGAAGCCGTACAAGACAACGAAAGTTATGGGGAATCGGGACCCCTCCTAAAAAATATAAAATTTGATTTTTTCTGGTTTCCTCCGTTTTATGGTCGGTTATCAACACCGAAAAATCAAAATTGAAAAGTATCATGCGCTTGAAATCTGCTATTCGATACAGAGGCGTTCCACAGCACAAAAAATAGTCTTGGAGTAATATACTAATTTTCCTGATGAATAGACCATTCGTGCAGTGCCGGGACAGATTACTATCATATAGCTGACAGTGGGGCAGAGAGGGAGGGTGGATTTAGTTAAGCAATCGGTGAGGTTTCACCCACCATTAATTAGAAATTGAGTCCAACATAACCTCCACGCCACTCGACTGGCTGGACAAATATTTTTCCGGTCGAGAAGTGGAGTGTATCTTTTGAAGATTCCCATCCTCGTCTCCCCCTGTTGTCAGCAAATTCGGTTAGGGATCAATAAATAAAATATATATATACTAATTTTCTAGTAGAATGCCAAAATAATTTGACATAATGCTCTTCACAGTTTAACGGAGTGACTGATTACACCATTCTGTTTTATTTTTAGGGCACTGTCTCCATCGAAGATGTCACTGAAGATTGTGTGGCAATTCTTAGAGCTGTTGAACAAATCTGTGGAAATCCAGGACAGGGAGGATGGAACAAAAATTTTACTTACACCCACATTGCTGATATCTTCAAAGGGAGTATGGTGAGGAAGGTGGTCGATGCAGGTGATTCTATAATGTTTACTCATTTGTTAACAATTGGGAATTATTATTTAATAGCTGTTGACGATTAGAAGGGGAGAATGGTTTTCTGTTCACCCTCTATATTGTAACTTATATTTCTCTTATATGTTTCACCACCTTCCTTAGAGGGAGCCATGGCCTTTCTGGATGGTTATTTGGTATTTTCCAAACACTATTTCGCCCAATCTCTGTTCCGAACTCAGAACTATGGAATGGCTGGTCATAAACTATGTTCTAAATTATGTACTAAAAGGCCACCTAAAACCTTTCCACTTTGAGTTGATATATTTTCGCGACAAAATTTAAGATATCGAACTGTGACTTAACAAATTTGGCCGTCACTCGATTTTTTTTCTTTCTTTTTTTGTATGTCAACAAAAATGTGTAACGAATAAGAGAAGGCTTGCTTTCTTCCATTCAATTATGCCTTAGGAACTTCCAAAGTGAAAAATAGGATTTACTTGAGATTGTGGAAAATTACTTGAGGGTGACATACTCACGAGCCGAATCCACATGAGCTGATGGTGTAAAATAACTGACGTAATTATATTGCAATTATTGATATGGTTCTGGGGGCCCATTAGTATCCAAGATTAGATGTATAATTACAATTAAAAACATTAGCAGAAAACAACAATTTCTTTAGAACCGAGAAATACACACGCGGACAGTTGAGAGTGCCATCCACACATACACCCGACGGAAAAAAAAACTTCCCCGAGTCACAAGAACAGCACTGTCCCAACTTCGTTCGGGCTGGTCCACTCAGCTGAATAACTACATGAATCGCATTAACCATGCAGTAGAAGACAAATGCATCCTGTGCGGCCAAAGTCCCCATGACACGCCACACCTGTTCAACTGTCCGGGAAAACCAACAACACTTACCATCAGGGACTTGTTGCTAAACCCCATTGAGACTGCACGATTCTTAGACCTACCAATTGACAATTGAAGATGATGTATAACTTACCAAAGAGGAAAGACTGCTACTACTACAACAACAACCTCTTTAGACCTGCATTCCCATACAGCCGGCTACCATCGGAAACGATGATGCCACTTTTGATTGATTGATTGCTTATACATCCGGCTACCATCGGAAACCATGATGCCTCTTTTGATTGATTGATTATACATCCGGCTACCACCGGAAACGATGATGCCACTTTTGATTGGTTGATTGATTATACATCCGGCTACCATCGGAAACGATGATGCCACTATTGATTGATTGATTATACATCCGGCTACCTTCGGTACCGATGATGCCACTATTGATTGATTATACATCCGGCTACCTTCGGAACCGATGATGTCACTATTGATTGATTGATTATAATTATATATTTATCTTTTCCAGGTCACGATAAACATTCGTTACACGGTCGAGGTAAAACTTGGGATCGTGTTGATATCGAACGTCTTATTCATAAATTAACAATAGAAGGATACCTACTAGAAGAACTTGTCACTAACAATCAAGATATTGTCAATGCTTACCTTAAAATAGGGCCTAAAGCTCATCTTCTTCTCAATAATACGAATGGACTGAAAATAATGTTCCCAATAAGCGAAAAGAAAGCCAAAGTTTCCAGTTCTGGTACCAGCAGTATTACTAAAGTTGCGACAAAGATTAGTCCAGAAATCAAAAAGGTTCATGATGACTGTTACACTGAACTTATGGATACAGTGCGATGTTTGGCCAACTCGATGGGTATCAGTACATCGGCTGTGATGAATATTCAGGTTAGTTGATTAAATGTACCTTCATGATGATTGTTACACTGAACTTATGGATACAGTGAGATGTTTGGCCAACTCGATGGGTATCAGTACATCGGTTGTGATGAATATTCAGGTTAGTTGATTAAATCCGTCCATTTTGACGATTTTGGTTTACATAAAAAAAAAATTGTGAAAAAAAAACTCGATTTTCTATTTAATGGGGATATACTCCGATTTATTCATGAAAATTTAGGACCGATGTGTTTTTCTGTTCATTTAATATGTCATTGTTTTGATTTTATCATTGTGTAGACTTTTTATACAAACAAATCTGAGATTTTTTTTTTCAAGTTCGTAAAATGTTTACTATAATAGTATTTTTGTACGCAGGAAATACTGACCAAATGTAGAGTCGGTATTAATTTAAGTGCATTGAGACAGAAGAAATTGCAATAATAATTTTGAGTGGGATAGATTAAACCTGGCCACAATTATAGATATCACTACGTTCACGGGCGGCAGAGTGGTTGTAACTTTTGTCTTTTTTCAATGATACTATTTTTTCAATGATCGTTCTTTTTTGTGATTATCTTATAGAAATTTTATTTACAAGGTATATTTCACATGTCGCTTTCATATTAGACATTTATCAGATCTTTGATTTTCTAAAATATTTCCTCAACCTCGAAGAAAGAAATTCTCTATCACCTCTGTTCACCTTGAGGTAACCAAAAGATTAACGAGTGTATTTGTATTTTTGTTATTAGGCTGTTCGATTGATTTCCAACAATTTGCCCGAGTGTGAAGAAGATATGCTTAAAATTGAGGGAGTAACAAAAGCGAACTTTGAAAAGTATGGCAAACAGTTGCTTCATATTAGTCAACAATATGCGGGACAGAAATTGGGTTAGTATTTATTGATGATTTTTTAGGAGTCGTTTTGTATGCATAGGGTGACAATACGTCTCGGTTTGGAGACCCTGGTTCTGCTGTCCCCAGCAATTGCTTGGGGACGCTAAAATGTCGCGCTTTTTGGTGAAATTAACTTTTTTAAAATAAATGCTTCCGTTTGAGAAAAATCAGCCCCGGACGGGAATTAAACCGGCTACCTAGATTGAAAATTAGAAGCGCTACCTCTCAACCACGAATGCTTGTAATGTTGAGTATTAGGTAGGGTAGTGTACTTACTTCATTTTAAACATCAACAAAAGTTGTGTAGAATTTCATGCACATTTGAAGAAGAGACCCGTCATGCTGAAGAAAATTTGTTCTGCTGACCAATATTAAGAGAATGGATAAGTTAAATAGGTAAAAGAGTTCTATCTACCTTGTTTTTGCCATAACCACTAATAAATAAATAAAGGCCCCCATATAGATTTCCCCTCCGCCCCCCCCAAAAAAATAAAGTCTGATTTGCCGCCCCCCCCAAAAAAAATCCCGCTTTGGCCCCAAAAATTTTTGGTCACCCTATGTATGCACTCTGCAGACGAGTTCTTTAGTAGTACATACATCTTGTTGAGATGTTAGACTCACGATTTTCATTGCTGATAGCAACAACTCAATGTAAACACAAGTTTTGAGAAACTCCGACAAAATTTGTCACATGGGGACTAGTCAGTGATCGTCATGCGGTTCCTCCGCAACAAAATGAGTCTTACACAAATGGGCGGTTTTCTAGTAACCATGGGGATTCTACTAACCATGGCAATGAACTAAAAACAAAGATATCTCCTTACGGTTGCATTATTAACCTTTTCAAACACATGGAACGTAGATAGATCTTAACACCTAATCAGATAATAATATGAATATAATGAATGTTCATATAAAGTTTCATTAAAATGGCACAAGGCGTTCGAGAGTTATCGTGGAACAGACAGACGTTTCAGAAAAATGTGGAGAAAGAAAAGTATATCTCGTTTCGTTCGATCAAATTCACCCGGTTTGAGTGCTCCTTATATTTTATTAATATTACTATACAATGTGTTATACCGATTTTGTTCGGAGAATACTGATACAACTTGGCAAACAACTAATTGAAAAAACAAAATTCTCTCAAAAATTGTTCGATTACATACTTATCTGATTTTGGCTCCGTTTTTGTTCAAATTTCAGCCCTACAACTTCAACAGGAACCTGAAATGGAAGAGGGTGGTGGTGGTGATGATGACATGTTCGACGCTATATCTTCTGAACAGGGCTTCAATTCTCCTTATTTTAGTCCTTCGTCCGGTGGAGGCTTTAAAAGAAAGAAATCATGGGGCGGGGGTACTAGAAAAAGAAGAAAAACAGCTGGAAGAGGAAGAAGGGGGTAAGAATAATATGTTGACCTACAGTTTCGATGATAGTCTTTGTTGTAATAGCGGTGTAGGGGGCGATTTTCATTTTTGCGAAGGAAATTAATGTAGGAACCAATTTCCATGACTCAGTGGTTACTGCACTAGTCTTGCAGTCGAATCTGGCAGGGGCAATAATTTGTAACTGTGGTTTGGATTTTCAGGGCTCACTCAGCCCCCTGAGGACAATGAGTAGTTATGGAGATAAATGCACATACCGCATTGTAGGTAAAAGTTTAAAAAATTGAATATTCATCACAAAAAAAACGAACTAAGGTGGGAGGAACGGGCGTTAAGAAAAGAAAAATTCTGAACAAACCAAAACCACGATGAGATGAAAAAAATAAATAAGGGGAAACGTTAAAAACATTACGCTACATTCTCACGAATATAGCTTCTCGAAGAAGTTGGACAAATCAGGGCCCTGACAATGGATAATGACTAGTCTACATAGAGTAAATTGAAACTGGTTAAACACTACCAGTGGCGGCATTACCTGAGTGAAAAGATTTGGTTTGGTAGAAAAATAAGGAGATTATTAGTAAATGAAGCTCTTAGTAGTGCTGTGCTACCAACAAAAATTGTGAAGAGTTCGTTGAGCCTTAACACAAATATAATCTATATTTGCAATATTCAAAGTAGTCACTTGTCACTTCAGGTGCCCTGGAGACTCTTTTAATGTCTTTGTAATAATTCCAATATAATAATTAGGAAAGGATACCCTCTGGCTCACCCAAAATATTTTGGGCTCCACTCAACCTAGTTGGCTTAATATTTGAGGGCTAATAGAACCCATTAATTTGGGGACAGGAATGAATTTTGGTCTTAATATCTTTCGGATGTCTCGTTTATAATAAAAGTGAAAGTGATGAACAGAATTATAAAACTANTCTATTTCTTTCCATCCAAGAACGAAGACCTGTCGGACGCCCTAGAAACAGATGGCAAGATGGAGTCACAGAAATAGTCCAAAATTTAAGAGGACGAAATGTGGAAAATTGGCAGAACATCGCCCAAGATAGAATTGAATTGAGAAGGCTGACACTTGAAGCTAAGGACCCCCGCGGTCTATGAATGTTGCAGAGTAAGTAAGTACTGATAATATTTTGTTACAGGTGCGCGCGCATCTTAAAATTTCACTCTTCGCCTAAAGAAGTATAACTTCGAAAAAATCGCTGAGATGAAAGAAAATATTATATTTTGGTTTATTGTTTTCAATAATGAACCTTTGGAATCGTCACCAAAAACCCCCTCAAAATTTGATATTTTACGTTTCAAAGAATGTAGAAGTAGAATCCAATAAGATAATATGTATCGTATTGGCACAGGGATTAAATAATCAATTTGCAGAAGCATATGACTCTGCCACTTAAACGCTCTCTACTTCTTTATCCATTTGGTTGATTATTTTTCTATCTGACCTGTACAAACTTATTGGGAGGCTCATTGTTTGTCGAGTTGTAAACACACCGTTATTTCGTTGAATACACCTTTCAGATCTTCATCTGAAAATTGTTTTTCGAATTCTGCTCTTCATTATGTACGCTACTGCTTTGAAGCAATTTTCTGAATCTAAATACTTCTCATTGCAGTCATCATTACTTCACAAACTTTTTGTCTCCGTACATATTTGATAGCTTAAACTTTGTGGAAGTGTTACTACTTCATTTTCCCACCAAAGTTCTGCTGTGCTCCTATCCTCTACTGACTGAAACAAAAGTTTAAAAAATATTGCGTTTTCCCTTAACAAACTAACAGTAAAAGATGACGAATAGAAACTGTGGGGAGCCAACGTCAATGGCACGTTGAATACATCAGTTGCGGTTAAGCTAACTCTAGCGAGTTTGGTACTAGCCCTTGTAAATTTTTTTTAATCAAGCGTCTACACTTCAATTGTGATGGCGAGTTTCAATCACAACTGAACCCATTACTGACGCGAGTTGACAAACCCAACTAAAATATGTTGGGTTTGTCAACCATGGTATTATAGGCGGACGGGGCCCTTATTAATGGGGACCTGGACATATAGATCTCCCTTCTGTTGGGGCTATCAAATAGTGTGCCATTTGAGGATCTTAATCTCGGATCAGGGATCCGCAGGGGAACACGTTCAACAACATAGGTATCCTTGAGCCAGCCAGTACCGATTTTTCTGAGGAATTTCATCTGTGCTTCGTATCTTCTTTTCTCCAATGTGTGGAATTATGGAGTTGCACAGTCAATAATTAGTACTCAATATAGTGCGGGAATAAAGTTTACTATTCCCAGCCCAGGCTAGGTGATCAACTTTGTTGATTGCAGCGAAACGGAACTGGAGACTATACGTTAGTTAACCTAGTTGTAAAAATAAGAGGCTCCTGAGAGCTACACTAAAAATAAATCAAAAAATTAATTTTATTGAACTGGTAAATATTTTATGTATCCAGTAATTTTTTAAAAACTATACGGACAGGGTTACAAAAGGAAAGTTGACTCTAAACACCATGGACTAAGGACTAAGGGACCATGAAATCCATGTCACTGTGGAAAAATATGATTTTTACTGTTAAAAAATAAAATAATGATTTTTACTGTACGGGAGCTTTCTGTGCAAGTACGTGCTGGACTAGACCGATTTCTGTGTGAAGGATTAAAAACAAAATGGTTATTTTGAACGCCGCGCCGTAGATTGCTCAATTTTTTGCCCTAATTGATTAATTTATTTTTATGAACAATCATTAACTTAAGAATTAGGGGGCTTTCGTCTCTAACAATTAGTTTAAGTTGATTGAAGATGTATTATATTATCTCAATTTAATTGTATTTGCTACAAAATGTTTTGTGCCAAATAAAGTTATTTTTTTTTATAAAAAAGTTTTTTAAAATCTTGATTTGTATTAATTTCCATTTTATGATTTGGATTTCAGTCTTCAATATTGCGAACTTAGAGCAGCTTCAGACAAGAACATTATCAAATAATAAAAAGCCTAGTTCCCTTTCTACGAGTATTCTCATAATACGTTCTAATGATGTTCTCAGAATGCTACTAAGCTATTTTTCATTCATATTGAATACACCAGTTTCCGTCAGATCAGTGATGTTAATCAACGTCCAGCGAGGTTTTACTAATTGGGTGAACACGTAGGTTTGCGCCCTCGTGATGCTAACTATTCCCGGTCCAACCCAGGCTGGGTGATCTCAAGTGATGTTAAAGAGACGTTAAGCCAAAATAAAAATCTTTTAACTTACCAGTGTTGATGTGGAACTGCTCGGATTATCTTTCTCTGGTGTGTATCTGGGACTTTTAATATTATGGGGACAAAGTTCGTTTGGTACTGAATCTGGTTGAACATTACACCTAATTTGATCCAATAGAAGCCCGTTGATCCTTTTATAATCTGCCAGTGTTGTCTGTAGGTTCCTAGTGGGATAAAATTGAGTAAAAATAATTGAGTTGTATCTATGCATAAAACGAATTAAATGTTTTTACTATACTCGCGATGGCCGGCTCTATGCACCAGGACGACCTGGAACGCGTTATCATCACAGTTGATCCAGCCAAGGGCCATCAAAACATTTTAGGTAATCTCCTATAACCTGTTTCTAACATTCTTCCCAACCTGAATCTAGAAATGGTGAGAATTCGTTCTGCTGTTTGTTCCACAGTAATACTTTCTTATGATCTTTTCCTTCAAACACCTCCTCATAAAACTGTTTCCTATGGTAAATCGTTCCTTATCTCTTCCATCGATCTCTGGAACTCAGTACTTTATCCTAAATTCACTCACTTTTCACTCGTTCAAATCATCTTTATTGGAGGCAGTCAGTGGAGGTTTGTTGTGAACGTTAGTGAACTCTACTTGTGACCCCGTTATACATCCCGAAATGCACTTGTATATGTATATATATGTTTGTTTGTTACGCGATACAATCCACAATTTTTATCCGATTTTGACGAAATTTGGTATACATTTTTAGGACATGAAGGAAATTTGCTGTATAATTTTTATATGTTATGGCTTGTATTAAGGGGTTTTCGATTTTGAAAAAATGGGGGGGGGGCGCAGGGGGCCTAATATTTTTTTTTTTTTTAAAATGATTTTTTAAAATTTTATTAAGATATTTTTTTCTATAAATGACTACAACACTAACGTGAACACCTGAACATCTTGATCCACTAGTTAGCTAACATTTTCTTCTCTTTTCCTTTACTATCCTTTTCCTCTTCCCTTTTGTCCTACTCCTTCTCCCTTTAATTAGTAAATTTTACCTATTTTCCTCTGTTAACTTTTTGATATGGGTTTGATGAGTTACACATTCATTGAAACGACTGTTCAATTCCTGTTCAAGTTTATCTTTGGTAGAAGCTTTTATGTTTTGTTGGAGGCTGCAATGTGCTTTGGAAAGTTCTTTGAAAGCTTTCTCCAGGGCGTGATATCTTTTACAATGAGCTGCATTGATTTCGAGTAAGGAAAGAATTTCTTTGGGATCAATTATATTGTTAACTTGAACTTGGCAATCAGTCTGAAATCGATATAAACCAATTCTAATGATACAGATATAGCTAGTTCTGGATGCATTAGGTTAATGATACCCCTCTCTCTAAAAGCACTTCTAACATAGGAAATCGATCCATTATTATTTTTCATTATACCCACATTGGAGCACCGTGTTTGGTGCTCCATGTATGTAATAGAAAGTATTGCCGATCTTCGAGAACTAGACCCTAAATGAGACATATATAACAAATTTCATTCAAGTAGGTCTACCTTGGGTGGCAAAAGTGCCACTTACAGCTGACTAACGAATTTTTCATTTGTTTGTTTTTTTGTGACGTATCTTGAAAAATAAAGAAATCATTAATCGTCAAATTTTAAGAGGGGTGTATTTTTTTGCAAGTACGTAGGTAAATAGTGCAAAAACTAAATATTTTTGACTCTTGTAATGCTGTGATTTTATTTTTTAAAGGTTTATATAATTCCATATGAGTACGCAGGGCGCAGGGTAAAATCTAAACCTTATTAGTCTACAAGCTCTGCTATACGTGGTTTCTTTTTTTGCATAACCTTTTGAAACACCCTGTATATTTATAGCACGCTCGTTTTGTTTTCTTTGTTATTTTGCGTGATAGCTTGATGTCTATCAGAAAACTATCTAACGAACGTTTTTAATAGGCACCGTAGCCATGAAGTCTCTAAACCCAACAAAATAAGAATAATTAAAACCTCACAAGGAGCATAAAATATGTCACTTTTCTGTTATGAATTGCGCTATTCACCTGGCCACATCTCCGTTCATCACGCGTTTGTCTGTTCACATGATGTTCACTATGTTCAAGAGAAGTTCTCCTTTTTTCTGTCAGTTCAATATTTTTGAGTTCAATTTCATTTTCAAAAATTTTAATTTGTTTTGATTGTTCTTCTATGAGTTTCTCTAGTCGGATGATTTTATCATTTTTATCTAAAATCTTTAAAAAAAAAAAGGAATACAAAATTACATCATTAGTTTCTGAAGTTGAGCAACGAGCAACGTCATCGTATTCAGTATCAATTTTATTTTCAAAACTTTAATTTGTTTTGATTGTTCTTCTATGAGTTTCTCTAGTCGGTTGATTTTATTATTTTTATCTAAAATCTTTTTAAAAAAAAAATTACAGCATTAGTTCCTGAAGTTGAGCAACGTCAGCGTATTCAGTACTTACTTACACTCTAGATACAATGTTTTGTTGGCTATTTCGGCGACGATTCCAAAGGTTCATTTTTAAACCCAGTCAATTACTAAAATTTATTCAAACTTCTCCCCCCGGGAATGGGTGTTTTCCTGTGGGGTTTTGACTTTATTTTGTAAATTTTTGGACCTATTATTCACTAATTGTCCATACGAATACCAAAAACGAGGATTCACATCATATTTTTTTCGATCAAATAGCTGAATACATCAATCATGCACCTCAACAATAGGGTTGTGTTGTCAACTAATTTCTTTTACCTCTATTTCAAATGATTTGAATTTGTCATGAACATCTTCTTCCAATTTATCTTCTCTAATTTTAAATTGTGTTTCAATTTGTTTTAAGTTTTCATTTTGATCTTTCATTTCTTGGATTAGCTTCTGTAGATTGGTTGTCTCCTCTCTCCGCTCATTTAATTCTCTCATCATTTCTGAAAACTTTACAAATAAAAAGTACAAAGGTAGGTATGATTTCAGATATAGGACCGAGACATGACCAATTTGATAGTTAATCAATATGAAATTTGGCGGTACCTCGAAAACGGTTTGACATTTCTTAGTTCTGATAACTTTGTTGTGGTCCTAGACCATTTTTTACTCTTTATTATATTTTAATTCGTTTACATTTCATCCAAAACAAGTGATAAATACAGATGAGAGTCATAAAGCAAATTGTTTTCGTTCAATTAAATTGGGTACTTGGGTGTAGGTAAAATTAGTAAAACAATTTCAAAATGTGTGTTTGCTTTGTTTGTTGTAAAAATTTATTTAGTCTGTGCAACCCTTTGTGCAAAGTGCCTCCATGTTTTTTTCACTATCTGCTACCGTTTGGGCTGTGGTATGGGAACAGTTATACGTTATACCCCTACCACATACACACAAATTGCTGATATATGTATACAGAGTGGTCCATTTTAATTTACGCAGTCTAAATATCTCCGAAACTGTTGGGAATATAAAAAATCTATTCTGATCAAAATGTCACGATATCAAGGGATATATATTGTGGTGACCTTGCTACATCTGCCAAGGTTGTCCTTTAAGTTTATTTCAAGAAATAGGATGACCTTTTTTTTTACGTAATCAAATTTTACGTAATTTTTGCACACCAAAGATTCATGTGTGACCTATCAAACGAAAGGTCTCATCATTCTGAATTGAATGGTGACAAATTTGTCAAAACTTTTTAAAATCCTATTTATCATAGTTTTTCATTTATTCTTATTTCCAATAAACTAAACTATCTACAGGGTGTATCTAAATTACGCCGCCAAAAAGTTATGGGTGGTAGAACACACCCTTTGCAGTTGGAAAGACCAATATACCCTATGGCGGAAATGTACAGTTTTCAAAATGGCGGCTTTTTGGTCTAATTTTCAAAATGCATGACCTTGCGGTACTTCTTGAGGAATAACTTTTTTTTTGCACATTGTATCAAAAAAATTCCTTTGCCATGTGAGGTATACCAAAATTTGCCATAGAAATAATATGTTATATGGGGCTAAACAAAAAGTTATAACCAATTTTTTCCAATTCTAAACAAACAAATTTCTAAAATTAAAGCGGACTCGCCAAAAACCCCTAAATAAGTAATTTTCGTAAGGAAATCCTCAGGAAAAAGGCTGGCATTGATACTTACTCATTAATTCAATTTTTACTACGTACTCAGTTCGAAGCAACCCACGACTTTCTCAAGTAATCAATTCATAACTTTCCCAATATGCATGTTATTCAAATAATTTTTATATTTTTGGAAAGCCAAAAAAAGGGGCATGAGTGCCGTCAGGTTTGCAGATTTTTTTCCGGGTCTTTTTCACAAAGTATTTGGCGAGTCCGCTAAAATTTTAGAACTTTGTTTGTTTAGAATTGGAAAAAATTGGTTATAACTTTTTGTTTAGCCCCATGTAACATATTATTTCTATGGCAAATTTTGGTACACCTCACATGGCAAAGGAATTTTTTTGATAAAATGTGCCAAAAAAAAGTTATTCCTCAAGAAGTACCGCAAGGTCATGCATTTTGAAAATTACACCAAAAAGCCGCCATTTTGAAAACGGTACGTTTCCGCCATAGGGTATATTGGTCTTTTCGACTGCAAATGGTGTGCTCTACCACCCATAATTTTTTGATGGCGTAATTTAGATACACCCTGTATAAAAAAATTACCTCTTTATAAAGAGCTTCATAGCTCATATTTAGTCTACTATGCTGTTCCTCAATAACTTTTCCTAATTCATTTTTACATTTTAATTCTGTTTTAAACATTTCTAATTCAGTTTTGAGTCGTTCATTAGTTTCAATCGCCATTTTATTGTCATCTTGTAGGTTTGTCAATTCTTCATTCAGTTTGCTTTCATTTTCTTGTCTGGTCTGTTCTATAATATGAATAATATTATCTTTTTGTTTTAATTTCAATTCGTATGAATTTTTTAGACTTTTGGCTTCATTCTGAAAATAATTATCATCATTCGCATTGTCATTACAGATTTATCTATTTTCAAAGCCCAAAATTAACGAGAATTTCGCTGAAATAGCAGATACTAGTGGTCATGCGCACTATAGACGTCAATCAGTTATAAGGGTTACCTTAAAGCCTCAAAAGTAGCCATATATATAAACAGAAATCATGAAATAACCTTTGATTTGAAATTTATTACATTAGTATAGGGNTTGGGGGGGGGGGGGAATTAAGGAAATAAAATGCATTCATTGTTAATAATGTGACAAAAAATGTCATAATATTCTAACAGCGAGGTGAATTCTACAAGCGAAAAGAGATTATCAACTAAACTCGGCCGTGATAGATGGTTTAATGCAGCGAAATTTTTATTGAAAATTAGATATTCATACGATTTGCTTATTGCAAGAACTTTTTTTTGGGGGGGGGGACAACTCCCCCCATGGATCCGCCACTGCATTAGTCTTTCAAATGTTAGGTATTAAAGAATGCTGTTGGAAAAGGACTTTTGGCTCTCACTGTATTTTCATCAGATCATTCTCTACTCATTTAGAAAGTGTGGTCAATGATAGTAAGCTAAGGAAGTACAATGGAAGTATATTTTATATTCCAAAAGTGTACCAAATTATTTTTGAATCCCACTGCAGGAATGTTTAAAGTAATATTTACAGGGCCCCTGAGAGGGGCAGGCTGACACCCCCGGGCCCGGGCTTCTGGAGGGGCTCTTAAGAATTTGTTCATTTTAGTAAAGGGGCCCGTAATTTGGTCATTTTAGTAAAGGGCACCGAACCCGGATTTTCTCTCGGCTATCCTGATAATAATATTCAGACCCTAACTTTTTAAGTTATTTTTTTCTTCGCCGCCGCCAGTTTGTTTTTGTTAATGTATCCAAATGTATTCCTCACTCAATGGCCCAACTCTGCATTTACTAATAATCTCACCTCTAACTGATTTAGATTTTCTTTCAACGTTTTCACTTCTTCATGAGAATGTTGCAGTTGCTTTTGAACTCTCCCTAGTTCTTCACAAACTGTGGATATTTGGTTTTTATAGTCAGCGTTAAGATTTTCCTGCTCAATTTGTTGCTCGGTTAAAGTTTTATTCTTAAAAAAGAAAATAGAAATTAGATGCGTGATTACGACGTAAGTTCGAAAATTTGGTATACGTATAGTGATATTTTCTTCTTTAATTTAAGTATTTGACAATATAAATATAGGGTTCCAAAAAGGATAGTTAGCCGATTGAAAATAGCTTGGGCAATAAAATTGCCTTGTGGTTACCTCCATCGTATTGTGTTAAGAAGAGACTATTTTTTTAGTGTAAAAGTATAATAAGTATTTAAGCGAACTGTAGACCTTACTGAAATTGGGCTTCGGGTGGTCCATTAAGCCCAAATATGGATCAGCTAATTGCTTGAATGTAATGTCCATACCAAGTTTTACCGAATGCGCCAAAACGTTCGAGATTTATAATGGAACAAAGAGACTAATAAGAAATTTGTGGTGTTAAAAATTAAAAGATCTCACTTCGTTCAATCAATAAATATTGGGTATATTAGAGGGAGAGTTTTATATTTTGGTTAAAATCCATGTTCTGAGGCATCAAAATTGCAGAAAAAAGAATCGACTTGCTGTGGGATTTATTAAACGTAAAAGGGGTAGATCTATAGGCGAAGAAAGGTTGAGCAACCACTACACTGAAGGCACCAATCTCACATAGAGGGAGAACCTCTATGTAAAGGGTTAATGTTTGTAAACTTGATTACCATGGCTGTCAAAGTTTGAATTTTATCTTTCAATTGAAACATCTCATCCAAAGCATTTGATTTTTCTTGTTGGACTTCTAGTAATGCCATTTCTAGATGAGCTATTTTCCCTTCCAGACATTTATTCTGCAAGAAAACAATGACGTTTTCAACATAAAAAATCTTCAAAAGTTACTTCTCAAATTATGAGTTCTCATCTACTTTTATCATTTTCTGTCATTAATCAAGGCCATCAAAAGGAGATTTTGGGCTGGGATTGCAGTGGAATTATGTTCAAAGATTGAAAACATGAAAACTATTCTGGGAATGGTTTAGATTAGATGAAAGTCAGGGCCGTACCCAAGATTTTATTTCGGGGGGGGGGGTTTAAANTTGATGATGTGATGAGTTACACCTTACAATATTACATATGTCATGCATAAAAAAATAATGAAATTTCGGGGGGGGTCTGGACCCCATGGACCCCTCTGGGTACGGCCTTGATGAAAGGAAGAAATTACGACTTCGGACAGAAAAAAATAGACATCGGAATTCTTTTGACTAAAAGGAATTATAGTCATGGGAAAAGACGTAAATATGTTGTTGCGGGCACCGTTATAGTATCTCAATACAAACACATTAAAAGCCGACTGACCTCTGTCGTTCTGCAATCGAGTAAATCTTTGACTTGTTCGATTCTTTTACGATAAAGTTCAACCATTTGATTGCATTCTAACATTTCATTCTGGTGAACCTCGCATTCAACTTTCAATTTTTCTTTCTCATTTTCCAATGTGGACATTTTCTGTGATATCTGTTTCAAGAAACACAAAAAGATGAGTGTATTACCAATCCTAATAATTTGCAGTGTTATAGTAATAGGCGCTGGATACAAGATGTTGAGTTTGAGTGCTTAACGAAATAAGCAAATAATAATAATTAGCCAACGATCATACCACGTTGAATACACCAGTTCCCGTCGGATCACTGAAGTTAAGCAACGTCGGGCGTGGTCAGTACTTGGATCGGTGACCTTTTGGGAACACCACGTATCGTTGGCTCTTTTTTCCGGCCCAACCCAGGCTGGGTGAGGTCAATGTGGGTAGCTGGTTTGCAAGTTTCCAGCGAATGGAGGGTAAAAACCCCCGTCTTGAATGACCAATAGATGTTAAAGAGACGTTAAGCCAAATTAAAAAAAAAAAAATATCAAGACAAGTGAGGAGTCCATAGCAGGGGTGGATCCAGGGTAAAATTTTAGGGCGGGGGGGGAACTAAGGAAATAAAATGCATTTATTGGTAATAATGTGTCAAAAAATGTCATAATATTCCAACAGCAAGGTAAATTCAAATAGCGAAAAAAGATTTTCAATTAAACTCGGCCGTGACCAGCGAAAACTTTTGGGGGAGGGACTCTCCCCCAGTTCCCCCCCGTGGACTCGCCTCTGGTCCATAGGATGAAAGTCTAATTTAGGTCGTTTATACTTTTTGAAATGTAGAATCGTATGATACTTTCCTCTTTCATCGGAATTTTATTAAATAATAAAAACAATACTCTTGTGAGTGCAAAATTACCTAACCCTTGAAGCTCTATTTTTATGTGGTCAAATACTCAAATTAATGAGGAAAAAATCCGGTCTCTGCTGGGGATCGAACCCACGCCCTACTGTTTACCAGGCGAGCGCTAAACCCTGAGGTACGGGGGTTCTTTAATAATCATTGCACCTTAAAGATCAGTATATATTTATCTTTTTTTTGCTTAACGTCTCTTTAACATCTGAGCTCATTCAAGACGTGTTTTTTTATCCTGCATTCGCTGGAAACTTATAAATTAGCTGTCCACATTGACATCAAGCCTAGATCAGAAGTAACCAGCATCAAGGGGTCATGAATCAAGGAACCTCGCTGGAAGTTGTTTAACTTTAGTAATCTTACGGAAACTGATGTATTCATCGTGATATTAACGCTGAATGTATTAATTTATCATTCTAATTTGTATCTAGTTAAATCTTAAAATATACATACAGCGTGCGTCAGACCGGAACTTGGCCTGGTGCAATGTCGGGCGTCTAGATTTATATCTATAAAGGACCAAAGTATTTGACATTATCATTCCAACTCTTACCAAAACCGTACAATCTTTACCAGATGTTTCTAATCTGGAACTTGGCCTGGTGCACTGCCGTGCGCCTAGATTTATAGGTACCTAAACAGTTTAGGTCCATCAAAAAGGAGGACTTATGGAGACATTCCGATGGCCTTTTTGTTTGACAAAATACATAATCACAAAGAATTTTTGAAATGAACAAAGCCCCGGCATTTTCATTGTTTTTGTAGTTGTTAACGTATAATTAATTACACAATCAAGTCATAATTAAATATTATGACCGTTTTTTCCATGACTTAAGGTTTAAAAACTTTCAATAGAGTTCATTAATTAAAATTTAACTATATTTTGGCAGTCAAATACAACAAAACAAACGGAATAGTTAACTCAAATTGCTCCAACTTGTTCATGTGTGTGTGTGTGTATCTAAACACAGACACAAACACACATGAACAAGATGGTGTTATCTGTGTGTGAAAGCCACAGAAGAAGTTTCTTGAAATACTAAAATCATTCTTCTACTAACAGAAAAATATTGGTCGTATTTCAAACCCCTGGAAAAAATGCTACTACTTTCCGTCTTACAGCAGAAGGGAGCATACATGATTTCCCTCAGATAAGCTTCATTGGGAAGTGAAAAAACTTCACTAATAAAAATTATTACAATGTTGAAGGTATGTCATAACAAATCCTATCAGCGCCGTAGGCGAAATTTTTGAAATTATGTAAAAAAAAATCTTAGAAAATCGGAAGATTAACCACTGAAAACACAGTGTGGAAAAAAGGGGGACCTGCCAGTAATTTTTACTGACAGGAGCACTTTTGAAGGACCTTTTTTGAAAAGGAGGACTTTTGGAGGATTTGGAGCACCGGTAGACACCATGCTAAAGGACCAAAGTATTTGACATTGTCATTCCAATTCTTACCAAAACCGTGAAAAGCTTACCAGATGTTTTTCATCTTCATACATTTTATTTCTTCTTTCTATTTCTACTGTAAGAGAACACATGTCTTTCTGTAATAAAACATGGACAATGGAATATCAGTTTGTCAGCTTCTTAGAAAAAAAATGGTAAAAATAATTATGGATACACAGGGTGAGCCCGGACTGATGGAATATCATATGGACTATGATATACCCCTTCATATAGTCGGTGCAAGCCAAAACGTCATCAATCACAAATTTGACGAAAATGCCTTTTTCATGGAAATTCATTCTCTATGAGTAAGTAAACAATTTGAAGAAAAAAATAATCATGATCATATTTCTAGGTGAATCCCTAGATTTCAAACACATCAATTCATCCCTGGATTTCAAACACAATACATCAATTCATCCCTGGATTTCAAACACATAAATTCATCCCTGGATTTCTAAAATATCAATTCATTCCTGGATTTCAAACACATCAATTCATCCCTGGATTTCAAACACATCAATTCATCCCTGGATTTCAAATACATCAATTCATCCCTGGATTTCAAACACATCAATTCATTCCTGGATTTCAAACACATCAATTCATCCCTGGATTTCAATCACATAAATTCATCCCTAGAACATCAAAAAGGAATCACTTTTTACAGGTGAGACCCTTTTGTTTAAGCGTTAGTTTGGGAGTTATCGCTAAAAATGTGATTTTTTTTTTTTGATTTTCAATTGCAAATGGCCAAATTTCAAATTCGTAGTGCTTTTTATTTCTACAAAAATGAGAAAAAAAAGATCTCGAAAACCACTCCATGGATTTTTACCATGGAGTGGTTTTCGAAAAAATCAAATTTGAAAATTTCAAATGGCGGCTATTTTGTTACATCGATTCGCAGCAAGCCAATGTGTAAACTAAATAAATGCAGCATAAAATTAGCTCATTATTATTTAACAAATTTATGTTAGACATCCTATTGGTAACTTTAAAAAACACTATCGTTATTTATGACGTAAGTGTCGTCATAAATAATGGTAGTGTTTTTTTTATAAAATTAGCTTTTTAGATCATATTAATTTTTGAAAATTGGACCATTTTTAAAGGAGTTATGAGCTCATTAAAAAAAAAAAATCACGTTTTTAGCGATAACTCCCAAACTAAGGCCTAAATCAAAAAAGTCACACCTGTAAAAAGTGATTCTTTTTTTATGTTCTACAACTCCTATTCCCTTGATGCAAACAACCTGAATCACCCTGTATATCAAACCTACCTCGATCACATTTAATTTCTTCTGATATTCGCGCAGTTTACTCTCGCAGAATTCATTGTCCGAACAGTATTCCTCCATCAATAGAAGAAGATTTATGTTTTCGTCTCTAAGTGAGTGTTCCTCCTTCATCAAGTTGGATATCTGTAAACATATCAACGCATCAAAATATATGTAAATGTATATTTATTTGTGTTATTATCTCACAATTTTAGTGGGCATCATAGCATTACAAGGATTCTCAACAATATCACTAAGCCTAAGCTACACTTTAACAATTTCCTTATAATGCTACCACTTGTCGCTATTACCATAGCTATTCAATTGTTCTCAGGAGACTGAGTTACCCCCAATCACAACCAGACCAAGTTAGAAAATTTGAAAAAACCTTTATCAAATTTTCGAACTGTCCAGAAATCGAAACCGGAACCTCCTTGGTGCAAGTCAAGTGTGATGCGCACTTTGCCACGGAGATGAAAATATATAAATCAACCACCTTAACGTCTCTTTAACATCTATTGGTCATTCAAGATGGAGGTTTTACCCTGCATTCACCGGAAACTTACAAACCAGCTACTCACATTGATCTCACTCAGCCTAGGTTGGACCGGAAATAACCAGAATCACGTGGTTACCCAAATAGTAAAACCTGGGAACTGATGTATTCAGCGTGCCATAGACGCTGGCTTATAAGAAATCTGTGTGTAGCTACAAGGTAGTGGTTATCTGTTCCAATATTACAGGCCAAACGGTAGCAGATAGCATTAGGAATGGAGCTCCCCGAAATCATGTTCTAGGATCACAAGAAAATTATCTGAACTAAAAGAAGAAGAAGAAGAAGAAGAAAAAAAATGTCAAACCGTTTTTGAGTTACGATCAAATTTATAATTTACTGTACCAAATTCGGCGAGTAACGGTCCGATATCTTAAATTTCGTCGCAACATAACACAAAATGTTCTAGGTTGACTTTTGGTCCAAATTTAGGACATAGTTTGGAAAATTATGACCAACCATTTCAGAGTTACGAGTTGGAAACCGTGATCGGGCAAAATAATATTTAGAAAATAGCAACGACCCAGAATGGCTGTGCTTCTTACGCAGCTAGTGAAACATATAAGACAATTAAGACACACATGTATAAGACTACAATATACAGGGTAAACACAATTCCATGCTGCCCCCCCCCCCCTAACGCCTTTGTCCGAAAGATGAAGCACGAGTGCGACAGCTAGTCAGGGCCGGATTAACAATAGTACCACTTGTAGCACGTGCTACGGGCCCCGCGCTTTGACAACTTACACTAGATATTTCGACATTTCTGGGTTGACAATTGAAAAAACATATCATTTTGACGGGGCCTCCAAATCTTCAAAGTATGTAGTAAAATCTAATTTAGGAAAGTAAAAGTAGGTACCTACTACCTAGCAACTTAGTAAAGAAACGAGTATTGCAACATAAGCAAATTCTTTTTTTAGCATGAGCGGTAACCATGTTTTATCGATGTTGGTTGGTATACTCGACATACATCGATAAGATGTTGGTATACCCAAAATTTAATTTCAATTTCCTCTACCAGCTGTAAGGCAAAAGATAATCAATTTTTATATTGGCTCCAAAAAGTAGACTACTTAGACGGCGTCTGCGGGGTTGGAGGGGGCCCCGCTCTGTGAAAGTGCTACGGGCCCCGCGGAAGGTTAATCCGTCCCTGCAGCTGGTGTGTGTACAGGTGAAAGTCATCACCTTCCACATGATATAATAATTACCGGCGTCAGTAACCATTGGCACGTGTGGAACGTGTGTCGTGAGAGGTCAGAAGTAAAATGTTTCATTAAATAAAAAATACTTTTGACCTCTGTTCAAGGTTTGTTTTTATAGACAGTACCTACGTTGGAAAGCATTTACCCCCTAAAGTGTTCAGAAAATATACACATGTATACATTTTCATTTTTCACTGAAGCAATTGAGTTCTATGTTTTGACCTCCATGATTTTGCACTAATTTGATCGTCCATTTTTTTTCATCCCCATAATTCTTGAATGCCTGATCTGATTTTGGTTTGGGTATTCATAGAATTAGCTCATTAGTTTTGGGCCCTAATTTGGGTCACCCGAGGACTGACCATTACTTATGTGAGGTCTACAGTTCACAGAAATGCTATTCAGTAATGCAAGTTTGAATGGGCAGTTCTATGTTTTGACCTCCATGAATTTGCATTAATTTGTTCGGCCATTGTTGTACTCCCATAATTCTTGAATGCCTGTTCTGATTTTAGTGAAACTTGGTTTGGGTATTCATAGAATTAGTTTTGGGCCCTAATTTGGGTCACCCGAGGACTGACCATTACCTGAGTGAAAAGTGCACAGAACTGCTATTTAGTAATGAAAGTTGGTATGGGCAGTTATTAAGTTCAATTTATTTGTCTAATTATTTTTTTAACTTTATGTACGACTTTTAACTAGTTTCTTTATAATCTGTATTACACATTGTATAATCATATAAATATCAGGGGCACACTTATTACATACATTAAGGCAATGTTCTCATGACCGCGCGGTACGACGAACCGCGCGGCACAAGTTCTATCTAAATAGTGTATATTGCCTACATGACCGCGCGGTACTAGTTCTACAAGCTTGTATCGATTTATTCAGTTGATCCCGCGCGGTCCTGTGATCATAGCTTAAGATAGAAATTGGTTTACCTACCTGGACCAAACTCCAGCAGTAATATTTGTGATAGTTCTGAACTTTTTTGTTTGCATCGGATAGGTCGGCCTCCTTTTGTTTCTGAAACAAAAATTCGGTCTGTTCACAACTTGAATGTCCGTTTCACGATATTTCACTTTGGAAATTTCAGTTGTCTTCTACAATCGACCCGATCAAAAATGGCTTGTAACTTCACCAGAAGGCAATGATTTTTTTCGGGTTAAAATTGGTTTAAAAAAATTAAAAGAGTGCCGCAACTAATCTCACCGGTGTCATATCCCTCGGTAGTATAGTGATCAAGTGTCAACTGGTAAACAGAAGGGCGTCGGTTCTACAGAAGCAGATTTTTTCTCATTGATATGAGTATTTGATCACATAACAGCAGAGCGCATTGGGTTAGATTAGGGGTTCCCAAACTTTTTAGTACCGCGCCCCCCTTTCTTGAAATGGAAGCCTCCCACGCCCCCATCCTTTTTACAATATAAATTATGAATGGGTATGGGTGTTGCTGAATGCTATCTTAATCAAAACGCTAATATGTTGCTGAATGCTATCTCAATCAAATGTTGCTAAATGCTATCTCATTCAAAACTCTAATGTGTTGCTGATTGTTATCTCATTCAAAACGCTAGTGTGTTGCTGAATGCTATCTCAATCAATACGCTAATGTGTTGCTGAATGCTATCTCAATCAAAACGCTAATGTGATGCTGAATGCTATCTCAATCAATACGCTAAAGTGTTGCTGAATGCTATCTCATTCAAAACGCTAATGTGTTGCTAAATGCTATCTCATTCGCGCCCCCAGTTTGGGAACCTCTGGGTTAGATGGTAGAAAATTGCTTGGGCATTATCCTGGACTAGTGGTCATATTCCACTCAAGAGTTTTACAGTTACTTAATGATGTTCAGCATTATGTACTAACCAGTTGTTTTTCAAGACGTGAGATCTGTAAGCAAAACAAAAACAGGAAAATTTGGGTATTATCACACGTAGAAAATGAAAATGCAAAAGGTGTAAAAACATAACGCGCAGACTTCTTCCTCATCTTCCACTGACTGAATTTAATTTAAATTTAATTCAGTCTTTAGATGAGAGTCAACCACGATTATTATTTTTTATTTTTTTATCTTTGTGTTATTATGTCACAATGTTTGTGGGCATCATAGCATTACAAGGTATTTTCAACATTCACTCCAATATCACTAAGCCTAAGCTACACTTTAACAATTTTTACCTTATAATGCTACCACTTGGCGCTATTACCATAGCTTTTCAATTGACCTCAGGAGACTGAGTTACCCCCAAACACAACCAGATCAAGTAGAAAATTCGAAAAAAATCTTTTTCAAAATTTCGATCCGTCCAGGAATCGAACCCGGAATCTCCTTGGTGCAAGCCGATTGTGATGCGCACCCTGCCACGGAGACGTCTTTGCCATATTAATTTTTTTTTAAAAAAACAAAAAAACTTGGGCATATGCTAGAGGTTCTGTGAACGGAAGACTTCACTCAGTTAAATGTAAATGGCCTATCTATGATAAGAAAACTCAATGATATAAATAAAAATAAACTGTACAAAATCAGCTTTGTCAGCTGAGAACTCTCCATCCTTTAGGGGACCCAAAAACTAATTCTATGATCACCTAAATCTATATTCATAGATTTAGGTGATCAATGTCAAGATCTTTCATCAAAATCGGAATTAGAAATTAAACCTTCAGTTAAAAAGTTATCGGAGGGGGGGGGGCTGCTACGGTCGCGTGCCCGCGTTTTTATTAAACAGGATACATTAAATTTGGTATCATTTATTATTAATTGTGGCGGCCTTTCCTATAGGAATTCCAAGTGCTGCGTCCAACTATTGCACACCAATTTGGTACCATAAAACACTTAGCAACCATGAAATCCTGTTCCTTGATTTTTTTTATACCTAAATATATTTTTTTGAATAAATGAGAAAAAAAAAAAAAATGGTGTGAGCATCACACGACTTTCCTCATCTACAAAAAAAGAAGAAAGTATTGTAATGAGCTGAAATTTTGATGTCGAGTTTTCAATCCCAAAACACGTTTTGAAGTCCTCAGAGCGGAAATAAAAATATATATTACACTTCTTGACTTGATATATTACACTTCAACTTAAGTTGTATTTTTCAATTTATTATATCAAATTGATATGAATTGGCACCAAATTTCAACTTCTAGCTCCTTCCATTCTGGTTTTAGGCGGAACCGCCAAAAAGCGGACTTCAACCTCTAATTAGCGGCCAACAATATATTACTCTTCAACCTAAGGTGTATTGTTCAATTTCTTGTATGAAATTGATATGAATTTGCACCAAATTTAGAAAGCTCTTTCCATTCTGGTTTTAGGCGGGACCGCCAAAAAGCGGCCTTCAACCTCTAATTAGCGGCCAACAATATATTACACTTCAACTAAGGTGTATTTTTCAATTTCTTTGATAAAATTGATTAGAATAGGCACCAAGTTGAAAATTCTAGCTATTACCGTTCTCATTTTAAGCAGGATATGCGAAAACCGCTAAAAAGCAGCATAAAACCGCCAACGATATATTCGATTTCCACCAAAAGCTCATGCCGTTCATGGAATAAAACTGACATTCATACCAAATTTCAAGTCTCTAGCGTTTTTGAGATATCTTATTCACAGACACACACACACACACACTCACGGACCAATGGCTGAAACTCGAGATTTGTGATCTAGGGACGTGCTTTGGCGTTGAAAACTCGACATCGAAAATTTCAGCCCATTACAATACTTTCCTTTTTATAAGATAAGGAAAGTAAAAAATTTCTGATGAAAATCAATGTCATAACAATTTTTATCCGCAGCGGGGGTCTCTTTATTTTTTTAAAAGCTGAGGGAGACATTTTGATGACACGTGATGTAGTAAGCGCTGTCTCATGTACTGATCACCCTCAACGTTGCTTAGTTTCAATATTTTCTTTTGAAACGTTACTAATAATTCCCAGGGCCGGAAAAACCTTCCGCGGGGCCCGTAGCACTTTCACAGAGCGGGGCCCCTCCACACACCACAGACGCCGCCGCCTTCTAAGTACTACTTTTTGGAGCCTGTATATAAATTGATTATCTTTTGGTCTAGTACCTACAGCTGGCAGAGAAAAGTGAAATTATATTTCGAGTATAGCAACCAACATCGATAAAACATAGTTACCGCTCATGCTATATAAAAACCAATTTGCTTATGTTGTAATACTCGTTTCTTTATTAAGTTCCTAGGTAGTAGGTACCTAATTGTACTTTCCTAAATTAGATTTTACTACATACTTTGATGAGTTGGGGGCCCCGTCAAAATGATATGTTTTTCCAATTGTCAACCCAGAAATGTCGGAATATCTAGTGTAAGTTGTCAAAGCGCGGGGCCCGTAGCACGTGCTACAAGTGCTACTATTGTTAATCCGGACCTGATAATTCCTGTATCTGTGACTGAAAAATTTGACAACATACAGAAATTTTTCTTAGCACATTGGACTTTTATTTCATTGTCTACTCGTAGCATACTATTTTTTGTTTAAGAAATCTATATATTTTGTTCTTTTTTATTTTTAGTACGGAACCCTTTGTGTGTCCCTGAGAGTAAGGAAAAGTTTTGAGGACCATTTAGACTGGACTCTAAATAACAAATTATATAAAAATCTGTTAACGCTAAATGCAAAGTGTCACTTACGGTACGGTGGATGCTTTATCCAGGACGGGGTTTTAAAGGTTCAACCCCCTCCCCCCGAAATACTTTAGATGACCCCCCCCAAATAAAATCCTGGATACAGGGCTGACTGTGAACGAACGAATTTACCTTTGAAACGTAAAATATCGAGAGGGGGGGGGGCATACNGGGGGGGGGGGGGGCATACATCAGATATATTGATGGATTTCAAAGATCAAAACTAACTTACTTTTTGTTCAAAATTTTGTACCAATTTGTTCATTTCAGCTTCTTTGTCCCTCTGAAAAAAAAATGGAACTCTTTATATTCTTGGATAGCTCTCACTGTTTTGTCTTTATCTGGACAAACATACATGCAACCACTGCTCTTGAAACGTTCATTAAAATTTCTGTTCCTATTAGAGTACACTAGGCAGTAGGCACCGGTATTCAAAGAGTTAAGGAGTAATAAAAAAAAATATTGCCGGAGTCAATGGCACATACGGGTACTGGTGCATGTAATATCGCTCAAGTTAGAGTGTTCGCAGATAGCCGCATACTTACTTATCTTATTGCATAGCACCATCTTCGGATATATGCAAGGAAAAACAAATACACAATATGTTCTTATGGGACTCCGCAGATCGAGGCATTTACAGAGCCCAAAAGAGCATGCGTGTTTGATTTTTGTTGCATATATATTATGTGGAGATGTGTGCTATAAGATAAGTAGGTATGCGGCTGTCTGAGAGCACCTTTAAAAAATGTACAGCGAGGTTACTTGGTCTTTAAACAATGTACAGCGAGGTTACTTGGTGTGTGACCACGTAGGTTCGCTCCCCAATCTACGGTCGATTAGGTCAATCTTGTTACCTGGTTTGTAAGTTTCCAGCAAATGAACGTTAAAACCCCAGTCTCGAATGAACTTAAGCAAATTTTTTTTAAAAAAATCTAAATTTCTAACCCATTCCACTAAATATAGAACCAGGGGCGGATACATGTCTCCATATGAGTAGGGGAGAGCGATCGAGGCTTCAAATTATAATCGACATGGAAGTCAGTAGTATTTATAAACACCAAATTTTAGTAAAGTGTTGCGACTTTAAATTTCTTCAGGTCTAGGGGTAGGGGGGGGGGGGGTAGTCCCTATCGCCCCCCCNTAGGGGGGGGGGTGATAGTCCCTATCGCCCCCCCCTGCATCCGCTTCTGCATAGAAGGTTCCATTTTCCTCACCAGATTTTGAATGTTGTTCTCCAATAAGTTGACATCATTCTCATAAATTTTCATTGATTCTTCCATAACGGAGATTATTTTCTGATGATTGTTGATCTGAAATCAGTTTAAAAAGAATCTGGTGAAATATTTGATGTCGACATTTCAATGGAAAAACGGGTTTTGAGATTCCCAGAACTCAAATCTAGAGTTTCAGGCATTGGATACGTGTGAGGGTGTGTGTTTGTGCACAATATGTTTCGTGAATGTAAATAAATAGTTCTTATTTTTAGAAATAAAAATAGAGTCAAGATTAATTTACTATAAATCAGTTTATCCTAGAATGAACTAATTTATATAAAAAAAAAAAATTGAGGGGGGGTCTAGTGACGATTCCAAATCTGGGGCACACAAAAAAAAATGTGAAATACCATAAATCAGTTTATCCCAGGATGAACTAATTTATAAAATATACCCACACAAAAAAAAATAGACCCCAAATTTAACATACCTACTACCTAACAAATTTGACCATTCTCTTTTTAGACGGGATTAATGGAAAACGCTTTAAAGCGGTAAAAAAATTGTATATTTGATTGAACCCAAAAGTTTCGGATCTAGCTGAGACCCCAAATATGACATACATACAAAATTTCAAATCTGTAGCTCTTACCATTCTCCTTTTCGACAGCAATACTGAAAACCGCTAAAAAACGGCAAAAATCGTCAAGGGTGTATTCGATTGCACCCAAAAGTTTCGGGGCACAATTAGAGCCCAGATGAGGCCTATATGCCAATCCGAATCGGACAACGCTAAGTGGCAAAAGTGCCCATCACGGCGTACGGCGGACAAACGGATTTTTTTTCTTTCGATTTTTGGATTCTACGTACCTTGAAACGTATAACTATAATACCAAAATTTGAGGGGGGGGGNAGTGTATTTTTTTTTCCGTGACGATTCTAAAGGTTCATTATTGAAAATAATAAACCAAAACAGATTGGCCTGTGACATTATGTTCTTACATATCACAATCGTGATTGAAACTCCAAAGTAGGATTTTTTCTGTGAAATACGAGTGTCAGTGTGTAGAGAAATTTATAAAAAATTGTGTCTATAATACCTCTGAATAAAATTATACAGCAATACAGGTCAAAATATTACACTTTAATTTAGTTTTCTTTTTCTTAAAGTAGTGCGGGGTTACACCTTGCACTTCTTATTTCTCCTTATCTACACCCAGGGGCGGATACAGAGCGATCGGTGAGGGGTGGGCGTCTTTCAGCTAATAATTTCAGTTTGTAGCTAATTGTATAAAACGTATATTTATCGTCTACACCTCTATACCACATAAATTTTATTAGCTGAATCGTCCAGCTTCAATTCTCAATGGTGTCGGCATTGCATTCCTTAATTCTACCATGCTAAAACCTTCTCTTAAGTGCCTACTCGCTTTAACTGTATCTTTTCCTGGCTCTCTTTCTTCTTATAATATCAATATGTTTGTAGTAACTGCAATTTGCTTCCATTTTTGATTTGAAGCAGTTTTTTAAAGGCTGGATGAGTTTTTTTTAAAGGCCTTTCTCACACCAAACCTTCTGTATTTACGCGGGCTTACGACATGCACGGATATAGCCCTATTGTTTTGGAGGGCACACTCGCCCAATATACCTAATAGAAAATTTGCAGGGGGGAAAGACTCGTAACCTAGAGGCCGGGGGTTCGAGTCCTGGGCAGTACTTTTTAATGCAATGTTTATCGAGGTACGATACCTAATTTGTTAAAAGCTGTAGAGCTTACCACAAATGCCTTTCATGGCTATAACATGCAACATGCATTCTAGGGAATATTAAAGAACCTAGTTAAACGTTTATTATTTACCTTCTTCTTCTTCTTCTTTTCTGCCTCTATTTTCACCATTTTTGAATAATTATAATTACGTTCATTCAATAAAGATTATATGATAATAATAACGTTGACCTTGAGCTCTTTCAATTGCAGTTTCTCTCCCTCTCTCTCATTCTATCTATATACACTGTCTCTCTCATTCTATCTACATAACGGGGAGATGTGTAGAGACAATCCAAAAAAAAAAAAAAAAANAAAAAAAAAAAAAAAAAAAAAATTAACCAATTTTAATCCAATTAGAGAGTTTAGGAAACTTTTTTACGGCCATGTCTCTATTGCGTATGTGCAATCGTCCAAAATGGACCCATGTTGGGCGTTTTTTTTAAAAAAAAGTTACCTCAATACATCTCCCCGGTGTCAAAAATTTTTGACAATTTTTAATTAAGGTATTTCTATTTAGTCTCAGGATTGGAAATTATTTATGGGCCCGTGCCCCCCACTCAATGGGCTAAAAGACACTGCGGATCATCATTCATTTGATTTTTTTTTTTAAATGTTTACGTGACTCAATATAAAGAAATTTGAGAAACACGGCCCGCTTAAAAAACTGGGGGGCACGTGCCCCCGGGCCCCACCCTATATCTGCGCATGGCTTAGGGCCACCGCCTAATGAAGCTGGCTTGCTCCCATCGGTGACTACATTAATATGAATTAGTAACTCCTATACCTGCAAACCTGCATAGTTTATTTGGTAAACAAAATCTGATCATGTGAAAATAACTTACTATATCTCTTTCTTTTGCGGTGGAATTGGACCGCTCTTCCTGCTCCGTACAATATGGAAGAACATCGCTAACTGAGTCGTTGTCAAACATGCTGAAATGAAGTCTGACAAACTCTTCAGATGACTCTAACAATATTGATTTCTGAAAGAAAGAATAGTTGCCAGGGACATGAGATTGATAATTTCAACATCAAGAACCGAATGGTGCTTCGGATGACTCGAACAATAATGATTTCTGAAAGAAAGAATAGTTGCCAGGGACATGAGATTGATAATTTCAACAACAAGAACCGAATGGTGCTTCGGATGACTCGAACAATAATGATTTCTGAAAGAAAGAATAGTTGCCAGGGACATGAGATTGATAATTTCAACAACAAGAACCGAATGGTGCTTCGGATGACTCGAACAATAATGATTTCTGAAAGAAAGAATAGTTGCCAGGGACATGAGATTGATAATTTCAACAACAAGAACCGAATGGTGCTTCGGATGACTCGAACAATAATGATTTCTGAAAGAAAGAATAGTTGCCAGGGACATGAGATTGATAATTTCAACAACAAGAACCGAATGGTGCTTCGGATGACTCGAACAATAATGATTTCTGAAAGAAAGAATAGTTGCCAGGGACATGAGATTGATAATTTCAACAACAAGAACCGAATGGTGCTTCGGATGACTCGAACAATAATGATTTCTGAAAGAAAGAATAGTTGCCAGGGACATGAGATTGATAATTTCAACAACAAGAACCGAATGGTGCTTCGGATGACTCGAACAATAATGATTTCTGAAAGAAAGAATAGTTGCCAGGGACATGAGATTGATAATTTCAACAACAAGAACCGAATGGTGCTTCGGATGACTCGAACAATAATGATTTCTGAAAGAAAGAATAGTTGCCAGGGACATGAGATTGATAATTTCAACAACAAGAACCGAATGGTGCTTCGGATGACTCGAACAATAATGATTTCTGAAAGAAAGAATAGTTGCCAGGGACATGAGATTGATAATTTCAACAACAAGAACCGAATGGTGCTTCGGATGACTCGAACAATAATGATTTCTGAAAGAAAGAATAGTTGCCAGGGACATGAGATTGATAATTTCAACAACAAGAACCGAATGGTGCTTCGGATGACTCGAACAATAATGATTTCTGAAAGAAAGAATAGTTGCCAGGGACATGAGATTGATAATTTCAACAACAAGAACCGAATGGTGCTTCGGATGACTCGAACAATAATGATTTCTGAAAGAAAGAATAGTTGCCAGGGACATGAGATTGATAATTTCAACAACAAGAACCGAATGGTGCTTCGGATGACTCGAACAATAATGATTTCTGAAAGAAAGAATAGTTGCCAGGGACATGAGATTGATAATTTCAACAACAAGAACCGAATGGTGCTTCGGATGACTCGAACAATAATGATTTCTGAAAGAAAGAATAGTTGCCAGGGACATGAGATTGATAATTTCAACAACAAGAACCGAATGGTGCTTCGGATGACTCGAACAATAATGATTTCTGAAAGAAAGAATAGTTGCCAGGGACATGAGATTGATAATTTCAACAACAAGAACCGAATGGTGCTTCGGATGACTCGAACAATAATGATTTCTGAAAGAAAGAATAGTTGCCAGGGACATGAGATTGATAATTTCAACAACAAGAACCGAATGGTGCTTCGGATGACTCGAACAATAATGATTTCTGAAAGAAAGAATAGTTGCCAGGGACATGAGATTGATAATTTCAACAACAAGAACCGAATGGTGCTTCGGATGACTCGAACAATAATGATTTCTGAAAGAAAGAATAGTTGCCAGGGACATGAGATTGATAATTTCAACAACAAGAACCGAATGGTGCTTCGGATGACTCGAACAATAATGATTTCTGAAAGAAAGAATAGTTGCCAGGGACATGAGATTGATAATTTCAACAACAAGAACCGAATGGTGCTTCGGATGACTCGAACAATAATGATTTCTGAAAGAAAGAATAGNTTTTTTTTTTTTTTTTTTTTTTTTTTTTTTTTTTTTTTTTTTTTTTTTTTTTTTTTTTTCAGTTTAATCTTAGGAAGAAATTTATTGCATTCACAAGATCTGAGTCAAAACAGAAGAGATCTTTTGGTTTTAAGCAAAAGGTAAGCTAACGAATTCCACAATTAAAATTCTTATCCCACAAAACAATATCAAGACCTAATGACCTATTCATATCAAAAAATAACCAAAAAATATCAATTCTTATCCGGCAAAAAATATCAAGCGGATACAGGTCTACAGTTGGGGAGGGGAACGGTGATCGGGGCTCCAAATTATAATCGACATGAAAGTCAGTAGTATTTATAAACACCAAATTTGAGAAAAGTGTTTCGACGTTCAATTTCTTCAGGTATGGGGCAATCCCCCCCCCTCTTACTGTATCTGCTATCTGCTTCTGAGTTTCAATCCTATTACAAAAAAACTGCCTATAAAGGTCATATATTATTTTTGTTGAATTAAATTTTTCAAAGATTATTGAAAATCCATACGAGTATTTTTTTTTTTTTTTTTTTTTTTTTTTTTTTTTTTTTTTTTTTTTTTTTT
>CM022877.1:34950743-34965676 GCA_012654025.1 Pachypsylla venusta | reverse complement strand
TGATTATCAGTCAGTCAGTCAGTCAGTATACAAACTGGGCTTTGCGTTTTATAAGTATAGATAGATAAATAGTGCGGAACCCTTGAGATGGTGACTGACTGTAACGTCGAGTTTTGAGAAACCAAGTAATAAAAGAAGGATGACTATCACCCTCCATCCTTCGAGAGTCGATTAGACTTTTTATATTTGGTAGTAAGATGTGCGCTCGCCGTCAGGGCGACTGCAGCAAATATCGGGGGCAGGGGGATTTCTGAAGCTACCAATTTTATCTAATTTTCGAACTGAAATAATGAGGATGCTCATAGGTTCAAAACATGGGGGGGGGATAAATTAATGTGATTTGGAGGGTTTCTATATTGTTTTTCAAGGATACGGAATTGGGGAAGGGGTATTGGTTTGTGTCCACCCTGTATATTGCAACCTTTTTAGAAACCAAGATTTTTCGCTAAAAAAAATCAAAATTACTACATAGTTAAAAATTGGCTCCCCAAAAACTTTTAAAACACCAAAAAAAAAAAAGAATTTTTCACTATCTGCTAAAAAACTCAAAATTACTGCATAGCTAAAATTGGCCCCCCCAAAAATTGGGTACCGTAAACACTTGTCCTCACTCGGGCTTTCTGCCGAATCCCCCAAATCACCAATCCTCGGCAATAAACCCCCATGCTTAATCAACCGAAGGTACAAAAATAATGCACAATTTCTAAAAGTTTTTCCACTTTGTTTATTAATATTTTTAGAAAGACCTGGAAGCATGGCATTGCAAGCGTCCAACATCCAACGGTTATTCAATTTAATATCAACATCTCATCGCCTGAATTTCTTTGGCATTGTCATTTCTTGATTTTTATTATTAAAATTTATTCCAGATTCATCTCTTCTGATTTTCTTCTCTGATTTTGATCGGACCATGTCACTATCATTGGCATAGCTACCATGTCTTTGCAATACCTTTGTAGATGATGATCTTGCAAACGTTTCATTTCTATAAACAGTTTGAATGATCGCAGTACTCGATTGTTTTTCTGTAAGCCTTTGGGAAATGGAAAAACTTTTATACAGAGTGTACATCAGGCCTCCAGGAGCAGCCCGTATCCAGGGCTTTATTTCGGGGGTGGAGGGGGGTCATCTAAAGATTTCATTTTGTGGGGAGGGGGGTCATGTAAAGGGAGTTTTACCATATTGGGATTATAGGAAAAATAAAACCTTTTCAAAAATTTCNTTAAACATTTTCAAAAATTGGGGGGGGGGGGTTGACCCCTTAAAACCCTGCCTTAGATACGGGCCTGTCCAGGAGGTCAAAACAGGACTTTTCTTTCTCCAAGCATATTTCCGCCAATGCTTCCCAACGAAGATAAGGGATGTCGATATTATATCGATTATATCGAAAATCGATTGGTATCAAAACAAAAAAAATATTCAGGTAGCTTCGTCAAAAATTACGCCGCTTTGCTGCTAGGGTTGTCGATATTTACATCGGTAATATCGAATATCAATATTAAGATTCCGATATAACCTATATTCCATATCGATATTTGACCATCCGACAATATTGCTTATCGATGTTAACCCTAGCATTGCCAAGGGGGGGGGGGGGGAATACAAAGTACCCGCGNTTATTTTAATGAGACCTTTAATAATTGTCACAAACAATATTTTCCATCATAGTATATAAAAATATGTATGTTCTAAGCCTTCTAAGGGATGATATTGAAGCCAAACTTTGGGCGCGGGTACTTTATACTAATGCATTGTACCAATACATTGATTATCTAAAGCTACAATTAAAAGCTACCATACATTGTCTAAATTGTCTAATTATGTACCATCTGCAAGAACTAAGTGTGTGTAAACACTGTCAAAAGACATTTGTCTGTGTGGGATGTCAGGAAGGACAAAGTTCTGGTTCAGAATAGATTTCCTAGGTCTAGCGATTTTTTTTTTTATTTTCATTTACATTACTTTATTTCTGGGATTTAAATTTATTTTTATGTAAGATAATAATTGATTTAATTTATATTTTTTTAGTTTTTAATAAAGTAATAGCGACTTATTGTAATAAAAAAAAAAAATTTTATCCTTTANCCCCTTTGGCAATGCACGTAATTGAATAGAGCTTGGCAATCCTAGGGTTAAGCTTTCCATACGGCAGCCGTAACGGAGATATGGACAAGTGAAAATCCAGTCATAGTTCGGTTCATCCCTGATATATTTTGAGTCGATTTTGATTTTAACAAGTTCCACTTATAAGTAGCACTTGTCCCAAGTTTTATTTTATTGGACGAAAAGTTCTTTTTGGGACCATTTTTACATACTCATTTTATTTCGCAGTGATGAACCCTATTATTTCACACCAGGTTAAAAGGAAAGAAAATATTTTGACCTTTGAGCTCATGGTAAACATCTAGATACTCTGTACAGGGTGCCCCAAAAGTCCAAGACCACCTGAATATCTTTTGAACGGCTTTGTGTGGAGTTTTAAAATTTTGCATCATATTATATCCCAAATTAAACCACCCTGTGTTGTGACCAATTTTTCAGGGCCGGGTCCCTTGTTGCCCCTAGGGGGGTCCAACTTTTGTTTTTTAAATACGAACCCTCATCTTGTGATAAATTTTCAGAAAGACAATAGAATTAGAAGTACTTTGCAAAAAAAAATTACATGCCTAGCGTGTTTGGTTTCAACATGGCGGCCATTTGAAATTTCCAAGACATGACTTGCAAAGTCATGACTTCCGAGGGTCTAAAACTAGGCGAATTATTTCTAAAAGTAGGCGAAGTGTCTAAAACTAGGCGAATTATGTCTAAAAAAACAAGTTCCTCGACATTGGTGTCCTATGCAATCATTTAAATATCCCATTGCAAATAATTTGCCTAGTTTTAGACACTCTTGGAAGTCATATCTTGGAAATTTCAAATGGCTGCCATTTTAAAGTACTTTTTCTTTCTTAAAATGTATCAATAAATGGGGGTTCGTATTTAAAAAACAAAATTTGGAACCCCTGGGGGCCACATGGGACCCGCTCCTGAAAAATTGGCCACACCATCAGGTGGTTTAATATGAGAATTTTGGGATATAAATTTCAAAACTCCACATAAAGCCGCTCAAAAGATATTCAGGTGGTCTCGGACTTTTGGGACACCCTGTATATGAATCTTTGTCTGCGAAAAATGATTGGCTTCACCAAACGCTGATTAAATTAAAAGTTAACGTAAACTAGAAAGTTCAATTTGTGTCTGGTTCCATCAGGAGATGGAACTTTCCTCAAACTAATTTAATTCAAGTCCCTTCAGTTCGAACCTATCTACATAAATATGTACATATTAAAAGAAAAACTATTTTCAAAAATACACTGAGTGACAAAATTAGCGCTCAATTTTTTTCAAATAGTCCGAGATATATAATGGTTGGGAGCCCCTGTTTAGTATATTAATATCACAAATATTATAGTTGACGATAATACCAAAAATTTTCACAAGCTTATCAGACTTTTGACTAAATGTTTGCAAGTTTACTACAAATATCCGAAAAACAGTGATTTTAGGTATACCTTGGTACCATGTTTGAGATTTCAGTATTTTGCCACCTACGTTCAAAATGAAGACAACCCTGAGTTTTATTGTGCTCTTTGACACTTGTATCTTTTCTTTAACGATGAACGATTTTACTCGAGTGCAAGTCGCCTAAGCGGTTGTGTGTACCATTGTTTGTTGGAGTTACCTGAGGGTGGCGAATTTTCTCATTGTGTCGAAATTTGGGATTCGAACTAACAGCCCCCAGGAATCGTACTTTAACCCACAAAACCATGCATAAAGAGGTCCAACGCAGTCGAGGTGTCAATGTTTGCTCAAAAACTGTCAGCAAAATACACAAGGATGACGATATTTGTTCTTACCGCGCCGTGAGGGCTTCTCTACTCGCCAGGACTCACAAAGTGTAAAGGTGCGAATAAGCGAAAAACTAGAGGATTGGTCAAAGGGGAACTGGGGGTAAAGTACAGTTCACCGATGAGTGTACATTCTCTCTGCTGTCTGAAGTCAGAAGGGTTAACGTGCTGAGACGTCCCAAGGAGCGGTACGCGCAGTGCAACATCATCGTTACTTAGAAATATGGTGGCAGTTCATTCGGAGAGCATAACTTTGGGGAGGCCCACGGACCTGTGTGCTTTAGGAGGAGGTCTAAGACTTTTCAGCCATAAGTGCGGATATTTGAGGAGTTATTATGGGGTCATTCGAGCAGTTTATTTCAAATGGTCTTGCGCCAATGCACGACAAGGTGCGTTCACACGTTGGAAACCGCGTGCGCGCATACCTTGAAGTGTACCGTATGAAAGTTCTTGGGCATTCCCACATTAACCAAACATCAACATGATCGAACATGACTGGAACCACCCCAGAAATAGCTTTTTTGTTGGTTTGTTGGAGGAATTCAGACCAACGACAATAATGGAGCCCAAAAGAGAGGAGTGCTTGACGAGTGGGACTAGATGCCGCAGGAGATCGTGGATGGTCTGAACTGGAGCATGCCATGGATAGTAGAAGCCCTTATTTGAGCCTGGTGTGGCAATTCATGCAATTGAGATTGCTAAATTTTAAGCGAATCTAAGATATTGCAAAAGTCGGAGTCTTTCTATGCTCCTATTTTCGTCCTATTTTTAGATTTTCCCGATAAATGTTGCCATTTTGAAAAATAACATGAAAAAAAATCTTGTTTTCATTTTCCAACAGTACACCCTGTCATAATTATCAGGTTTAATGGCCAAAAAACATAAAAATCGGTTGCAAAATAAAAAAATAAAAAATTGAGCGTTCCGCTAATTTTGTCACCCAGTGTAGTTTCTAGGTTACAGTTCAACATCCCATCACACGTGCCAATGACTTTCAGGAAAGTGCACTTGCACGAGGAGCTGCATTTTGCAGTCTCAATTGAAGCATAATTGAGTTTTCTATCAATTTATTCAATCATAACGTGAAAGTCTATTACCAAATAGTTATTAATTAATATTAAAATTCTGGAACTGTATTTTTACTTTCTTTATCCCAGAGAAAGGAAAGTATTGTAATGGGCTGAAATTTTCGATGTCGAGTTTTCAATGCCAAAACTCGTTTTTAGATCCCCAGAGCGCAAATTTCGAGTTTCATACATTGGTCCGTGTGTCTGTCTGTAAAGAAGATATCTCAAGAACGGACATGACTCGACTCACAAATATGAGTCAACTCAATATCTCGACTCGCATCGAGTGACAATTTTCAAAAACGCCTTATTTGATAAGAAAGACATAATAAAACCAATTGACAAAAGGGGCATCTACCAAATAAACGTCCCCATCTTCGGTGAATACATTAAAAAGACATCACAATCAATCGTTACCAGAATAAAAGACCATTTTCTTTCAGTAAACAACAAACACCCGGAAAAATATTTCTTCCTTTTTTATCTTTATCAGTCAAAAAAAAAAAGCTACTCGTAAGTTGACTCTTCGGAGAGTCGACTCATTTCAAAAAGATGTTCGACTCCTGAGTCGACTCGTGGATGTCTAACCCATCCCTAGTATGGATAACACAAGAAGAATAAACTCAAATTTAAGGCATATTGATTTGATTGGTGTGGATCTTACTCCGAAGTGGTTGTCCAAAACTCCAGATCAGCCCATTTCTGGTATCTAAAATCTAAAAATTTCAGCTTACGTTTTTTTCAAGTAGACGTGATGAATACTCCCTCAGCATTGATTTAATTTTCCGAAGTGGTTGTCCAAACCCCCAGATCAGCCCATTTCTGGTATCCAAAATCTAAAGATTTCAGCTTACGTTTTTTCAAGTAGACGTGATGAATACTTCCACAGCATTGATTTAATTTTTCTAACTTCTCCTTCTTCAAATTCGTCAGCACGTTTCTCCCTCATAAATTTTATCAATTTATTTTCAATATGACATATTTGATCATCTAATATTTCATCTTTTAAAATTTCAAGTGCGGACGAGACTTTCGCTTTCAAATTGTTTTCCTTGTAATAATTTTCTAAAACGTATTTTAACTGGGAAGAAAAGAAATCGGTTAACTTAGCAACTTAGCATATACATGGATGGGCTAAGTACAAAGCCGTACCCAGGGGGGTCCATGGGGTCCAGACCCCCCCCCCCCCCCCCCCCCCCCNTCCCCGAAATTTCAATCGTTTTTTTTTTAATGAAAATACTCTACTTTCCATGTGACCTATAATATCTTTAAAAAACAACAACAAAAACAACATCAACAACAACAAAAACAATATCAGCAACAACGAAAACAACAGCAGCAACATCAACAACAACAAAATCAACAGCAGCAACAACATCAACGAAAACAACATCAACAACAACTCTACTTTACTTTCCACTACATACTCTACTTTCCACGTGACCCATAATATTTTTAAAAAGCAACAAAAACAACATCAGCAACAACAAAAACAACAGCAGCAAAAACAGCAACAACAACATCAAGATGGTTGGTTCTTCGTACCGGGGCTACCCGTGCACCCTCGGCACGGCCAAAGACCATCAACTCCGTTCCGATGACAACTCACTGTGTTTTTCTTCCGTTGGATCCAGGCGTACTGCTCCAGGTACTTCCTCGAAGAGTTTGTATATAAATCCTTGCTAAACCCCGAAGTATCTGCTCGTTGTCGTCTATGTATGCCGGCTGTGCATGATGTAAATCATAAGCAGCCAGCAAATTTCCATCAAACCCAACTAATCTAGAGCCGTCAGCATTATGGACAGATCCTGTTGGAGAGGCCGCCTTTCTTGGCCTGGAGACACAGTGAGAGTCGTTGAGAACAACAACAACAACAACAACAACAACAACAACAACAACAACAACATCAACAACACCAATAACAACAAAATCAACAGCAACAACAACATCAACAAAAACAACATCCTCCCATGATCATCATTTTCAGGAGTTAGTCCTGGCTTGGCGGTCAATCCTTCGGCCCCCCCCAAAAAATAATCTTGGGTACGGCCCTGGCTAAGAATGTTTACTATTTTCCTTGTACGGAACCCTTGTATATTATTGATGGTAACGTCAAGCTTTGAAGACCAACTAGTCCCCAAATACGACCGACGTACCAAATTTCATTAAAATCGGTCAAAACTAAGTGACAAAAATGGCACGTAGCGAACGGATTTTTCATCATTTCGTTTTTTGATTCTACTTTATTTCATTCCGCGTTATAACATTTCAGTCAAAAATATTTTTTTAAAAAATTAGCTCCNTTTTACGTCAAGGTGCCTTGGAATCCAAAAATTGAATAAAAAATTGGTCCGCCGCTATCTGTACACCACACATCGTGAAGGGCAGTAAAAAAGGCTTTTCCCACTTAATCTTGATCGGTTTAGGTCTCACTAATAGTCCAGCTTTGGACTCACAGTCTAGAAAAGTTGAGCTAAACTGTTAGACCGCACAATTATACCTTAAATGGAACCTACATACCAAACTTCATTGAAATCGGTAAATGCCAAGTGACAAAAGTGCCTATTATGACATTTTAGAACGGGGCGTCGCATGCGGCGCGGCCCACAAACGGATTTCGTTTTATACGAGTTTTGGATTCTACATACCTTGAAACTTATGTAAATTTGAGGGGGTCGTGAGGATTCCAAAGATTCATTATTGAAAATAATATATACAAAACGAGTAGAAAACTAAAACAGTTAGTAAAACAAGTCTTTGAGAAGAGTGAAGAAATAATTGAAGTAAAGGTCATGATATGTTTTGTAGTAATACCTTCTGATGAACTTGTACAAATGTAATAATGAGCTTTCTCTGAACACAGCCCCGAGTTCTAATTAGGACATCTACGTTTTTTTCTTTGAGTCCATTAATTTGATAACAAGTACCTAACGCTTTATTTCATTTACAATTTTGATTCCTTTTTTTTTAAAAGAAAAAATTGATTCCCTGTGCAATAGGTATGTATATTGGTCTATTATTTTCAATAATAAACCTTTGGAATTGTCACGAGAAAAAAAGTACCCCCCCCCTCAAAATTTGATATTTTACGTTTCAAGGTACGTAGAATCCAAAAATCGAATACAAAAAGGAACGCGTTTGTCCGCCGCGCCGTACGGCGTGACGGGCACTTTTGCCACTTAGCGTTGACCGATTTGGATAAAATTTTATATAATTATAGGTTCCATATGGGGGCTAATTGTGCACCGAAACTTTTGGGTGCAATCGATGGCACCGTTCGTGGTTTTTGTCGCTATCTAGCGTTTTTCAGTATTGCTGTCTAAAAAGAGAATGGTAACAGCAAGAGATTTGAAATTTGGTATGTATATCAAATTTAGGTTGTTTTTTTTTAATTTGGCTTAACGTCTCTTTAACATCTATTGGTCATTCAAAACGGGGGTTTTATCCTGCATTCGCTGGGAACTTGCAAACCAGCTACCCACATTGACCTTACCCAGCCTGGGTTGGCCCGAAAAAAAGAGCCAACGATACGTGGTGTTCCCAAGCGGTCACCCATCCAAGTACTGACCACGCCCGACGTTGCTTAACTTCAGTGATCTGACGGGAACTGGTGTATTCAACGTGGTATGATCGTTGGCGAATATAGGGTCTAATTACGCCCCAGAGTATAGAATAATAAGTTAGTTAAATTTTTTTTTTTTTTTTGGGGGGGGGGGTTATTTTTAGCCAGTAAAATTATAACTTAACTTATAATTAACATGTTATTCAAATATTTACTGGTGAATCCATGTTTTCCTAGAAAATCATTCAGGAAAACCTACTTTTTCTTTATTTCTTTTCACTTCTCGTCGAAGTTCTTCAATAATTCTGTCTTTTATTTCACTTTCTTCACAATCATTTTTCTTTTCTTCAATTTTATTTTCACTCATTTCATATTTGATTTTATTCACTGTTTTTTTTACTTCTTCATCAATTTCATTTTGAATGTTTAATTTAAAGTTTTCATATTCGTTAGCTATTTTATTGAATTCTTCTTTTAATGTTTCTATAATATTGACTTTAGAGTTTATTTCTTTATTCAATTGATTTATTTCTTTGTTTAAATTTGTTATTTTTTCTTCGTTGTGTACTTAAAGAATAGTTTGTTAGTGAGAAAAACTTTCGAATAGACCTATTCATGAACTGCTATATGAGTAATTTAATTCTAACCTCTTCATTGATTACGGGTACTTTGTTTGAAAAGAGTTCCTAATTTTATTTATAGTTTCACTTTTTAAATGGTAAAAACAGCGAAAAGATCAGTGTGAGAACTTAAGAGTGAATTAAAGGCTAGGAAAGGGATGACACTGTGATTTCGGTGTCAAAATGGCTCAATATTTTTGTGGTAGCTAACTGTCATTTCTTCAAATATCCTTTGTCAATACAAGTCTCCAAAAGATGTCACTTATTTAACGTATGACTTTTTACTACACACTACACATAAATCACAGATAGTGAAAATATTGAAAAATGCAATATGAAATGAGGGAGATTTCATGTTATATTTGTTATTATACAGGGTGAGTCAAAAGTCTCACCCCACCCACAGTATCTCGAGAACCACTCAAGATATCGACAAGCGATAAAATACGAGTCGCCATTTGAAATCCACGTAACCAGACATTTCAAACGAATTATTACTCAACCTTTTCCGATAATGATAGTTTTGTGCAGCCTGTACAGCCAGCTGGTATGGTTGAGAGGATTTCATAAAGTTAACCTTTAGATCAAGGAGCATTTTTTATTGTCAACAAAAAGAGTACACCCGGTTGTGCTCAGAACGGAACAATTTTATTAAACTAATCAACTGCTTCCCCGTACCCACGGATTGTTCGGTTTGCTGCACTTATGTGTGTTTGTGTTTTGATCTTGGGTTACTNATATATATATATATATATTTAAGATTGTCCGGTCGCCTGAATGTGTTCGTTAGCATTACCCAGGGTACACCACGAGGAGGCGATTAATATTAGCTACACACCTCCAAAAGATTATGTGATTATCTGTCCCATCGTATTGCAAACAGTCAAAAAAGAAGAAGAATATTTAAATGTATATTTACATTGTTCATCGATCAAACGTCCTATTTCAGTGTTGTGCATTCTGATCATTCTTTCTTTTTCTTCCACAGCAAGTTTTTTGTTATCTTTTAATAGCTTGTATTTACTTTTTAACATATTAAATTTAGTTTTCATATTTTCACATCGTGAACATTTATCCTAAATTATTAAAATGTGAATGTATAATATATTTCTATGTGTTCTTATGTTACAATTCTTGTGGGCATCATAGCATTAATAGGTATTTTTTTACGAATCACTTCAATATCCCTAGGCCTAAGCTATACACTAGACATTTAATGCTATCACTTGTTGCTATCACCATAGTGACTCAATTGTCCTCAGTAGGCTTAGTTACCTACAACCAGATCAAGTAGAATATTCGAAAGAACATTTTTCAAATTTTCGACCCGATTAGGAATCAAAATCGGTATCTCCTTGATGCGAGCAGAAGATTAAAATTTCAGAAGATTAACCCTAGAATGACCAGGGGGGGGGCAAAATTTGCCCGCGGTTTTAATAAAAGCCTAGATATTTTTTTATTTGGTACCAGGGGCTTGATATCCAAGCTAATTGTCAAAGATATGATTTATTCACTTATAGTAATGGTAGCATAACCCCTTCTACTGATAGCTCGTGGAAAAATCAGCTTTTCTGGAGCGCGGGCAATTTTTGCTCTCCCTTGATCTTACTTGCTACAAAAAGTTAAAAAACAAAATTTACACTTTTTGTTTTCCACCTCAGTGTATCACTGGAAAAATAAATTGTTGAAGCCATTGTACCTTTTAAAATGTCTGACTTTTTTTGCCAATATTGATCAAAAAAGTCAGCAGAATGGACTAAAAAAAAAAACACAGTATCTTGTGTCATTTGTGTAGAAGACACAGACTCAACTTGGGGGTCAGTTGGGCAAATCAAATGATAGATAATACTTTCATTTGTTTTTTTTTATTTTTTCTTATATTTTGTATCTTGTGTCATTTGTGTAGAAGACACAGACTCAGACTAGGGAGTCAGTTGGGCAAATCAAATGATAGATAATACTTTCATTTTTTTTTTTTTTAATTTTTCTTATATTTTGTATCTTGTGTCATTTGTGTAGAAGACAGACTCAGACTAGGGAGTCAGTTGGGCAAATCAAATGATAGATAATACTTTCATTTGTTTTTTTTTATAATTTTTCTTATATTTTGTATCTTGTGTCATTTGTGTAGAAGACAGACTCAGACTAGGGAGTCAGTTGGGCAAATCAAATGATAGATAATACTTTCATTTGTTTTTTTTTTAATTTTTCTTATATTTTTGAGTTCCTAATGTACATGAATAAGGTTAGTTATCCTACAATCAGTCGACAAACTCATGTTAAAAGTGATTTTTGAAGATAAAGTTTTTTTTTCCTACTTTTTCTTGTTGTTTCAAGTCCATAATTTCAAATAAAGAGTCTAATTTCATTTGAAAGTTAATTATCAACATAGTTCTCCTTATTTAAACTGGTTTTATAGCCAAAAAATACCGCGGGCACTCCCCCCCCCTGGTCTTACTTGTGATAAAAAATACCTTGGTCATTCCTGGGGTAAAATACACAATTGCTAGCTACCTGACTACCTCATGCTGGGTATCAGGGAATACTGCTTATCTTGTCATTGGCTACTTGGTTGATGGGTACCTACCAATTGCTATCCACCTGAATATCTCATGCTGGGTATCAGGGAACACTTCTTACTGTGTCTTTGCTGCTTGGTTGATGGGTACCTACCAATTGCAATCTACCTGAATATCTCATGCTGGGTATCAGGGAACACTGCTTACTGTGTCATTGGCTGCTTGGTTGATGGGTACCTACCAATTGCAATCTACCTGAATATCTCATGCTGGGTATCAGGGAACACTGCTTACTGTGTCATTGGCTGCTTGGTTGATGGGTACCTACCAATTGCAATCTACCTGAATATCTCATGCTGGGTATCAGGGAACACTGCTTACTGTGTCATTGGCTCCTTTAATATCCAGGTCCTCATCATTGAAATCATCCTCCAGTTTATCAATAACAGAAATAAAATAATTGTTTTGATCGTACAAATCTTCCACCCATTTTGAGTAAATGCGGCATTTTACCTGAAATGAGAACAAATAGTTTCATGAACCGCAGACCTCACTCATTTTTGCAGAAAACATCTGAGCATGTGTTTGTATATCGAAAGAAAATAAGAAAATTTTGAGTGGGGTATTTTTTTTCCTTTCCGATTACAAATAATAACCTTGAAAATAATAGACCAAAACAAAAAGTTATAAATGGGTATTATGATAGAATACTTATGTGCGCCCTTTTTTTTAATATACCTAATATAATACGATGCAATATTCTGTACAGGAAAATACAATTAAAATGCACGATATTAATTTATACCGACACTGGGAGCTAGAACCCCAAAAGGGGTTCTAGCTTGGACAAACTTAAAATGAAAAGAAATATAGGGAAAGAAATTAAAAAATCCGTAATTTTACAAACATGTTTTATCGTTCGAAAATTTTTAAATTAGTTTTTTTTTTTATATACCTATTGGGGAAAAATTCACTAAATAGATTTGATAGGGAAAAATTTCAAAATCCGTAAAATATATAAACAATTTAGATACCTAATCATTTTAAACTATTTTAGTATAAAAGAGGCCTGTAAAATGGAATGAACTTTCCCTCTACAGATCTTCTCCCTGTAAGAATTATTACAGAAAATAAAAGCTAAACATACAATAATAATAATATCTTTTTTTAAAAAACAACAACAACATTTTCTAAATTTGTTACAGGGCTGCTCAACAGGGATTTTCAGTGAATGGAAAACGAATGTTAGGTTGGAATGTTCCCCCCGAAGAAAGATTTCGGGTACCCGAACATTGGTTTCAGTACGAAGAAATAGACCCAATGAATAACTACATTTTGGGGTCTCTCTACTGCGTATTTTGTGCGGTGTCACTCATTGGGAACGGATTGGTCATTTGGATATTTCTAACGTAAGTCTCAAACTCTTCCCTAATTTCACTTTTTGTTCGGTGCCTACTCCCTTTAGCTATAACCCTTTCCTAGCACGGTAACCCTTGCCTGCTTCTCACAGTATCAATCATGGGCGTACACAAGGGGGAGGTAAGATGATATGCACTCGCGTATTGAATATCATCTCACCCTCAGAGATGTTTCTCTCAGAAAATACTTTTTGGGAAACGAGTTTCATATTACATAACAAAGTGCAAAGCTAGGGCGATTTTACTTTTTTTTCTACATATTTTCAAATTTTAAGTAGTTGTACCTACCTTGCTTTTTATTATTACCTACTAGCTATTTCTCCCGTGCTTCGCTACGATTCTTATATTGCTATTTTTGTTTTTCAAGGACAATGGACATTGGGGGGGGGGGTATTGGTTTGTGTCCACTCTGTAGATTGCAACCTTTAAAAACTAAGATTTAAACGTTTCGCCTGGTACCTTAGATGCACGGCCATTCTGACTTTCTAGTATTTTCTAAATTTTATTTTACCCGTTCCCGGTTTCGAACTCATAACTCTGGAATGGCTGGCCCTACATTTGCAAAAAATGTCCGAAATAAGGACTGAAGAGACACCTAAATCTTTATCGCTTTGAATTGATATGTTGTGGCAAAATTTAAGATAGCGGACCGTGACTGTCTGATTTTGGAGATCAAATTGGAAATTTGAAATTTGGCCATAACTCGAAAACGGCTTTAGTTTTGATAATTTTCCTGGTGTTGTATGATTTCCATCAATTTTTCGCTATCTGCTACCGTTTGGGCTGTAACAGACAACCCCTCATCTGATCGGTCAGTGGGATTTTTGCTTGCTACCTAATTCTAATGGTAGCTTTGAAACAAGGCCGCCTTATGGAGGGGGCCGCCGCGGTTTTAGGCAAAAAAAATTAACCTAGGTAGCTTAAGAAAAAAAACAAGAAAAAAAAACGATCAAATGTTTACTACATATGGAGGGAGAAACATTTCTCGAAAGAAGCCTATATTTGGGCGCGATAGAGTACATCACCTATTAGGCAGTGGCGTAGGAACGGTAGTGCGAACCGCCCCGGATGCCGGACCTATATCGATTAGGGGGAGGGGGAGCCCTATATTTACACATTATTTACATAATCTCTCTGTGAAACTAGTTGGGTTCAACACCACGGCGCTGGTATGGTACCTATTTGGTTTGCCCAGCCCCCCCCCCGAAAAAAAATCCTGTGTACGCCCCTGGTATCAATGGAAACTTTTTTAAACGTCGATCTGCAGGTACGGGTGTACGGGGTTAATTTAGATAATTAGAAGTAAAAATCTCTACCAATGTGACACCTGGGTTTATTATTTTTCTGGCAAAAAAAAAATGGGGGAATACCCCCCAGAAAAAAAATTGAGGGGAGGTTCTCGTGACGATTCCAAATCTGGGGCGTAATTAGACCCTAAATTTGAGTCATACCTACCAAATTTGAAGTCTCTGGCTCTTACCATTCTCTTTTTAGACAGGATTAATGAAAACCGCTAAAAAGCGGTAAAACCCACCAGCGGTATACTCAAAAGTTTCGGAGCTTGGTGAGACACCAAATATGAGATAATATGTACCAAAATTTAACCGCTTTAAAGCGGTAAAAACTGCCCCCCATATGTGACATACGTACAAAATTTCAAATCTCTAGCTCTTACCATTCTCCTTTTAGACAACGATACTGAAAACCGCTAAAAAGCGGCAAAAATGGCCAAGGGTGTATTCGATTGCACCCAAAAGTTTCGGGGCACAATTGAATCCCAGGTGGGACCTATATACCAAATTTCATCCAAATCGGTCAACGCTAAGTGGCAAAAGTGCCCATCACGGCGTACGGCGGACA
>CM022877.1:34906364-34923415 GCA_012654025.1 Pachypsylla venusta | reverse complement strand
TACGAGGGCGCGAACCCACGTGGACATCCACATGGCATAAACTCGCTGGACGTTGCTTAACTTCAGTGATCTATAGGGAACTGGTGTGTTCAACGTGCCATACACGCTGGCACTTGCAGATTCGTTTTCTTTTAATACAAAAATATTCTGAAACTTTGACCTAAGCTCACAGGCCACTTCGATAAGCCACATGTTAATAATTGGGAGGGGTTCGCAGGAACAATCACTGCATTATAATATTTTTAAGCTGTGAAGTCTTCAGTGGTATTAGTGGTGCCTCCGCAATTTCTCACAAAAAGAACAATCACAATCGAGCGAAAACTTTGATCAATCCGCCGCAAAACCTCTAGTTCCTGTCCTCAAAATGTTTTCTAATCTCTCCAACCATTTATAGTATATTTCCCATAATGAATTTTGAACATAAACCAAGAGTCATGGGGCAACAATCGACATGAAAAAAATACCCCGCTCAAAATTTTTATTTTGCTCGAGACGAGGGTTTAACCCTTCATTCGCTGGAAATTTAGAAATCAGCGACACACATTGACCTCACCCAGAGTGGGTTGGGCTGGAAATAGCCAATAAGTAAATTTAATCTCGCGGGACGAACTTCAGTGATCTTACAAGAACTAGTGAATTCTTTGTGGACAGATGTTGTAATTATCCATATACATTCGATTCGGCCCCAGAAATCATACTCGACAGGTCGATCAAAATCGATTCTCGATGGGGTAATTTTCTTTTCTTCTACTTGGTTCTGACATGTATGAGGATAGCTTGCCCACTTGAGCAACAGTGAGAATTGTTGGCATTATACGCGTAAGGGCTCTCTTTTTTTTATTTGGATTAATGTCTCTGTAACATCTATTGGACATTCAAGACGGGGGTTTCACCCTCCATTCGCTGGAGACTTGCAAACCAGCTACCCACATTGACCTGACCCAGCCTGGGTTGGGCCGGAAAAATAGCCAACATCACGAGGGCGCGAATACACGTGGACACCCACATGGTACAACCTTGCTGGACGTTGCTTAACCACAGTGATCATTTGGTATTTTCAGTGCAGTATGGCACGTTTAGAAGATGTAGAAGACATGAAATTATTTTTCAATTTATTTCAGCATTTTTTTTTCTCATGCCTTTGTAATCTTCAAAACGTGGATATTCTCAGATTTATTATTATTTCAAATAGAAAGAGTTTCCTTTCGCGTGTCACCAGAAAATCCACAGGGGTTTATGTTTGCACATTTTTGATCGTCCTGTAGCCAAACAAAATAAATATCTGCCCTCAACTTGATAATACCGAACAATATCTCGTCGACGCAAACTCCGACAAATATTCGAAATATTTCTTTTCTTTTTTGAAAATGAAAAATAACGTACGGGNTGGATATTCCCAGATTTATTATTATTTCAAATAGAAAGAATTTCCTTTCGCGTGTCACCAGAAAATCCACAGGGGTTTATGTTTGCACATTTTTGATCGTCCTGTAGCCAAACAAAATAAATATCTGCCCTCAACTTGATAATACCGAACAATATCTCGTCGACGCAAACTCCGACAAATATTCGAAATATTTCTTTTTTTTTTTTGAAAATGAAAAATAACGTACGGGATTATGTTGTCAGTTGAAATCTTGATTTGAAAAAGTATACAACCAAATTGTGATAGTTTGTAAAAATTTTAAAATAAAAATTTCAAATACAAAATTTTCACGTAATATCAAGACATCGTATTGTCTAATTTTATTATTGTATTATTGCTTTGTCGTGGAGAATACTTTTTTAATGATATAAATTTACAAGAGATATAATTTAATAAAAAACTATAATGAATTTTAAAATCCAATTAAAAGTTTATTCTATTTAAATTTGTCATATTTCGTTTTGGATCAGAAAAATTTCCAACCTGCATAACCAATCTTTTAATTTGATCCTTAAGAACTGGATACATAATTTTGTGGTAAGTTGATTTTGATATTTCGTTGTTACTATTGTTAGTGTTGTTTTGATTAATGATAATTTTATTTTTTCGGATTTTTGTTTGGACCTAGTCACCTATATGTCCCGAGGGGTGCAATTGATTTCTTCAGTGATCATTTCTTTAAAATCGTTCAGGGTACTAACCTAGTTACTATTTTACCCCACACTAGTTGACTTTTTATGGATAAAATGAACCAAATTAGTTATAAAATGTAAAAAATGTAAATGTATATTTTTTGTGTGTTATTATGTCACAATGTTTGTGGGCATCATAGCATTACAAGGTATTTTCAACATTTACTTCAATATCACTAAGCCTAAGCTAAACTTTAACAATTTACATTATAATGCTACCACTTGGCGCTATTACCATAGCTTCTCAACTGTCCTCAGGACGCTGCGTTACCCCCAAACACAACCAGACCAAGTAAAAAATTCGAAAAAAACTTTTCCTAATTTTCGACCCGTCCAGGAATCGAACCCGGAACCTCCTTGGTGCAAGCCGAGTATGATGCGCACTCTGCCACGGAGATGAAATTAGTTATAACAAGGACATTTGAGATAGAGTTATAAGGTCTCATGCATCTTGTTTTTGGGTTCCTATACAGCAATGATATTTTTCAAATATAATATTTATTTATAGTTCGATACCGTGATGTCCTATCTGAACCATATATTCCTACATCTTCTGTTCCCCAAGGTAGCCTTTTAGGTAACATCTTTTTCCTCATCATGATAGACGGCATCACGTCTGTCATACAAAACTCCTCCTTTCTCCTTTACTGCGACGACTTGAAGATCTATCGTCCTATCTCCTCTGTCTCCGACACTGCACTACTCCAGGATGATTTAAATAGGGTGCAAGGGTGGCTAGTTTTAAACAAGTTGGCCTTTTGTCCTCAAAAATGTGAGTTGGTGAGTTTCAGTAGACGGCGTAATTTGATCCCCAGTTCTTACACTATTGACGGCACAATCATCGCCACTGTTGAACTGAAAAGAGATCTGGGTGTCACATTTGCTAACTCCCTGTCATTCTCCACTCACATTGAGAACATTGTTAACTCAAGCTTCGGAACTTTGGCCTTTGTTATGAGAATTCTTCGTCCCATAAATGACCCTGATCCCTATCTACTCCTCTTTAAATCCTTAATCTTATCTAAACTCCACTATGCCTCTGTGGTTTGGATGCCCGATACGCGACATTATAAACAGATGCTTGAATCGGTTCAGGCTTCATTCTGCAGGCGTTTGTTTTTTAAACTGAACGGTTTTTATCCTGCTTATCCTGAGCCGATCTCGTATTCTGATTTACGTGTCCATCTATCATTACTGTCCGTTGAAAGTCAGCACAGAGTCATTTCACTTCTGACTCTGTATAGGGTTCTCAGCAACAGAATTGACAGTCTGGAGCTGGTGAACTCTATACAATACAGGGTCCCTTCAACCCGTACCAGATGTTCCAACAACTCTGGCCTTTTTTATATACCACTCCATCAGTGTGCCGATATGTCACCTCTTTATAAATCTCTCCGTATATTTAACCAATATCAAAATGAATTAGATATTTTCTCAGTTCAAAATAATTTCAAAGACCAACTATTAACAAAAATATTTACAAACTAACATATTCTATTTATTTTTATTGTTAAATTTAGTTGTAAGATTAGTCAGTAAGTTCGATTGTAAATTGTATATAATGTGTATTAATGATACAATAAAGTTGATTATTATTATTATTATTATAGCGTTTGGCTTTTTACTATAAATCAAAGAGAGTGAAATATAATATGAGATAGACGGATGATGTATAGTGGACCAGGAGATCAAGAAGCGATTTTTTATTGTCAACAAACAGAGCAAACCAGATTGTTTCAGAATAGACCAAATAAACCAATCAACATTTTTCCTGGGAAAAAATTCGCCTAATGATTGTCTGGTCGCCTGATGTGTTAGTTCTTTAGCGTTATCCAGGGTACACCACGTGGAGGCGAACTAACATTGTACCCCTCAAATATATTAAAAATGCAAATATGGCTTATACACATATTTTCTTAAAAACACCTTGAACAGGCTGAGGAGCTCAGATTGAGACTCAGATTTGTAAGAGGTGTGCATGTAACTTTGATAGCTCAACTAATTTTTCTAACATCACGCATGATATATCTCAACCAATCACAGGAATCAAAGAAACTCATTTTAGCATCTCCTCTAATTTACATATCTAGCTTTTCATTTGGTGATTTTTTTTTTTTTTTTTATCTCGACAACTTTTAGATGAAAAAGAAGCTAATTTCGTCATTTCTAATTACTTTTATGTTATTGAATTTGGTGACTTTCGTCTCTAAAAAAAATCAGATGTCATACAATAATTTTGGCAAGTCCATTAATTTTTTAGTATTATTTGGTTACTTTTTATCTTTACTAATTTTAGAAGAAAAAAAAACGTATTTTGACATCTCCACTATTTTTTTTAATATTACTTGGTTCCTTCGGTATCTTTGCTAATTTCATATGTTAAAAACTAATTTTGACATCTCCACTATTTTTTTTATATATAATATTAATTGGTTACTTTTGTATCTTTACTAATTTCATATGTTAAAAACTAATTTTGCCATCTTCACTATTTTTTCTATTATTCATTTGTTGACTTCGTTTAAAAAAAGTGGACAAGAGTAGCAATTACCCACTACCCAAAATATACTTTTCGCAATACTTAAAAAAATATAAAATAAAGGATGTGTACGTTCCTTACAAAGTTCGTTTCTTCAGTAAAAATTTCAACCAGTTATCTCGGATTGCTAAGATCAGAATAACTGTTCAAGAACCTGATTTTTTTTTTTTTNAAAAAAAAAATCTGGTTCTGGAACACTCTCAGTTATCTTAATCTTAATGTATTCGAGGGACTAATAAAATTAAAACAAAACAACCATGGCGTTGAACCAATGATCACGGATTACAAAACCCCGTTCTCGACCACTGATTTTAAAATATTAGAATTCCTATTTTAAGCTTTGCTCACTCTTGACGTACGCGTATCAACCGACGCGCTTGATGTCAAAAAACTAAATTTGGCATCTCCACTAATTTGTGATCCAGCCTTTCTCAAACATTCATACCTCCTGTCTACAGAGAATTCATAGTTTCTCATCATTGTTTAATAAGTTTAGTAGCTCTATGTTATCAAAGTATTCCTTTACAAGTGAATAGAATCAGCAAATAAATATGTTGTGCTAGTTTTATAAAACTACTACAATATATTTCCCTTAAGTCGCATCAAAAATAAGCTGTACATAAAATAAGAGTACTTAGCCCAATTCAAAATTCTTCAATAAATACTTTCCAGAATTTACGAATAGTACATATCTAGGTATCTGAAATATAAGCAGATTACGTTGCAATTTCATATGTTAGTGCTATTGTTTGAGTGAACTGCAGATTTCAAGGTTTATATTAGATCGAAAGCATTGAGTATTATGACTGTATGAAATAAGTCTTGTCGAAAGCATTGTGAATTATGACTGTATGAAATAAGTCTTGTCGAAAGCATTGTGAATTATGACCGTATGAAATAAGTCTTGTAGAAACCATTGTGAATTTTGACTGTATGAAATAACTCTTGTCGAAAGCATTGTGAATTATTACTGTATGAAATAAGTCTTTTAGAAACCATTGTGAATTTTGACTGTATGAAATAACTCTTGTCGAAAGCATTGTGAATTATGACTGTATGAAATAAGTCTTGTAGAAACCATTGTGAATTTTGACTGTATGAAATAAATCTTGTCGAAAGCATTGTGAATTATTACTGTATGAAATAAGTCTTGCTTTCGACAACATAACCTCCTGACAGCAATTGAATTGTTATGGCAATAACGACATTATAAACTCGGCAAACTAAGTGATTGTTAAATAATACCTTGTAACTCTATGATATCCACAAAACTTGTGACATAATAGCCACAAATAGCCTCCTATCTATATACCAAATATCAATTTCGTTCTTCCGTTACTTCCATAGTGACATGTTCCCATGAGCTTCTCCTACAAAAACCTGTTCGCAACACTGTTCCCTATGGTAAATCCTTTCTTATCTCTTCTATCGATCTCTGGAACGCACTATCGTATCCTATCCTAAATTCACCCACCTTTCATTCTTTCAAATTATCTTTATTGGAGGCAGTCAGTGAAGGTTTGTTAGCTCCCATTACCTAACATTTCCTTCTCTTTACTATCCTTTTCCTCTTCCTTCTAGTCCTAATNTCTTGTCGAAAGCATTGTGAATTATGACTGTATGAAATAACTCTTTTCGAAAGCATCGTGAATTATGGCTGTATGAAATGGAAATAACTCTTGTCGAAAGCATTGTGGATTATGACTGTATGATATAAGTATTGTCGAAAGCATTGTGAATTATGACTGTATGAAATAACTCTTTTCGAAAGCATCGTGAATTATGACTGTATGATATAAGTCTTGTCAAAAGCATTGTGAATTATGACTGTATGAAATAACTCTTTTCGAAAGCATCGTGAATTATGACTGTATGATATAAGTCTTGCTTTCGATAACATAACCCCCTGACAGAAATTGAATTGTTACGGTAATAACGACATTATAAGCTCGGCAAACTATGTAATTGTTAAACTCTATGATATCCACAAAACTTGTGACATAATAGCCACAAATAGCCTCCTACCTATATGCCAAATATCAATTTCGTTCTTCCATTACTTCCATAGTGACACGTTCCCATGAGCTTCTCCTACAAAAACCTCCTCACAACACTGTTTCCTATGGTAAATCCTTCCTTATCACTTCTATCGATCTCTGGAACGAACTACCGTATCCTATCCTAAATTCAGCCACCTTTCATTCTTTCAAATCATCTTTATTGGAGGCACTCAGCGAAGGTTTGTTAGCTCCCATTACCTAACATTTCCTTCTCTTTACTATCCTTTTCCTCTTCCTTCTAGTCCTAATCCTTCTCCCTTCAAGTTTGTTAGCTCCCATTACCTAATATTTCCTTCTCTTTACTATCCTTTTCCTCTTCCTTCTAGTCCTAATCCTTCTCCCTTGAAGATTGCGAGAATGATTTTTTTTTTTTTTAAATTCAATAGGTTTTTTGTTTATTGTACTGTTTTTGTAAATATGTAAACATTTTTGTATCATTACTATTTTTGTAAAATATATAAGACCACTGTTTGGACTGTGAGTGTAAAGGGACTCTTCAGTCTCATCCTCGCAGTATAAATAAGGTATAATAATAATAATTTACACTATCCGCAATGCGTTCAAAAACATGCGTGTACAGCGAGTGCCCCAAAATAGAAACGGAACTACTTAAACCGTGAAGATAATATAATTACCTACCTACCACTTAGAAGATACCGAAATAAACCTTCTGTTTGTTTCGTCTCATTCCCATTTTACAATACTTTATCACGCTGACATTATTTCAAAATGGGGGAAGATGATGTAAATGGATTTGGTTCACCTTGGCAATGATCTCAGGAGTGACGAGTGACGAAGCAATCATTTAGTTGGGTCATTCAAATAGAGGGGAACAGAGTGAAAACATCTGGAGCAGAACATGACAACATGTATGATTATATCAATAAAATATGATTGTATGCTCGTCATACATTTTGTTGAGTTATTTAGGGAGGGATGTTTTCATACAATTTGTTGAGATATTTAAGTTGGGATGTTTTTTGACACATTTTGTTGAGATATTAAGGTTGGGATGTTTTTTGACACATTTTGTTGAGATATTTAGGTTGGGATGTTTTTTGACACATTTTGTTGAGATATTTAGGTTGGGATGTTTTCATACATTTTGTTGAGATATTTAGATTGGGATGTTTTTTGACACTTTTTGTTGAGATATTTAGGTTGGGATGTTTTTTGACACATTTTGTTGAAATATTTAGGTTGGGATGTTTTTTGACACATTTTGTTGAGATATTTAGGTTGGGATGTTTTTTGACACATTTTGTTGAGATATTTAGGTTGGGATGTTTTTGACACATTTTGTTGAAATATTTAGGTTGGGATGTTTTTGACGCATTTTGTTGAGATATTTAGGTTGGGATGTTTTTTGACACATTTTGTTGAGATATTTAGGTTGCGATGTTTTCATACATTTTGTTGAGATATTTAGGTTGGAATGTTTTTTGACACATTTTATTGAGATATTTAGGTTGGGATGTTTTTTGACACATTTTGTTGAGATATATAGGTTGAGATGTTTTTTGACACATTTTGTTGAGATATTTAGGTTGGGATGTTTTTTGACACATTTTGTTGAGATATTTAGGTTGCGATGTTTTCATACATTTTGTTCAAATATTTAGGTTGGGATGTTTTCATACATTTTGTTGAGATATTTAGGTTGGGATGTTTTCATACATTTTGTTGAGATATTTAGGTTGGGATGTATTCATACATTTTGTTGAGATATTTAGGTTGGGATGTTTTCATACATTTTGTTGAGATATTTAGGTTGGGATATTTTCATACATTTTGTTGAGAGATTTAGGTTGCGATGTTTTTGACACATTTTCATATGTGCGTCTGGATGGACATCAAACTTGGTTTGCACCTGTGAGGTACCGAATCAGGTGGAAAAAAAACTCTGCCAATGTGCCACATGGGTTTATTATTTTACTGGCTGAATTATGGAGACGATTCCAAAAGTTGATTATTGGAAATAAAAAAAAAATCAAGATGTAGGTATATTTAATATATAAATTGAAGAAAATGGAAATTTAATTGAAAATTATGCAACGCTTCTTACGTTTATCCAAAAAATCATCAATATTCCACTTATTGTGATGGCGTAATATTTAGGTAAACTCAAAGTACATACGTGGTCGTTACATAATCCAAAATGAACACGCCTAAAAGAAGTGAAAATTAAAGTGTTTTTTCACGCTCTTTGAACGACGTACACAATTTTTTGAAGGTTGATGCTTATTATTTTCAATGTCCATTTATTTTTTCATTCCGGAAAAATGAGCTTCTCCCTGAACTGTGAATCCCGGGAGATTTTGAAATATCAAATTTTCTATTAATTTTCGACAGAAAGTGTGTATTCTCCATTGAAATATCATCATTTGAAGACATCATATTCTATCATAGTCAGGTGTATTCCACTGGAAATAAGTCTCCATACCATATATCTTGGAGGTTAGAAAGACCCCCTGAACTATTAATTCACTAAATTATAATTTTTTTGGTCATTCGAGACGGGGGTTTTACCCTCCATTCGCTGGAAACTTGCAAACCAGCTACCCACATTGACCACAACCATCTTGGGTTGGGCCGGAAAAATAGACATCATTAAGAGGCCGCGAACCCACGTGGACACCTACATGGAACAACCTCGCTGAACGTTTCTTAACTTGAGTGATCGAACGGGAAATGGTGTATTCAACGTGTCATAGACGCTGGCTAGCCAATGCAAGTTGCAAATATTTCAAATAATACAATCATATGACAACTAAGTGGTTCATTGAGGCGTGAACCAGAAGATACTCAATCTTTTCGTACATCTGATGTTCCACCTACATCATTATAAAGTATTAATAAAACACACATTCTTCAAGGCGCCAGAATATTACGGATAGCGTGGCTACTTCATAACATAAAAATGACAAATTCATGATGGTTATTAGGAATTTTTTGGCAAATTGTTCATGTAAAATAACTTTAGCAAATATTTCTTTTTTTGTTCCTCTAACTCAGGGGTTCCCAAACTGGGGGGCGTGAAGGCAAGCCAAGACCTACTGAATTATTATCATTTAGTTAAAATATATGAACACATTTTTTTACATACCTTTGTAAAATTTATTGAATGATGTTTAGAAAATATGAATGAGATAGCATTCAGCAACACATTAACTTGTCATACGAGTACATTTTCAAATAAAATTAGAAGTACTTTGCAAAAGATTTCACTCGTTTAGCGTGTTTGATTTCAAAATATCGGCCATTTGAAATTTCCAAGACATGACTTCCAAGAGTGTCTAAAATAGGCGAATTATTTGCAATGGGACATTGATGAATTGCATAGGACACCAATGTCGAGGAACATTTTTTTTTTGGACATAAATAGACCCTGAGGTGCCACTTGTTACTGAACGCACCCCATCAGGATATTATTGATAGAAGAGTTATAAATTATAACTAGGTAAATTTCTCTAATTATGGTCCCTATCTTTTATCGAGGATGTGTACGCACAGTGATCAACGAGAGTCAGAGACAAAAATAATTCGCCTAATTTTAGACACTCTTGGAAGTCATGTCTTGAAAATTTCAAATGGCTGCCATTTTTTTGCAAAGTACTTCCCATCTTGTGATAAATTGTATCACAAGATGTTCATATTTAAAAAACAAAAGTTGAACCCACTGGGGGCCACATAGGACCTGCCTCTAAAAAAAATGGTTACGCCATCAGGTGGTTTAATTTGTGATATAATACCATATAAAATTTGAAAACCAATCGAAAAAGTTTCCCCTTTGCAAAACTCCACATAAAGCCGTTCAAAAGATATTCAGGTGGTCTCCGACTTTTGGGACACCCTGTATGAATAATGACGACTAAAATCGAATGACGGGCCAAAATTGTAATTTCATCCAAGACCGTAGGGCTCAAAATTCAAAGGAACGTCAAAGAATCGACATATGAGTTATACGAAACCTGAGGTTATATTTTTAGTCTCCAATATTCATACAGAGAAGGACAATGTATTGTTTGATTGCCAATTTCATTTTTTTTGTTACGTCTCTATAATATCTGTTGATCATTCGAGACGGAAGTTTTACCCTCCATTCGCTTTGTTTTTAAATTACGTCTCTTTAACATATATTGGTCATTCGAGACGAGGGTTTCACCCTCCATTCACTGGAAACTTGCAAACCAGCTACCCACATTACCTCACCCAGTCTGGTTTGGGCCGGAAAAATAGCCAGCATCACGAGGGCGCGAACCTACGTAGACACTCACATGGCATAACCTCGCTGGACGTTGCTTAACTTCAATGATCTAATGGTGTATTCAACCTGACGATGGCTAATTTAAGTTTGATTTTTACCAAAAATTTACAATTGTAAGCGATGATGCTTATTGGTTGATTAAACCATTTGATAATCAACAAATAGAACTAAAAAAACTGGCAAACAAAGGCCTCATTATAGACATTAACTCTCAAAATCAAAGGCCTAATTATAGGCAGTAACTATCAAACACCAAGATAGGTACCCTCTCAACACGAGAGTTCTTCCTTCAGTATAAGAACTGTTAAAACAAATTTAATATTAGATCCCAACAAGTCGCAATAACCAAAATAAATATTTAAATATATAAGTAAATTATTGGTAAAAAACATACAGTACTTAATGCCAAAATCTACTTCAGATTCCAGGGAGAAACTAAGGATTATCGGAAAAAGTGATTAAGTATTGGAATCTCATTAACAAGTACAAAGTACATGAAACATGGATTTAAATACATGAAACATATATCTATCTAAATACGTGAAACATATATCTATCTAAATAAATGAAACATATACTTATCTAAATACATGAAATATATTCCTATCTAAATACATGAAACATATGTCTTTCTAAATACATAAAACATATATCTATCTAAATACATGAAATTTATACCCCCATCTAAATACATGAAACATTGAAACATATAACTATCTATCTAAATACATGAAACATACCTAAATCTATCCAAATACATGGAACATATACCCCTATATAAATACATGAAACATATACCTATCTAAATAAATGAAATATGTCTAAACAGAAATAGAGAACTAAATTCTACTCATCTTTGACCTGGATATTGAAAACATAATAATATTTGTAGACAGGGCCGGTTTTAGAGAGAATAGCGCCCGGGGCGCACATGAAATAGTGAGCATTTTGAAGTAATTTAATAATAGTTGCCGAAGAAAATAAACATATTAAGATAAAATTGAACTATAATTTTTTAGCGAACTTTTTACATAAAGAAAGCGGCATATCACAGCAAATCCTGGACAAGAAACGAGGGATTTTCAGACACGCGGGATCTTTCCCATTTGCGGCTTGCAATTTAAAATATCTCTCCGTNTAAAAAGGGGAAAAATATTAAAGAGATCAGGGGATTAAATTTTTTCTTGTTCAGGATTTCTGTGATATGCCTCACTCGATTACTATAGCAACAGTTACTGGCAAAGTCAGCCATATTCGAAGACAAATCAAATATTTTTACAAAATTCAATCTTAACAAATCAAATATTTGTACAAAAGTCAATCTTAATAAATCAAATATTTGTACAAAAAGTCAATCTTAACAAATCAAATATTTGTACAAAAAAGTCAATCTTAACAAATCAAATATTTGTACAAAAGTCAATCTTAACAAATCCAATATTTGTACAAAAGTCAATCTTAACAAATCAAATATTTGTACAAAAGTCAATCTTATTTCTTTCCGCGATGAATTCAGGGACTTCTGAGGGACGTTCAATTTCAATAAGTGTTACATACGTTGAAATTGTTTTAATTTGAAACTTAGGATCATATTATAAAACTCCACTTAAGTGTAAGTTGTCACTCCGACTATAAATTAGCGAAGTAGCCACCCACGCTTGTAAAATTTCCGTTTTTATATTATAATAAAATTACATGTAATTTTTTTGGTGGGAACATTTTTTAAAATACAAATCAGAAAGTCAAATGGTAGTGACCACTCCAACTCGCACTCAAGTGGAGTTTTAGAATATGGCCCCGCACTAAAACCAGCCCTGTCTGTAGATGCCTACATAGAAAAATATCTTATATTATATTATCCGGAACTTACCTCAAAACAAAATTTGGCACATGTGAATTTTTTTAGATGAATGCATAGGGACTGTTTTAATTATGCAACTAATTACACAGAGGCCTATCTAAAAATTATATTATCTACTTCAAATTTATCATTTTAGATTTTTTCTTTTATGTTCGTTAAAATATTTTATTCCAACAGAATATAAACGGGATCAGGGGCGAATACACGTCCTCAGTAGGGGGTGAAATAAAAAAGACGGAAGGCGGATTCGTAAAATAAAAGATTTTGGGAAAGGAAAATATTGTAATGGTCTGAAATTTTCGATATCGAGTTTTCAATGCCAAAACACGTTTTGGGGTCCCCAGAGCCCAAATCTCGAGTTTCAGCCATTGGTCCGTGTGTGTGTCTGTCTGTCGGTGAACAAGATATCTCAAGAACGGCAAGTGCTAGAGACTTGAAATTTGTATGTATGTCAGTTATATGCCATGAACGGCAAAATAAGCTTTTGGCGGAAATCGAATATACCGTTGGCGGTTTTATGCCGCTTTTTAGCGGTTTTCGCATATCCTGCTTAAAATGAGAACGGTAATAGATAGAACTTTAAACTTGGTGCCTATTCATATCAATTTCATATAAGAAATTGAAAAATACAACTTAGGATGAAGCATAATATCAAGAAGTGTAATATATAATTGTATTTCCGCTCTGGGGACTTCAAAACGTGTTTTGCCATTGAAAACTCGACATCGAAAATTTCAGCCCAAATCAAAACTTTCTTCTTTTTTTATAGATAAGGAAAGTCGTGTGATGTTCACACTAGATTTTTTAAAACGGAATCGTAAAATGAAAAAAATGAACAATAGAACCATTTAAAAGGAATGAACAAAATAAATTTGGTAAACCAGTTGTATCCTGGAATCTCGAATAAATCAGTGATGCCCTGAATCTTAAAGATACGACACGTGTTATATACTTAGATTTTAAATATTTTAATTTTCATCGGATCGACTTTTTCAAATTTAGATAGAAATATTTATTTAGATAGATTTTCTAAAAGAAAATTAAAATATTTAAAATCTTTCCTTAAACAAAAAAAAAACTAAAGTCACCAAAGAAATTCCTTTATTATAATTATTATTATAGTTATATGTTTTATAGGTACGTGTTACTTAGTTATACAACACGTGTTATATGTGTTTCAATCCATGTCAGCACGTTTCAGTATGATTTATTCCATTTTGCACTTTAAATAAATGATTAATGAAATAAAAACATTTAAATGACCTTAATCAAGTTAACTGACATATCTTGTTCAATTAGCAAGTATTTTCATTTGCAAACAGCACATTATTTCTACCACAAAATCAAAAAAAATGTAATGATTTTTTCGTCCTTGAAATATTGGGTGACCATCATTTTCAAATGGAAGGACCGCCTACAAAGATACGATTTGTTTTGCAATTTCTTGATTTCTGAACGGCAATTTATAATCATGAAAAAAAAAGGTAACATGAAACCCAATCCAAAAGTCGAGAAAACTCTTCAAACATCGGCAGAAGATGACCCTGGTCTACATCTGAAGTTGTTCTACATCTGAAGTTGAATCTCCCATCTTTGTTATCACAAAACCCAGAGCTGATAGCACACTATTCTCACACACAGTCTCCTGGAAAGCAAGATTTTTTTCTTTGATATTTTTTTTATAACGAATCCCCCCCTCAAAAAAAAAAATAAATAAAACCCCATTTACATTTTAATAGAGTACCTTTTTTTGTAATTTAAAATTTGAAATCTCGTTTGTACCCGCCAACTCTGTTTTTTATGTCTTAGTTTTTTGCTAAAAGTCTCTTTTACATCTTTTAAGGTCTTTAGAGTATCTCAATTTTCGAAATCAAAATGTTACGTTTTTGTATGGGAGAGAGGGGGGTTAATTTTAAGTCTTACTCGAGACTTGAAATTAACGTTCAAACCTCACACAGATTTTCGTAATTTCAATTTGGTAGCAACTGTGTTCTTAGCCTTCACATAATAAAGATAGAATAACTATTTCCGTACGATTCACGGTTTTCAATATTTTTTCGAAAATCTGAAAAAAGTCCGAAAAAATCGAACATTTTCGACTATTGCGTAGCGAGCACAGGTCTTTCGAAATAGCAAACATAGTTGCACACTCCTCTCATGTATCCCAACAGCATATTAAAAAACTCTGCCAATGTGACACCTGGGTTTATTAATTTTCTGGCAAAAATTTGAGAGGGTTATCGTTATGATTCCAAATCTGGAGCGTAATTAGACCCTAAATTTGACATACTTACCAAATTTGAAGTCTCTGACTCTTACCATTCTCTTTTTAGACAGGATTAATGGAAGCCGCTTTAAAGCGGTAAAAACCGCCAGCAGTATATTTGATTGAACCCAAAAGTTGATGAGCTAGCTGAGACCCCAAATATGACATACATACAAAATTTCAAAAATTATTGAAAATAATAAACCAAAATCAGAAGTACGCCATTTTTTTCTACCTTGGATGTCTGGTTTATAGGTATCTGCTGTTTGATAGAAGACTTACATCAGCACCTATTCTTAAACACAATCATGACAGAAAATTATTCAGATTTGCTGCTTCATATATCTGGCTACCATCGACCACGATGATACCGCCGGTGCCGCGCCGCTATCACCACCAAGCTTATGATAAATTATATTGAGTGAGGTGATGATTTCCATTCGATGCGTGGCATGTGTCACTCATCAATAAATGATTGATCACTTTCCATTCATTAATCATGCCTCAGTAGTTCAGATATTAAATCAATCTTTATTTTATTATTTTAGTACTTCCGTTTTGAATTCTGTGTTTTATTTCAAACGGCATGTCCGTTCCGTGCGAATAGTTCTATGATTATGCTAATACTATATGTTTTTCCGTACGAAAATCCACCGTATCTCAATATTGTGTTTTGTGAAGGAAAGATTTTTTAAGTTTAATTTTCGTCTATTGACTTTTTCAGATTAGAGAGAGAGAAAAAAAATCAATTCATATCTCTAATTTGTAAAAGTCAATAGACGAAAATTAAACTTAAAAAATCTTGCCTATTCCTATTTTAAATAACCTTACATTCCTATTTTAAATAATCACCGTATCTCCAGAATGGTTCAATATTGTATTAATATGATAGTTTGTTCGTTCGTATCTTATAGTCCCAATTTCAATTTATGGTTTTGTGGGTCACTTCCCATAATATTTTCGATATCTCTTACCATCTTCTTAATATGTATACAGGGTGTCCCAAAAGTTCGAGACCGCCTGAATATCTTTTGAACGGCTTTATGTGGACTTTTGAAATTTTGCATGGTATTATACTCCCAAATTAAACCACCTGATGGTGTGACCAATTTTTCAGCGGCGAGTCCAACTTTTGTTGTTTAAATACGAATCCCCATCTTGTGATACATTTTCTGAAAGACAATAGAATTAGAAGTACTTTGCAAAAAAAAATTACACGTCTAGCGTGTTTGGTTTCAAAATGACGGCCACTGGAAATTTCCAAGATATGACTACCAAGAGTGTCTAAAACTAGTCAGATTATTTCTAAAAGTAGGCGAAGTGTCTAAAACTAGGCGAATTATGTCCCAAAAGCAGGTTCTTCAACATTGGTGTCCTATGCAATTATTCAATATCCCACTGCAAAAAATTCGCCTAGTTCTAGACACTCTTGGAAGTCATATCTTGGAAATTTTAAATGGCCGCCATTTTTAAACCAAACACGCTAGACGTGTATTTTTTTTCTAAAGTACTTTTAATTTTATTGTCTTTCATCTTACAATGCCACAGCCCAAACAGTAGCAGATACCGAAAAATTGATAGGAATGGACCCCCCCCCAAAATTCTGGNGGAATGACCCCCCCCCCCAAAATTCATGGTCTACGACCCCAGGAAAATTATCAGAACTAAAATATGTCAAACCGTTTTCGATTTGCATCCAAATTTCTAATTTCTTCTCTAAAATCCAGTACAGTCACGGTCCGATATTTTAAATTTTGTCGCGAGAACATATCAACTCAAAGCGAGAAAGTTTTGGGTGGCTGTTTAGTTCTTATTTTAGGACAGTTTCTGCAAAGGTATGGCCAGCCATTCCAGAGTTACGAGTTCGAAACTGGGAACGGGTAAAATAAAATTTAGAAAATACTAAAAAGTAAGAATGGTAATCCTTTTAAAAATAAATG
>CM022877.1:34894378-34906352 GCA_012654025.1 Pachypsylla venusta | reverse complement strand
CCCCCCCCCCCGAATTTCCATTGTCCTTAAAAAACAAAAATAGCAATATAAGAATCGAAGCGAAGCATGGGCGAAACAGCTAGTTTTAGATAAACAAGAGAAAGAATTTCAAGTACTTAGAAGTGTATTTTGTTTTGGTGGGAGGAAGGGATTCGTGTCTATGTCCGTGGCAGGGCGTGCATCCCACTCGAGCAGAAATAGATTTTTTCGAATTTTCTACTTGGTCTGGTTGTGTTCGTGGGTAACTCAGCCTCCTGGGGACAATTTACATTTTATATATTCAATGCAATAGGACTAGGATACACATCAGTTTTCTTTTGTTCATGTGAACCGCTGTACACTGTTCACGTGACCGATGGAACGCCGTTCACATGATATCTAAAATAATATTTCTGATGACGACAGGAAATTAAGTATGTCACTCACTATACGTATTAGACTAAAGTATTAACGTCACCACAAAAGAAGTTCAAAAACATAATTTATGTGACCACTCTGATTAAATAACGTAAATATTATTATTAACGTATTTTTATATGAAATTTGCTATTTTAAAAACCTCCCAAAGAACGCAAAATTAGACAAAAAAAAATATTTTTAGATATTTTATCTGCAAAATATATGACCAAGAATATACTTTTGGACAAATGGGATGTTGGGATGTGTGATATTTATAAGACAAACCATGTGCCATGTGCTTGGACGTGGGATAGAACTGAGCGACAAAATAACAAAAATAAAATTAATATCGAATTTATTAATTCAAATTATGATGACACTAATGGAAAAAAGTAAATATTTTTTAAATAACTTCACTAAATATTTTTTTAAATAACAAGAGATCCCGTTTCTCCACAATTATTTGAAAGCCCAATTGAAAAGGGTCTTCTGTGAACTTTCTTCATTTTTCAATCAAAGAATAAATTATTTTCCATAATTATTTGAAAAGCGGCTTCTGTAGACTTTCTTCATGTTCAATCAAGGAATACATCGTTCTTCCTTTTCCACAATTATTTGAAAACCCGCTTGAAAAGAGGCTTCTGTAGACTTTCTTCATTTTTCAATCAAAAAATAATTCGTTCTTCATTTTACATAATTATTTGAAGAGATCGCTTGAAAAAGGGCTTCTTTATTTTTTAATTAAAGAATAAATCGTTCTTCATTTTCCACAATTATTTGAAAAAGCGCTTGAAAACGGGTTTCAAGACTTTCTTCATTTTTCAATCAAAGAATAAATCACTTTTATTAAATTTTGTGATACTACATAAATTTATGTAGTATCATAAAAGTTATTATAATGACTACATACACCCAACAAGTTAAATATATAAAAAATATATCGTTCTTCATTTTCCATAATTATTTGAAGAGATTCCATAATTATTTAAATGAAAGAATTCTTTACTTTCTTACAAAATTTTATGTTGATAGCTCTAAAATTTAAGAAGTTTATTCTTTACTTTCTTAAAAAAATTTATGTTGATAGCTCTAAAATTTAAAAAGTTTATTCGTTACTTTCTTACAAAATTTTATGTTGATAGCTCTAAAATTTAAGAAGTTTATTCGTTACTTTCTTACAAAATTTTATGTTGATAGCTCTAAAATTTAAGAAGTTTATTCCTTACTTTCTTACAAAATTTTATGTTGATAGCTCTAAAATTTAAGAAGTTTATTCTTTATTTTCTTACAAAATTTTATGTTGATAGCTCTATTAAGAAGTTTTGTAGAAAAAAGCCAAAAAAAAAAAAAATAGCAATAAAAGAAAAAATTTATATTGCTTTTCTCATTAATAACAGAGCTTACTTCACTTTGAAGAAAAGTGGAAACAAAAAGGCTTTTAAATTTTAAGAAAAGTCAACGAACTCATAACTCAACCAATTTTGTATTTTCTAAAGTCTTTGCAAAATGATAACAAGTTGAAAGTTTTTATTTTTGAAATTTCCAACTATGAATCTCTGTACAAAAGGAGGAGGGTTTTAGGAGAACGAAGAAGTTGTTCACGACAAGTCCGTGCTCAGGGGGGGGTCCATGGGGTCCAGACCCCCCCCCCGAAATTTCATTATTTTTTATGCATGACATTGTAAGGTGTAATTCATCATCACCATTAACAACAACAATAACAATATCAACAACAACGTCATCAACAATAACAACACCATCAACAACAANGGGACGCGGTATTTATTTTTGGGGGGGGTATCCGGGGAGGAGTGGTTCCGAGGGGAAATGTATATGGAGGCCTTTATTTATTTATTAGTGTTAATGGCATCCAAATATTAACAAGGTAGATCCATTCTCTTAATATACAAATATAAAGTAGGTACACTACGCTACCGAATACTGAACATTACAAGCGTTCAAAGAGGTAGCACTTCAGACTTTCAACCGGTTTGATTTCCGTCCGGAGCTGATTTTTCTCAAACGGAACCATTTATTTTTAAAATGTTAGTTTCACCAAAAAGTTCGGGGACATAAAGCGTCCCCCAACGGTCACCAAAGCGGGGCTGATTTTACAATATAGTGCGACCTTTCAGCTTGTACAGCAATCATAAATATTAGTATATTTAATAAACAGTAACATCTCAAAATCGAATTATTTGTTGCCAAGAAGAAACGTACACGCCTTTTCACGTTGACTACGTGAATTCCCTACTTTTACTATTATTACTGCCCATACGGCGATTTTAGAATAAGAATGATAGAGGGGCCCGTAAATTTTTCCCGCCAGCCCGGATTTTCTGTCTACGGCCCTGGCTAGACCTTTTAGAAAATTAAAAAGAAACTCTTTCTTACTTTGTATAATGTGTTTCTTGTTACAGACAAGCATGAAAACCGAAGACTTGTCCAAAGTTAGGATAGCTGTTCTCGGGAAAGTCAATGTTGGAAAAAGTGGTAAGTAAAACAAATCTGGTGTGAACATCACACAACTTTCTTTATCTATAAAAATCAGTTGTGAACATCACATAATTTCCTAACAGCCAAAGAAGACATAAAAAGAAGTTGTCTGAAGAGATAACTCTTTCAGTATTTGTCTTTCGTTAATAGGTGTGGATTTCTTCTGTTTTTTCACATCACCCAGGAGGTAACAGAACGGATGCATTTTTTTTATACATGTAGGAAGTCGCCAAGAGCTCTAAAAAAACCTCTGTTCAAGGGATCCTGTTCTTTGTATTAAACAGGATCACATAAGCATACGAATAAATATCATTCGAATAGCCTCTTTTTAATCTTTGCAATGAGCTATGTCCTCGAGACCATAGACAGCACGAAGAGTTCTTTTTTGAAGAATGAATTGAGTTTGATTAAGCAAGATATGCGAAAATCTATATTTATCATATATACTAAAATATACATTATCATATAAATATCATCTAAAATATACATTATCATATAAATATCATCTAAAATATACATTATCATATAAATATCATCTAAAATATACATTATCATATAAACCTAATTAAGCAAGATATGCGAAAATCTCTTGCCGTTCATGAGATATATTGTTCACAGACAGAGAGACAGTCATACACACGGATCAATGGCTGAAACTCGAGATTTGGGCTCTGGGGACCCCAAAAGGTGTTTTGGCATTGAAAGCTCGACATCGAAAATTTCAGCCAAATACAATGCGTTCCTTTTTATAGGTTTTTTAAGTTGGAAAGTTCTAAAATGTTGGTGAAATCAAGGCAAAAGCGTTGAATGATAAGAAAAATGATAAGAGAGAAATTACATGATCCATTGAAACAAGATGTAATACTGATTACATAATCAAATGAAAATTTCCAAGCAAGAATGTTTCTGAGGACGCAGCTTCCGTTAACAGCTCTGACAGACATTTCATTATAAAGAAAGTTAAAACAATTTTCATGCTGTCTCTATTGTTCACGCAAATACCGGGTGACCACATGAACTATTCATCAAAAATTGAAGAGAGAGAATTGTGACTAACAGGAAGAGAAGCATTGTATTCATGAAAAGAATTCTAAAATATACACCCACAAAATGTGTTCTAAAAGCAAGCAACAATATTTACGAATTTTTAGCATAGCTAACATTTTATCATAGACCACAATTATTATCATAGATAACAATTATTGAAATAGATAACATTATCATAGACAACAATTATTATCATAGATATCATTATCATAGACAACAATTATTATCATATATATCATTATCAGAAGATAACATTATCATAGACAACAATTATTATCATAAATAACATTATCATAGACAACAATTATTATCATAAATAACATTATCATAGACAACAATTATTATCATAGATATCCCAGACCAGATTGATCGGAACCAACTAAGTCAATTGGGTTTAATTCTCCGCTAGATTGAGTTTGGTTTGCTGGGCACCAAAAAAACAAGCCAAGTTAAGGATTTTTCTTATTGTAAGTGTGTTTGGCTTCCTTCTGATAGTTTTGGTAATTTTGTAAAAAAAATCATCCAATGATTGTATGGTCGCCTGATGTGTTAGTTCTTTGGCATTACCCAGTGTACACCACGTGGAGGCCAACTAACATTGTACCGCGAAAAATCTAAAGTTATGACGTAGGATGTGCGCTAACTGTGCACTCTGGTTCGTGAAATTCTAGCGAATGCAGGATAAAACCCCCGTCTCGAGATGTTGGAGAGACGTTAAGCCAAANGTCTTATGCCAGGCCCGGCTATTTGTTGTACTTTACGAGTAACAAAATAAAGGAAAAGTGCAGCATGTGTACACATGTACATTCATCCTAATACAATTTGAAATATTTTGGGGCTTGTCCAAATACGCAGAATATATATCTAAAGTGTATACATTACATTGAAGTGTGAGTATGTACATTGCATTCCATTATCAACGACATGCAATATTGCTTTTTTACCCTTTTCTACAGGGCAGGGACGTACCCAAGTTTTTTTTTCGGGGGAGGGGGGGGGNCTGACATCAACAATAACAACAACATCACCTTCCATTAAAACACTCGCTTTCTTATTGGCTGACATCAACAATAACAACAACATCACCTTCCATTAAAACACTCGCTTTCTTATTGGCTGACATCAACAATAACAACAACATCACCTTCCATTAAAACACTCGCTTTCTTATTGGCTGACATCAACAATAACAACAACATCACCTTCCATTAAAACACTCGCTTTCTTATTGGCTGACATCAACAATAACAACAACATCACCTTCCATTAAAACACTCGCTTTCTTATTGGCTGACATCAACAATAACAACAACATCACCTTCCATTAAAACACTCGCTTTCTTATTGGCTGACATCAACAATAACAACAACATCACCTTCCATTAAAACACTCGCTTTCTTATTGGCTGACATCAACAATAACAACAACATCACCTTCCATTAAAACACTCGCTTTCTTATTGGCTGACATCAACAATAACAACAACATCACCTTCCATTAAAACACTCGCTTTCTTATTGGCTGACATCAACAATAACAACAACATCACCTTCCATTAAAACACTCGCTTTCTTATTGGCTGACATCAACAATAACAACAACATCACCTTCCATTAAAACACTCGCTTTCTTATTGGCTGACATCAACAATAACAACAACATCACCTTCCATTAAAACACTCGCTTTCTTATTGGCTGACATCAACAATAACAACAACATCACCTTCCATTAAAACACTCGCTTTCTTATTGGCTGACATCAACAATAACAACAACATCACCTTCCATTAAAACACTCGCTTTCTTATTGGCTGACATCAACAATAACAACAACATCACCTTCCATTAAAACACTCGCTTTCTTATTGGCTGACATCAACAATAACAACAACATCACCTTCCATTAAAACACTCGCTTTCTTATTGGCTGACATCAACAATAACAACAACATCACCTTCCATTAAAACACTCGCTTTCTTATTGGCTGACATCAACAATAACAACAACATCACCTTCCATTAAAACACTCGCTTTCTTATTGGCTGACATCAACAATAACAACAACATCACCTTCCATTAAAACACTCGCTTTCTTATTGGCTGACATCAACAATAACAACAACATCACCTTCCATTAAAACACTCGCTTTCTTATTGGCTGACATCAACAATAACAACAACATCACCTTCCATTAAAACACTCGCTTTCTTATTGGCTGACATCAACAATAACAACATCATCACCTTCCATTAAAACACTCGCTTTCTTATTGGCTGGCATCAACAATAACAACAACATCATCAACAACAACATCACCTTCCATTAAAACACTCGCTTTCTTATTGGCCGACATGGGTCCATTTTGAACGGTTGTTCATACGCAATAGAGGCATGGTCGTACAAACGTTTCCTCTCTAATTCAAAGGATGCCATAATACTCCTTCCTGATTCCAGAACTCAAGGCCGTACCGAGGGGGGGTCCATGGGGTCCATACCCCCCCTAAATTTCATAATGCATGACTTATGTTATACTGCAAGGTGTAACTCATCATCACCACTAACAACATCATCATCAACAATAACAATAACAACAATAACATCATCATCAACAACAATAACAACATCATCNAACATCATCACCTTCCATGATCATCATTTTCAGGTGTTAGTCCTGGCTTGACTGTCAATCCTTCGGACCCCCCCCGAAAAAAAATCTTGGGTACGGCCCTGACTTCAGTTTGCAATTTTTTAAATAAATTTAGGTATCTGTATTTTTGTAAAATATGCAATATGTACGCTATTCGCATTTGTACTGATTCCTTGTACTTTGACGAAGTTGTGGAACATTCACCGCCGTCTTTAGACTTTGACGAGGTTGTGGAACATCCATCGCCGTCCTTGGACTTTGGCGAGGTTGTGGAATATCCACCGCTGTCCTTGGACTTTGAAGAGGTTGTGGAACATCCACCACCGTCCTTGGACTTTGACGAAGTTGTGGAACATTCACCGCCGTCCTTGGACTATGACGAAGTTGTTGGAACATTCACCGCCGTCCTTGGACTTTGACGAGGTTGTGGAACATCCAACGCCGTCCTTGGACTTTGACGAGGTTGTGGAATATCCACCGCCGTCCTTGGACTTTGACGAGGTTGTGGAACATCCACCACCGTCCTTGGACTTTGACGTGGTTGTGGAACATCCACCGCCGTCCTTGGACTTTGACGAGGTTGTGGAACATCCACCGCCGTCCTTGGTCTTTGACGAAGTTGTGGAACATTCACCGCCGTCTTTGGACTTAAAGAGGTTGTGGAACATCCACCGCCATCCTTGGACTTTGACGAGGTTGTGGAACATCCACCGTGCGCCGTCGTAATAAAAACCATATAAGTTGATGGCACGAAAGTTTTTGTATTGCCCGAGTTTAACCTACAATTGACCGATATATTTAAGGTCGGACGGATAATCATAATTCTTTTTACTAGACATTTTTACATGTGTGGATATAAAAATCTCACATGGCCTTTATAAAAAGTAAAAAAAAAAACATTTCAGTTGAAAAATTTCTTCGAAAGGAAAGCAATATTTTCCACTTGTGTTCACATTAACCTAGATTGCCATCTCTAAGATACGCACACACACACACAGAAAGAGAGAGGATGTTCATGCATGATACCAAAAACAAGTTGACTGTGAACCGTAAATAATGACTAAAGGCTTTATACGAAAAGGAAATATGTTCTGTTAAGCGTATGTTTTTTTTTCTCTCTCTCTCAAAGTCTCTTTACCATCTATTGGTCATTTGCAATAGACATTCAAAAATCAAAATATTCAGGTTTCAAAATATCCTCATTATCTCCTTCATTCCAGGTTCCACTTCTTGTTCTCTCTTTTTTTAATGTCCCTTTAACATCTATTGGTCATTCAAGACGGGGNGCTCACCCTCCATTCGTTGAAAACTTACAAACCAGCTACCCACATTAACCTCACAAAGCCTGGATTAAGCTGCGAATAGCCAGCATTACGAGGGCACGAGGTGCACACCCATGTGGGCACTAGTCACCCAGCTTTGGTTTAATTTTTTCAATAATGAACCTTTGGAATTGTCACGAAAGACCTTCTTTTTTATATCTGGTTACCATCGATCAGGATGCCTCGATGATGCTGATGATGAGTATAGCTCATAGACATCATTGGGTAAATTCAGGTCCATACCACGGACCTATTGTACGTGCCAGGACAACCTGAAGTGTACAGGTGTACCACAGTTCCAGTCAGGAGTGAACCAATAAGTTTACGGTAACCTACCTATTTCTGTTTTTTTTTTCCAAACCTCGAATCGAAATAACCACAGCACCCATCACATTACCACATATGTAAATAAATATATGTACTTATCTAGCTAAAGTATATGTACTTATTTACCTAAAGTATATGTACTTATCTACGTAAACTATATGTACTTATCTACCTAAACTATATGTACTTAAAGTATATGTACTTATCCTATTCATTCTTGGAGCCAATAGTTGAAGTGTGATGACCTTCTCTTGGGCTTACATCTTAATCTTGCCAAAAAAGACGGGGCCGCAGTCAGAATTTTCATCAGAGGGGCCAAAAGTCTTAAATAGACATTTCTAACAAGGTTATCCAAATGATACCTANCTAAAGTAGGTAACGAAAAAGACCGAGAACCCCCCCCCCCCCACACACACAAAAAAATCTTGAGTACGTCCCTGATTGGGGGTTTAATATATGAAGATACTCGTAACGTTAAGAAGTTCAAGAGACAGTAGGGAGTGAAAACAAAACAAGTCGCCACACATGCCTCGGATTTTCCCAGCTTGATTCGCACACGAAACTTGGTCAATCATTTATATTTCTTTGGAAATCTCTATTTAAAACGAACTTTACATTCTAAATTTAGACTTCACTTTGTGTGGATATAATAGCCTGCACGTGTAACACTAACATCTATATTTTTGGGCTAGGCTGACTGAAAATTTGAAGGTTATTCAGAAAATTTTGAGAATGAGTTTCAATTTTTGGTATTATAAGCTATACCGATTATCATGGAAGGTGATGTTGTTTTTGTTGCTGCTGTTGTTGCTACTGTTGTTGTTGTTGATGTTGTTGCTGCTGTTGCTTTTGTTGTTGATGTTCTTGTTACTGCTGTTGATGTTGTTGCTGCTGTTGTTGTTGATGTTGTTGCTACTGTTGTTGTTGATGTTGTTGCTGCTGTTGTTTTTGTTGTTGATGTTCTTGTTACTGCTGTTGTTGTTGTTGCTGCTGTTTTTGTTCTTTGGTTGTTTATGCTGCTGCTGTCGTTGGTGTTGCTGTTTTTTTTAATATTATAGGTCACGTGCAAAGTAGAGTATTTTCATTAAAAAAAAGATTGAAATTTCGGGGGGTCTGCACCCCCTGGACCCCCCAGGGTATGGCCTTGTATACCATGCAACACTGAAGAATAGCTATTGTGTGCGCATGCGCACTGCAATCGTTTGGACACAAGCAATAAACGACTTTGTGTAGCTTATAACCCCAGTGCCTCGGTCCCACTACGGCACCATGTCTTATCAGAGCCACTTTTGGTTTAATATTTTTAATTTTGGAACCCACCGAGAATAAGGAAAACGCGTCCGAATTTGATATTCCTCCTTTCAAGATACTTGTAATTTAACGTCATGGGCAGCTACCCCCCCCAGCGACCAAAACCTGAAATCTCTTAAGACGTATATTTTGCTTGTGGTCCAAACCAGTGCAGTACGCTCTTCGCGTACTATATACCTGTAAAGAATACACATAATGCGCGATACGGTGTCGACATAATATGTGTTGGGTTGCTTATTGTATTTTGCATTAACTATCGAATTGTTCTAGTGATTTGATTTGCAATGCGCTTTGGGCTTTGTGTAGAAAACTTTTGTTACAAAATGCAAAGCCGTGAAATTTGTTTTGATTACAGATCTCTTGTACAGACAAACAGTGACTATAAATAATTCGCCAATAGAAGTTGAAATCATAGACGTATCAGGAGAAACGGTAAGGACCTAACGTTAGACATTTGATTTCAGGGGACCCGTTCACAACAAACTACAAATGTGAGAGCACAGCAGTGCGCAAGGCTATGTTCCAGAAAGCACCAGTGTATCTTTGCACGAAACAATTCACCTGGGTTTTGCACACCGTATTGTTAGATATTTGGTTCAACAAAGAACAGGCCTCCAAACAGGGGCGGATACAGAAAATATTTGAGGGGGGGGCGGTTAGGATCAACTTTGAAAATAAGTTTAAATTAAATAGGCATACAACACGATAACTAGTAAATGACACCCATTAGAGACCAAGTAATATGAGTTGCAAGCATACATACATTTAGCTCCTCAAAGTTCGAATTTAACAAAATTATTTGTTTAAATCGATTTAGATTGAATAAACGTTTACATTTTCCAGCCTTGGGGGGGCGATCTAACCAACCGCCAGCGGTATATTTCATTGCACCCAAATGTTTCAAACCTTACTAAGACCCCAAATGTGATATACATATCAAATTTCAAGTCTCTAGTTCATTCTTTTTTTAGAGAGGTTTAGTGAAAACCGCTAAAAAGGATGTATCCGATTGCACCCAAAAGTTTCGGGGCACAATTAGAGCCCAGATGGGACCTATATACTAAATTTCATCCAAACCGGTCAACGCTAAGTGGCAAAAGTGCCCATCGCGGCGTACGGTGGACAAACGGATTTTTTTTTTTTATTCGATTTTTGGATTCTACGTACCTTGAAACGTAAAATATCAAATTTCCAAAGGATCATTATTGAAAATAAAAACCTTTAGAGGTGAGAACTAATGGAATTTTATTTATTTTCAGAGAGACTCATTTCCTTCTGACCAAATATGCTGGGCAGACGGTTGTATCATAGTGTATTCCTTAATAGACAAACAATCTTTTGATTACGCCTTAGCAACTCTGAAAAATCTACAAAAACATCGTTCTTTGAACAACGTACCTATCACGTTATTGGCGAACAAACTAGATTTGGAACATCTCAGAGAGGTAAGACCAACAGGGGTGTCATGAGGCAGATCTTTTCGCAGCCCAGATGAGAGGTTATTGGGGAGGTTCAAACACATCTAAAAACGAAATCAATGTTTGAAGTTTTTTTGAAACTTGAAAATTCCCATCTCGCTGGGAATTGAACCCTGGCTCATGTCTTCAATTTCAATGTGATGGCGGGTATGACTCCGGGGAGAACCGTAGGGTCAAATAGTTGTGGGATTTTTGTTGCGTGCGGCGCGATATATCGCGGGAAAAATCCCACCAACCATATTTTTATTTTTTCCACTTCTCTTTTGTTTTGTTTTTAACTTTTTATGTTTACTTGTTAGCTTTATTGACATATTTTAACCCCCCTCGACAGGTTAGGAAACGTTTTTACGGTCATTTCTTTATTGCTTGAGCAAATTTTTTTTTCCCCAAACGGGAAAAATATTTTGAACGTGGGATTTTTCCCTTGTTCGAGGACCCTACGGTTCTCCCCTAAGTTGGACCCATGTGATGGCCGCAAAAACACGGAGGCTGTCAAAGTACTGTGTGTTATCTTGCCATTGTCCACCCAACGCAACAGGTCAATGAACCCCGTATGTCCGACACATTCCTTCTGTTCCGGAAAGATTGATAAAATTTATATTTCTCTTGTTTGTACAAGATATAAAATTACCCCATTCTCCATCTTAGGCCTTGCCGTTCTTCACCTCTGCCCATGTCTCGGCCGCACCTAGTGGGCGAAGCCTGTTAATTCTTTTTATATTAAAATATTTTTTTTATAATCTTATTTTATAGGAGCGCGTTTAACTGTCAGGGTCAAAATAATGCAGCTCGTAAAATAAATCTAAAACTCTGCCAACTTTGTTTATATCTTTTCTGTTTTACAGTTTGGGCCCCCTTATGTAACGGTAGTTTCGAACACTAACTGGAACCCAGATATTGGATCTATACTACCTAGATACCAAATATTGAACCTATACTATCTA
>CM022877.1:34859589-34894278 GCA_012654025.1 Pachypsylla venusta | reverse complement strand
ATTCACTCAGTCAGTTTACCAACTGGACTTTACGTTTTATAAGTGTAGATATTTGCTCAAAAATATGTCACTAGTATTTTTTGAAAACGACTTTTCTTTTTACAATAACTCTCGAACGCCTATGAAATTTTGATTTGATCATCTCAGAATCTGCTGATCAGTATTTGATCACTCATTGGTCCATCTGGGGTTTCATGGTGGCCCTTTCAATCGAGCGAAATATTCAATTGACAGAACCGCTAGAGGTATACAGGGTGAGTCATTTTTATTAGTACATATACAGCGGTTTTTTGGGCAGGATATGTAGCCTGAATTGGGCAGGACATGCAGCCAGAATGAACGANGGTTTGCAATTTTCCAGCGAATGGAGGGTGAAACCCCCGTCTTCAATGACCAATAGATGTTAAGCCAAATTTAAAAAAAAAAATGTGAAACACTCATGAGAATGTACATGTACACCACTCTGAGTGTATTAACCAACATACTTTATTTCATGTTCCAGGTTGATGAAGGTTTGGGCAAATCAACAGCAATTCAATACAATTGTCAATTCTATGAAGTCAGTGTGGCCGAAAATAGTTCGGAAATCTATCATGCTTTTGAAAATCTACTGAACGAATCTCGTGGATCCACAACAAATGGTATTCATAAAATTAGAAAATTTTCCGTCACCAAAATGATTGGCACACTCATAGGAACTAATAACAAATGTCCACAACACACTCAGGGTGGAACTGTAGTGGTATGTAATAAGTCAGATCTATGTCGAAATCGAGTTTTCAAGAGGAGACAGAACTTTGTGTCTGCAGCTACAGCTTCGCTATGATGTAATCACACTGTGGAGGCCCATCTCTATGCATGAAGAACAAGTCGGAGTGGACATGTGATTGAGTTCGATATAAACTATTGTGAGTAGGAGTTCGAAGATCAATACCTAGGAGAGAAGTTGTTGAAGGACACTGGATGTAACACAAGAAGCTGTCACAAATCAAACCATGAGAAATGAGTGAAGGGTGAAAACAAAAGCGGTTCTCGGATGATGCACCCTCTCCAAACAATGCATGAAGAACAAGTCGGAGTGGACATGTGATTGAGTTCGATATAAACTATTGTGAGAAGGAGTTCGAAGATCAGTTGGGGAGAAGTTGTTGAAGGACACTGGATGTAACACAAGAAGCTGTCACAAATCAAACCATGAGAAATGAGTGAAGGGTGAAAACAAAAGCGGTTCTCGGATGATGCACCCTCTCCAAACAAAGGTCATCACTTACATGAAACAATCAATATTGTTCATTTCTTTTGTCGCAGTTTTTTGGACGCAGAAGCGTGGAATAAACAAAACCCAAGTCCCGTTGGACTTGTCATTCAATCTTATTGGCGTGATGTGTCAAAAATTTCTGTGACTTCCAATTTATGATGTTTAAATTCCATTAATGTTTTTAATGGAATTTAAATATCATAAATTTCGAAGTCACATGCTAATTTTCAAGTCAAATTTTCTGTGACTTCCAATTTCAGGAATTTATGATATTTGAATACCATTAAAAACAATCCTAATTTTCAAGTCAAATTTTCTGTGACTTCCAATTTCAGGAATTTATGATATTTAAATTCCATTAAAAACAATGTTAATTTTCAAGTCAAATTTTCTGTGACTTCCAATTTCAGGAATTTATGATATTTAAATTCCATTAAAAACAATGCTAATTTTCAAGTCAAATTTTCTGTGACTTCCAATCTCAGGAATTTATGATATTTAAATTCCATTAAAAGCAATGCTAATTTTCAACAAATTTGGCACAATTGAATACTTTTCTCGTAAGATCACTGAAGTTCAGCAACGGTCAGAGAAGTTTTACTTGATGGGTGATCACGTAAAATAAAAAAAATGCTAATTTTCAACAAATTTGACACAAATAAATACGCCAGTTCTCGTAAGATCACTGAAGTTCAGCAACGTTCAGAGAAGTTTTACTTGATGGGTGATCACGTAGATTCGAACTCTCGTGATGGCGGAACCCGGGCTGTGCAAAGGTAATGTGGGTAGCGAATAGAGGGTATAACCCCCCGTCTCGAATGACCTTAAAATGTTCAAGAGACGGTAAGCAAAAAAAGAGTAGATCAAATGAATTAACAGGGCCAGTTTGCCTAATTTCCCACCCTGGACCAAATGTTTGTAGCGCCTTTTTGGGAATAACGTTGTATGTATACCTAGACAATTGAGTCCTCAAACAGAAAAACAAGAGGAATGATTAAATCGAAAGGAATGCAAAACTGTGAAAACGTTTTTGACATTCGTTTTTTGACGTTTAGCAAAAATTAATAAAAGGATGTTCTTTCTTTACGGATATTGCCGTCAATACACAATCGGCACTTTTTGAATATCTTTAAAAATATGCTGCCCAATTCAAACCACCCTTATACCTTCCCCTGTGGTAAAAATGGCTCTGTTTATTAATATTTACTTATCTCAATATGAGTGAACCTAAATCCAACTATTGGATTTTTGGTTAGCAACTAAATTACGAAGTCAAACTGTCATGTCCGAGTTGAAACACATCAAGGATATAGTCTGATAACATATTTAATCAACAGAAAAGGGTCAGAAATTTGAGGAGAGTGCAATAAAAATAGCAGAGAAAAGATTTTTTTTTTGATTTTTGTAAAAGACTCACGGTTAAAACATCTGACAAAGTTCTGTTATTAATTATTAAACAGAAGTAATAATATTCGCAACTTTTGACAGTTTGAGTTCGATGTAAGGGAATTAAAGTCTGGAATAATGTTGAAAGTAGATTTAAGTATTAGGCGGATTTTTAAAGATAATTAGGTTTCACGCAACCATATGCTAATCAAAAATTTACTAAAACTGTTTTTTTATACCATCAAGTTGATGAAATAGAGATAGTTGTTCTTTAAACGTTTTCCAATACGTCGGTCGCGGGCCTACAGCAGCTTGGAAGTTAAAAATTGCTAACTGGGGTAATATCTAAAAAAATCCAGTAAACTATAAATAGCGAAACGATGGAGAAAAATAATCATTAAACAAAACTCGGCCGTTTTGACGCATGGGTTTATTGTTTTACTGGCTTAAAAAATACCCCCCCTCCCAAAAAAAAAAAAATAAACTAAAAAGCGACAAAAACCGCCATGGGTGTATTCAGTTTCGGGGCATAATTAGAGCCTAGAAGGGACCTATATATCAAATTTCATCCAAATCGGCCAACGCTAAGTGTCCATCACGGCAGACGGTGCGGCGGACAAATGGATTTTTTTTATTCGATTTTTGGATTCTACGTACCTTGAACCGTAAAATATACAATTTTGAGGGGGGTAATTTTTTTTTTTTTTTTCCAAAGGTTCATTATTAAAAATCATAAACCAAAACAGGATAGGCAAAGAAAAGTATTTTATGTATTTAGAATCGTGTCTTCCTCGGTGGCTCAGTCAGTAATAAAGCTGCCTCCGCGGGTTTGATGGATACCTGGGACGAATATTTAACACCAATGACATAAAACACAAATCCTAATATCTTTGGTTAAACCTATTTTTTCGTAAAATCTTATATCATGGGTGTTAATATATTATTCTTAATAATTTTATAACTGTATATTCTATATGTATTCAATCGTAGACAGCTATTTCTTCCACAAAAAGATGACATTTTCAAAAAGAATATATTTTGCCATACCCATACATATTTTTTTTTATTATTATTTTTGTGTCAGCATTTTGAAATCAATAATTATCTTTCAAATTTTCCTTTAGTTTTAAGATTTTTTTTCCATTCCAAACAATATAGACTTGAGAGCATACAATGGGATCAAAGCAAATCAACCACGATTTAATATAAACTATCAATTATTGAATTTATTTGTTCTACCAAACCTAGATCTCCTTATTTTTTGTTTTCTAAAAGACAATTTTAGAGGCACATTTTAATTCTATAAATCTAATATGTATAAGAATAAACAAGAAATGCCCGGTGTCCTCCGTCGCACCGTCCATCAGGGTTAGAGGTTACTGAGAAATTTTGCTATACATGTCCCAAAGTCCTCCGGAGCTCTGACTTTCTTCAACGAAGGTGCCTCGGAAAAAATCGTTTACTTTTTCTGAGGCCATTTCGCCCCAACTCCATTTTTTGGCTTCCGCTATGCTGCCTTCGACAACACCTCATGATTATTAGCACATTAATTGAACGAATCCATTTTTATGCTCTGGAGTAAATATTTTATGTAACTTTAATTGTATTTATATTTATTGTAAGTAATTGTAATAATTTAATTGTTCAATAATTATCATTTGAAAGTAATAAGCCTGGCCTCGTTCGTATGAATAAGAAAGGTTCGATGTTCCGAAATAGGAAATATGATGTATCTTCAGAACCTAGAATCTAGAATCCCAACTGTTTGGTTAAACTCAGTTGATAAATAGCAACAACCAAAGATTTTTTTTATATTTAAATATCCCCCCCCCTTTAGAAACCATAATTGTAGATAGTCAAATCTTTTTCAATTACCAAACTTCTTAATAAAGTTTAAGAAATCTCCCAAGAATTGCAGTTCAAAACACATATTGGTCTTCCCAGAGTTGTTGCATGGTACTTTGATATGGCTTTAGTTGAAATTTTATGAAATATTTCTTAAAGTTAACTTCAAATTTATATTTGTGAGGCATCTTCATAATTTAAAAAAAAAATTAATAAAAAGTGTATTAATATTTCAAATTTATAAAATGTGATTTTTTTTTTATTAATTTCATTCTTGAGTACTTGACGCGACAAGGGGGAGGGGGGGTACACGGCACCTTGACTGTATTGACCATGTTCATTATTGTATGTACCTCACTAAACCAAGGGACCGCTAGAAACATATGAACCTTACCTTAGGAAAACTGTCAAAATTGTGTTTGTTTGAAAGATAAGGAAAAACTTTTAGGAGGAGCCTTCAAAATTTTAAACAAAATGTTGTCCCGTTGAAGGTCTATGTATAGTAAATGTAATTGATACAGTTATAATGCCGATTGCACACATTGGGATTATCTTGAACGCATACCGTCACAATTCTAGCCAAGTGCTATTGAACCCATTACAGCAACAATAATAAGGGCTAGGTTCCCATGACCGCGCGGTATCATATGAACAAATCGATACAAGTTTGTAAAACTAGTACCGCGCGGTCATGTGAAAATGGTCTAATTATTGACAATTGATCAGCCTTGTCCCCTAATGAGATAAGAAATGGAGGCAAGGCAAGTTATTTCCTCAAAACTTCTCGTGAGTCGACATTGTCCGAAGTTTTTTTTTTTTTTTTTTTTTTTTTTTTGTTAAATACATTCCATTGGTCTATTCCAGCAGTGACTCCCTCTCCAAAGCAATGATATAAAAATATCAATATACCCATATATATGCTAGCATCCATTCGCCTAATTGACTTATACATAAACCATGAAGATCCTGGCATTTTTCCGGTAAGTGTGTAAAAATCATCATAATAAAAAGCGACACATTTATTTTCAAGATTTGTTTTGCATGTCTCTATTTATACCATCATAGTAAGAACTTTTGGCGAGGAAATGTACTTTCATCTCCATAAGAAGTTCCTTTTTTACTGCCGTTGGTACCAACGCTGAAACACATGATCATAAATATATTATTTACTTTATTTTTATAGCAACTATTGGAAGGCATTTCTTTTTACAACTAGGTTAACTAAGATAGCCTCTTCGGACCGAAATATTTTTTTTTTTTTTTTTTTTTTGAAAATTGGGGATAACGACCGAGTGAGTACAGTGGTGCACAATTGTAATTTGGTGAAGGAAACATTTTTTGGGGGAAAAGGACAGATTCAAATGATTTTTATTTATTTATTTTACTTTTAACGCAAACAATTTGCCTTACAAAACAAAACAAAGGAAAGAGACACATGCAGCCAATCCGGCGCGTCGCCCATGTCTTGCCTTTTTTTGGTTTTCAATTCCATTTGTGATTGAAATTTTGATAATTTTGTTATTCCGTAACCGTCACTTTTAATTAAATCCATTTTTGAATCAGATCGAACGAGTTCTTAGTTTGAAAATTATTGGAGAAATTTTTCAGAATTAATTTTTTCGTAGGTTAAAATTTTTTGTGCTTAAATGTCAANATCTAACTTATTTATCTAACAAAAAAATAATGGAATTAATTTTCTGAAAACAAATGAAAATCCTCGATATCAAGAACTAGAAAACAAATGTACACAAAAGAGGGAGCTGCATCATTTGTGCACATATGGTAGATACCAAAAAAATCTAGGTCGACATCCCTGTAAAAAAGTGTACAATAGTTCTCGCCCGGTCCAAAGAGGGTATAGGCTCCCATGTCGTTTCGCTGTAAACAGTAGCTACTCAGTCACGGGGCTGAGTGCACCTCAATAAACACAACAATACTCAGTGTGTCCGGAGAGGTTCCCATCAGAGTACACACCACACCCAATTTGGCCTAACTTCGGTGATTAGACGGTAACTGATGTATTCAGCGTGGTAAATCTTTGACTTACAAATTAATTAGGCCATATGTATACTCGCCACCAGGACCTACCTCTTGCTTTTCCCGCAACGTCAGCAATTATATCTTCCAATGATGGATGCCGTCCATTCTTGACATGATTTCTAATACTTTCAAAACACATTAATTTAACGTGGTCCCTCCATCCGCTTTCGGACAATCTTCTTTTAAGTACAGCACCAAATCTGAAATTGTGTTGTCAGGTATCTAATATTATAAAAAATCAAATATTAAAGATTGAAAAAGTCCAGGCTAAATATGTTCGGGGTCTGTTCTACAAAGAGAACGGATTCTATCCTAAATATCCCGAACCTATATCCTATGAGGATCTCTGCAAAAGTTTGCAGCTGCCTCTGCTAAAGACTAGGCGCAATATACACCAATTACTTTTCTTGCACAAATTGATAAATGGTGGGGTGGACGACGCTTTTTTGTTATCCAACCTAGGACTGAGTATTCCAAATCGCCATTTTAATTTGCGCAACCGGGGGAATTATTTTCATATACCCCGTATAAAACTGCCAGCTTTTGGGAGATCTCCACTCGTGAGGGCGAAAAAGATGTACAACGGTCTATCTCAAATTCTGGACCTCGCCCAACCATTTGATGGATTCAGGGCTGTGCTAGAAGGGATGAGCGGAGAGATGTTGGTTACGTGATGTAACCCCGCATCTACCTATTCATCTATTTATTGTGCCCTTTTAATTTTGTGGTGATTTATTTTTTANTAGAATAACATCTCTGCCAGCTACCCACATTGACCTCACCCGGCCTGGGTTGGGCCGGGAAAATAGCCAACATCACGAAGACGCGAACCCATGTGGACACCCACATGGTACAACCTCACTAGACGTTACTTAACATCAGTAATCCAACGGGAACTGGTATATTCAACGTGCCATAGACGCTGGCTAATATTTAGCTTGATCTTCTCCATTATTGGTCTTATGCCTGTGTAAATTTTTCTGTTACGATTGTGAGGACCAAATCATTAATGAAGAGTAGCTAGAAAATAATGACTTATTGAGAAATCAATCATAAATAATTATTTCTCATTTCGGCTCATTAATATCTTAAGGTTTAGGTTAGGTAGTTAAAATACTTTCCTTCTATGAAAAGAAAGTACCTGCCTAGCAATGACCTGGGTAATAACTTATCGGTACAAATAGGAAGAAGTTTCATCTGAAATTTGCAAAGGCGGAATAAAGACTTGGTCAAAACGAATGAGGTCATGCACAGAATTTTTTTATCATAGAGGTTTAATTGCAACCTGTTACAATTGACGCCGCGTTTTGGACGTTCAGTAATATTATTGATCCCCCCCATTAGACAGCACTCATTATAGAGCAGCAGAATTTTTGGCGGGAGATGCGGGGGGGGGTATAACTAAGATGACGCCGGATTTGGCACAAGGCCCGAATGGGGACAAGTTTTTACCGGAGCCATTTTTTTACGGGAGCCAATTTATACCGAAGCCATTATTATAAATAACATTACAGAGGGTTTTCATTTCGTTTGTAATGTTCAATATAAGCGTCAAGATGAACGTCCCCCAAACCAAAGAGGTTAGGTAAAGTTTTGATCGGCCATGTCCGGATGATGAAGTTGTTTTTCCAGTAAAAAACGAAGTTGATCCCTGAAAACACTTGCATCAATTCGGAAATACTGTTGCTCTATTCGGACTTTGTGTCGCGTCCCCGAATACCTTATCCAGAGGAGTAATTTCTTCCAACCCAAATATGACTCAATAACTTCCATAGTGAAAACAGATCATACTTGATATTGTGAGAAGATACTTGACGGTTAACATCCTCATGGGTCGACTGAGATAATGATGTAAAAGAAGTACGGAAAGCAACTCTGCAATTATATGTCTCAAGAATAGATTTATGATGACACTCATTAAAGTAGACAACCACCTATTTAGAGCTAAAGTCTCATGCATCCGGCTACCATCGGAAATGGAAATGATAATGCCACTATTCACTGATTGATTGTGGATGAAGGTACCTAAATGTTCGTCTAGGTTGATCAAAATCCGACTTTTCCCACTGTTTGTTTTCTTTTGAAGTTGAATTGAAAGCCAACGATTTTTTTTTTCAAAACAGTCTTGCCATTGCCAACGTCTTTACCACGTTAGATATAGCAGCCCCCACCAGATCACCGATGTTAAGCAACATTAGGTGTGGTGTTTAATCGGATGGGAACTGGAAAATGTCAAACCGTTTTCAAGTTGGGCAAAATTTCCAATTTATTGACCAAAATCGGCGGTTATCTTAAATTTTGTCACTACAACATAAGCGGGAAAAGCTCAACTAACTATTAGGCCCTTAAATGGACATAGCAGCATAGCACGCAAAATTATGACCAGTTATACTAGGGTTACGAGTTCGAAACCGGGATCGGGCAAAATAATAAATATTTTGGATATACTAAGAACGGTCAATGGCGAAGCACATAAACGAGAAATCTGTGTTTTTAAAGGCTACAAGGTAGACACAAATTCACCCTGCCCCCTTAAATCTTCTTTGTCCTTAAAAAACGAAAATAGCAATATAAGTAAGAATCGTAGCAAAACATGGCTAAAACAGCTAGTTTATTTAATAAGAATTAAATTGTTAATGTCATAAAAGCGATATAGGTAATATTATCTTAAAAATAATTTCCAATAATTTTCTTGACAAACACAATACATAAAAATCAACATAAAATCTGTGAAGAGTTTGAATTATGAAAGAGAAATGTACATAATAGTCCGAAGAAATGCAATAGTTATCCATGACAATTCTAGGACGTTTGGGTATAATTTAAAAATACCACGACAGTTCAAGGATTTCAGGTCATGTGGGAACCCTGGAAGGCTGACTGTGCCTAAACTTCTAGATAAGTAACTGATAACAGTACCTACACTTCCTAAGATTTTTCTTTTTTTTTTTAAAAAAACTCATCTTATTTTTTATGGTAAATAAGAGATTCCCGGCAAAATGCTCGTTGTCGCTGACGTGATTCATGCCTCGATGGAACTAATAAAGCATTTCCTAGTTCATAAAAGAATGACACTTTCAGTTTTCCACGTTCATTTAAATCAAGCAAGGACTCTTGTTCAATTTTACTTCGGAATGTATCAAATAATGTACATAGTCGACTTTTGTAGATCTGTGAACGACTAAGATTTACTAATTTTGTTTTAGCACGTTGATCAACTTCAACACTTTCCCAATAGAAATTTCTTATATTATGATCAAACGGATTATTGAATTCGTCTTGTTTCACGTTGAAGTCTTCAGCTTGAAGTGTAAACATTTCAAACAACAGTTCCATACCGTTGTGCACATCAATATATTTTAATTCTAATAATGAAATCAATGCCACGTATGGATTCTTCAACAACAAATCTCCATCAAGTGATTCCTTGTGATTCAAACAAAGGTATCTAACTAAATAAATAATTTCATGTCGCACTTCATATACTTCGTCCTGTAGAAGATGAATAACATTCTTGTAACACACTCGAAACTGCTGAGATCCAGATTGAAGACAATTATTTTCAAATAAAATACTCAAAGCTTTAGATGCAGCATATCTAAAATCTTCATTACAATTCTCATTATAAATAAATACATCAATCGTGTTGAGGATTTGTGTAAGAACATAAGAATCAGATAAGCGTTTGGTGAACAGATAACATATACAAACAACAGGTAATGCTAATGGAGAAATATACACAACCAAATCTTCCCTTTCAAAATTTATGTGAAGATGACACTTCAGTAAACTATCAATAAGATGGTCAAACTCCTCGTTCTCATCGATGATAGGATTGAGAAGAAATAAATTATAAAGTTCAATAATAACTTTATAAACAACGTCCAAACATAACTTTCGATTAAATGAAATTGCAGTTTCCAAAAATACTTTCATTAAGTTCTCTGTTGGCTTAATATAGTCATGTTTATACGAATTCTCCCATTCTTGTTTTAAAAAAACCGAACTTTGTTTGACAATTCTATTCAAGTGAAGATCAGAACGACTCTTAAGAAGATGAAGTAAGTATTTGGAAGAATTAAGCAACATATCAGGTTGGTGTTGCACTGATTTTACAAGACGACAAATAAAATTGAAATCAATCTGTCCCTTATTATCAAATACAGATAAATGCATTTGAAATTTGACCCATTCGTCACTAAACAAAATGCAACCTATTTCTTTTCGATTGATAATAGTATCTCGGACTAATACATCTATGGGCTTGTTATCTATTGTGAACTGGTATTCATCTATTTCATGTCGAAAGATTTTCAGCAGAATAGTTACGGTGTTCAATTCAGAATGTTTTGAAAAGGAAAATCGCGTGGTTGATAAAAAGTTCAACACTTCCAGAACGAAATGTTTGGAGAGCTTCACTTTCTCTAAATCCATTTTATCTTTCAAATACTCCAAAGTCAAAAGGTAACCATGAACGTGATTTTGATCAGAAATTTTAAAATTATTGTCTATTCCTTTAATGTATTCAAGGAAATCGTCAAATAATTGTTTCTTATCTTTATCAGACGATTTAGAATTGTCATGGAAATTATTAGTTACAAGAAAATGTTCAACACTTAAAGGAAAATGCTTAAGATATTGGTGACCAAATATAAAGGTCGTACAAACGAAAAAAATCAATTGGAAGTTGTATTCATAACAACCATGCATATAATTGACAAAACAGTTAGCAGAGAGGTATCGTATGGTGTGTATATTACTGGATAAGGTTCGCGCAAACATGTTGCTTAAAATGTTTTTCAATTTGCTTTGTTCTGTTGATGAACTAAATAATTTTCCAGTAACTTTTAAACGGCTCGCCAAGGTCAATGCTGAAACGAACAAAGCAGTATTGCATTCAGGCGTAGATAAGAAAACAGATTTCAAACAATCACCAATACGAGGAAGCTGGTAGAAAAATTCTTCAAATGCAAGATTGCTAATCTGATTGTCGGCATCTTGTTTCTTTGTTCCAACAAGTTTTGGAAGTAGAACACCAAAAACCTGTAATGCCGCATTGCGAACAGTCCACTCATGGGATTTCATCTTGTCGAAACAAAGTAACGTGATGCGTTCCAAATAAGGAAACATTTGCACACGCAAACCAGAATCTGCAACGAGGAATTGTAGCATGTGAAATGCCGTCGCTTGAGGAAGATCAACTTTCAAAGTATCCATAGAAGGATTTACAGGAGAGTCAGCAACTTTGATAATTTTGTCCAATGCCAATTTGAACATTTTATCCTTCATAGAATGGTGACTTGCAACAATCTTATGAATTAGGATAGCAACCCCTGCCGATTTCCGGGACACAGTTCCCCCCGTTGTAGAATCAAGAACCAAATTCATGGTTTGATACAGGATATCATATGGATACGAATCTTTGAATAAACACTTAGAGACAATATTTGATAAAGCCAAGCCCGCATTCTGAATTGCCCCTTTATGTCTACATTTGTGTAAGACGTACGATACAATATTGCAACAAAATATGATTTGATCTCTAGAGAGTTTCTCATTGTACGCTACAGCTATCTCACTGGCAAAAGTACAACATACTTTCAAGTTCATCCAGATACAATTAAATAGTGTTTGATGCGCAGGACTCAGTGTCAAATTATCATCTTCGTCATTATCGTTAATGATGGAGTTCATTGCTTCACCCATTTCTCCAAAAGATGGCGCAAAGTTAGTTGATTTACTTTTCATGCAGAGGATGTCTAATAGAAACATACACGTTTCGTTTAAAAGATTAAGAAGTTGTTGTACATTAGGTATATTAAGCTGACAAAATTCTGGACTGGTAATGTCTGTCAACACTTGCATCAAGGTGGTCAAGGATCCATGGAGTGAATTACCACTCTTGACAGCCATCAAAATATCTTTTCGTAAAATCTCAGCTTGGACTAGACATTTTTTGAGGAGGTAAGTGACAAATAAATCAGAAGGAGGACCTGTTGAACTACTATTGAACTCTGAATCTGTGAGTGTCATGTATTGATATTTCAGACTCAGATCGTCAGTTACTATCGATTCCACTCTTTTCTTGTCATTCAAACTAAATAATTCTTCTAAATTTCTGATTTTTGAAAATTCTAATTGACTAGAGTAAGATTTGTAAAATAAATGAGTTAATACAGACACACAGAACGCACCGCTTTCTGCTGTATAAAACACATTTGAACTGCTCATCTCAAAACTAAACTTTAAGTTCTCCACAAAAACATCGAATTCACTCTTCTCATATAAGAAATATGACCGAAGTAAGTATTTGGCCATACTTCTTATATCACTGGTGTCATCTTTCAAACAATTAAACAAACTCTCACGCGTTGTGGCACTTTCAAAATCCCAATCTCCACATATCTTCATAACTTCAATCGTTGGGATTCGCTTCTTTTTTTGATTTTCATTTAGGTGAGGTTGGACATTGTCCAAAATAATGCTCATCAGATGAAGAGTGGTGATCAAACGTTGATAGTTGCCTCCAACGTTCAAATTATTTATGAAAAAAGTGTGAAGTATAGCAAACTGATTACATATCTCGTAGTAGCTGTCAGGTAAGTTGAGACTGAAATCAACAATAAAAATTGATTTGAATGTAAAAAAAGTTAAAAAATTGAATGCAAGTCGTACTTGCATATGAGGGGTTCCGTGTTTCTATTTTTTTCTTCCTACATTTTCTCTAATTCCGCAGTGATGGCGGTGTCGATTATTTGCTAAAGCCATAAATATTATACTGCCAAACATATTTAAAGGAAATCTATACAGCCCCTACGTGCTCGAAATTTTCAAAGTACCCGATACGAGACTGAGACCTCATAGAGATGATACATACATTTCTTAACCCTAATAGGGTAGAAACTTATCTTTTCAAGTACCCTGTAATTTCTGTTATGGCCTTCTATAATGCAGTTTCAGATAAACCTGATATTTTGAAGTAGAACCAGAAAATATATAGTTTGTGGTTCAACCACAAACTATTTATTAACAGAATATTCCTCAATCAGGAAGCACCCAGTCAAAGAGTTTAGCACGTTCAAAACACCAGTCCCCGTCAGAACATTTAAATTAAGTAAAATCGGGCGTGTTCAGTACTCGAACTTAGTACTTCTGATTTCGGGGTGCACTGATCCTCGAGAAGATATTAAAGAATAGCAACTTTAATGTAAGTAGCGACCAGTGGCAGAGCAATACAGAGTCAATAATTTGGTTCCGTCCAAGATTGAAGCGATATTAGTACATGAGGCTCTTAGTAATGCTGTAATTCCCACAACAATTGTGAAGAGGTCGTTGGACCTTAACACAAAGAAAATCTACATTTGAATAAGACCATATCTTACCGCTGATGATTCTTTCTGGGAACTACAATTTTGTGCATTTCACTTTCCATGTTAAGAACGTAATTTTTGAAAACTTTATAAATAGTTTGTCTCAAACTAGCATCATCACAGTTGATATTCTCCTCTAGAAATGTATAAATATCATTGAAAGTTTGACAACTTTGTACTTTCCCATCACCTCGGGATGTTTCAATTAAACATTTCACTCCGTTGAAAGTTTGACAACACAGAAAAGCGTCTCCTCGAATCAATTCATCAGAACATTTCAGAGCATTTTGAATATAATCATATTTGATTTTGGTAAATGTTGAAGGCTTCTCTAATTTTATTATTAAGATAATACTGTGTAAAAACCTTTGCAGTTGGTCTGAGTTTCTATTTTTGGTATAGACTTGAGATTGAATACAATACAAGCTTTGGTACTCTTTGATTAGATCGGTATATTTTTCGTTTACAAGGTCATACAAAATGTTGATGATTGCTGGAAATTTTTTAACGGTCGTGGGCAACCAATAGTTGCAAACATTTTGTCTGATGCATCTGAAATACAAAAGATAAGGTCAGAACTTGAAAATCTCGAGTAGTATTGATAAATATCTAACACTAGGAAACGCCATTATATTAGCTGCCTTGATGTGGGCCAAACCAACTTCTCAACAAGACCAATCTGACTTGATTATGTGAGCTCATGTGAAATATTATTATTTACACAATTATCTATCAGAGTGATGAATATCATTTTGTATTTTCAATAGTGAACCTTTTGAATTGTTCACGAAAAAAAACCACTCCCTCAAAAATTTATTTATTACATTTCAAAATAAAAGAAATCTGTTCGTTCGCCGTAAGCCCTAAGGAGCACTTTTGACATTAGCCTATTTTATTCAAATATGGTAGGTGGGTCTCCTTTGGTGTATAAATGTGCGCTGAAACTTTCAGCGTCACTGTCAGTTGGGTTCCGCACTAAAATTTTGAGAAGGGGAATTTATTGGTGGTCGATTTCAAAGGTTCACTATTGAAAATAAAAAACCAAAATCAGGTGATGAAGGTAAAAATCGAATACGGTGTACAAACAGATTTTTAATTCGATTTTAAAATATTAATCGAGTAACTTAAACGTAAAATATCAAATTTTGAGGGGGCATATTTTTTTTTTGGGTGATTGCAAAGTTTGATTATTGAAAATAATAAACGAAAAATAATACATCTTCTTCTTGTTTCACTTCACCCTTTCCAAATCCTATTTGGGGTCGGCCCAGCTTTCCTTAAGTGTTTACTGTCGTCAGCTGTAACCCTTTCCTTTTAATTTCTTAATATTAGCAGCTTTATTGTCACTATTTTTTTTTTTTTTTTTTTCAATCACTGAATCATTAACAAACTTGATTGACATCTATGCCTATCTATATTTCCACTTACATATTGGAATGGCATAGTTGATCTAAAACTTTTTGGAGGAAAATTCGTTTCCACTTTTCTTCAGTCAGTACTCTTTTGATAAGAATTTTATAACAATACGCACCGGCTGTAACTAAATAACTTCTTGTCAATGAGTATGCTAGGTTTTCAATAAACCACGACTTTTCTAGGACATCCTGAAAATATATATTAAAGAAAATAAACATACCCAAAAGATTCCAAAATATTGTGGAACGAACAGACAGACAAGCAGATATTTTAGGAAAAAAATGTGGTGTTTAAACTGGACTTCACTTCTTTTGGTCAATAAACTTTGGGTGAAAGTAAAGAAGAATCTTGAACGGCGAAATACCATCTCTAGTCTAAAGGACATGTGACAAGGACCATCCAGGGACAACCATGGAAATCCTTGCCCTCAGTTACAAAAAGGTAGCTATTAGGCAGAATGGGGTTCCATTAGGACCAAATTTTGTGTAGACTCTACAGGGATGATAAGGTTACTGCTTTTCACGTCATTTTTGATTGCAATGAGTATAGGGATTCTACATGCCAGGCTTGACCTCCACGAAATATACTTACCCAAAAGTCTGATCAAGAATGTTCAGATCTTGAACCTGGGAAGTAGGCATACAAGCTAATTTCCAAGCACAAAGGCCCAGTCGAGGCTTAGGTGCAGGGGTTTTTAAGCCCAGGAGAGGAATTTAGCTCGCCAATATATAAAATAAAAAAGAAACATGGACTTACCTCTGGATAAAAATCTGCTAAGAAGCTCACACCCATAAGATAATATTTTGATTTCAAGGAACACGATACGTCAGACAAATACTTCCAAAAATTTTCTTTTTGAAAAATTTCATCATTTGATTGTTTCATAAAATTAATGAAACATTGAGATAGTTCTAAATTTCTGTCTAAAACAGAAGGAAGATAATTTTCCCAGTTTCCTAAAATCACTTCAAACACAATTTCCAAATGTTCTAAATGAAGAATGTGAGCTTGTTTCAATGTAACATTGTTCAGACATTTTTGTAAAGTTTGAAATGCAAATATGATATGTCGTACATATTTAATACAACAATAGGAACACATAACTTCAATAATACGAATGTTGACATTGTCAAAGTCGACAACCGTCCATAAATTTTGTTCACATATGCCTGACGCAACAGTTATTTTCAAAGTTATTATATCTGTAACGTCCAATTGAGATGTATCAGATGAGGGTAAACAATTAACTTGACAAAATTTCCTCTTCATTATACTTTCATTTGATACAGAGTCGGCCAGTCTCCATTTTATAATCAGTTCTATATCATCATCCGGTTTGTTCAGTATGGTGTTTACAAATTTCACAATTGTTTCTCCATTACATATCAATGACAAGCAATTAATAAATGTTTCAGAAATCATTTTCAAAATGTTGTGATTAATATTGTAGGGTGTACAAAGAACTTTTAGGAGATGTATATTCATGTTACGGATAATATCCAGCAGACAGATTTCTACTGGGGCTTCATTGGATTCTGTGTGTTTGGCTTCTTTCTCTGATAGATCATTGATTTTTTTATTTGTTGGTTCTATATTGATTTCAAAATTTCTTTGAGTAACATATTGGTTCAAATTTAAACAAACTTGATTTAATTCCTGCAATTAAAAAAAAAAAAAACGATTAAAAGATATTGGCATGCTAAATCAAATCTTTACTTTTACATATATAAAAAGCAAAGCCCAGTTGGTATACTGAGAGGCTCATAATCAAAGTATCCCAACGTTGAAATTTGGTACACAGTTTCCTGTCAATATGTGGGTACGTAATAAGGAAAGAAAAACATCGAAAGTTCAACTAGAAGCAAGTTATCGTCAAAAAGACGCCAATTACATAGTCCAAACGGTAAGATATATCGAACAATTCCAAAATGCTGCATTCAATAACTAGTACTAACACATCCATCGTCCTTGCGATGACCGATGACAGTTGCGCCAAAAGGCCATCAAAATCTTTTCGGTAACCTCATATCAACCTGTTTCTTTCATTTTTAAATCAAGAATATAGGAAAAGATATTTGATTTTAAAGGAAACACAGCTACAAGAGTGGAAGAGAATTCCTCAGGAATTAGCTCTGCTCTTTGAATTAACTTTTTTTCCTTCCTTCTCTCTCTCTCTCTCTCTCTCTCTCTCTCTCTCTCTCTTTACTTTTTTCTCTCTTTTCTTTCACTCTATCTTTATTTAAAAGTTAATTAAATAAAGAGTTAAATAATAATAATAATATAACGACAACAAATACTGCAAGCACACTGGTGTACCACTCTGAATGCACACTAATTAACACTACTAATACACAAGATTTGGGGCACAATTAGAACCCAAATAGGACCTACATACAAAATTTCATGAAAAACGTTCAACGCTTAGTGGTAAAAGTTCCCTTCTCCGCGTACGGCGCTAGCGGACAAACGGATTTTTCATTCAATTTTTGGATTCTACATACCTTGAAAGGGGAATATTTATATTTTGGTAACAATTTCAAAGGATCATTATTGAATAAAACAAAATTGAAAAAGAAATAATAAGTCAAACTACAAGAAAGCAAACAATAGTTACCTATCGCTATGAAAACTGTTCGAGTGAACACTGTACCAGCCCATTCGCTTAGGATCATCTTTCTCGTCCCACCAAAACATTTCATTAACGTCAGACTGTGATCCATCACGGGATTTTGTTTGCAAACAGAGTGTAAAGTCATCATCTGCTTTGGGTATGTATACTTTGGAACACATTCCATGAACATCGACAACTGCGTACAGAGGTTCAGACGGCAATTCTGTCATAAAACAACCGACCTGTTCTCCATTCACATAAAAATACGCCTTCCGAATACTTTCAAAGATTTTAATAGCGAGATGAGTTCCTGCCCGGTAATTACCAAAGAAATGACGTTCCTTGAGTAGTCCAATTGTGACTGGTTTCCATAGAAATTCTGTATCACGATAACTGCGGCGAAATCCATTTTGGAAAGGTTTATTCTGAATGACTTCACCCTCGTCGAAATACCAAGTGGGGTGTTGAATCTGATGAATATTCTTAGGAATTGGGTCCGACTGAGGATTCATTGTCGTCAATCCAAACCGTAGAGTATTTGTGCGAGCCTTATAATTTAAAGTCTCGATGACCAATTCAAAAGGTACAATGTCAATCATTGGTTTCGAACTAAACACCAAGCCGTGGTCTACGTCTTGAACCCTTGAACATACTGTATTGTTAAACTCCAGTTTGATATTTTTGCCAACTTTAGAATGAAAAGTATAAGAATTGAGATCATCTTCCGCCAGAACATTATCAAATAGAAAAGCTGGATTTGCGATAGATACTTGGCAGCATCGTCCATAGATGTCAATCACAACGTAAAGTAGAGGAGGAACGTAATTAAAAACACAGCCCATATCTACATTATTGAGGAAATAATGTAGAGAGCCATCATTTAATCGTAATATGCCAATCACAGAACTTTCAGCCACCAAGTCCAAGTTTAAACAATAATTACTAGACAAACGTACGCCATCTCTGTAAGTACTACATCCACTTAGAAACCACACTTTATTTTCCGAATCAATTAATCCACTAGATGGTTCCCAATTCTGTGGACGTACTGTTGTCACGCCAATCTTTAAAGACCCCTTCCATTGAGAAACAATTTTATCTACAACAATACAAAACATCTCGTTGGTTTTCAATTCACAAGTCGATAACACGATAGCTTCATTGAACTCGATGTATGGGGAAACTCTCATGGCAGTAGCTCCATTTTCTATCAATTTTATGTTTTTCCCGTGTTTGAAGTGAAATCTTAAATGTTCTGGGGTAGGACAAGCAGACAACTTGTAAAACGAATTATTTTCAACTATTGTGGCCTCTGCCGCTTGTCCATACAAATCTACAACGCCATACAAATTATCGGGCATATTGTTCAACAGACCTCCTTGATCCTGACCGTTAACAAAGAAATGCAACTCTCCATTTTCAGTTATCAGCACCCCCACTGTATCTCCAGTTTGTAGTTTATCCAAGTTTTGCCCATAATTATCTATCATCGTGGTTCCATCACGCATAACGCCATTACCCGTCATCATCCATGTTCCCGAATTCACATTGGTCATCGTTGTGGGAAATACAAACTCTGTAGGTTTATGGGTTGTAACACCTATTTCTATGGACCCAGCCCATTTGGACACCAACTGATCTAGTCTAACTTCAAACAGTTCTCCCTTTTTCAAAGGACGATTGGTCAAAACAACACCATTATTGAAATCTTCTTTAGCATTGGGTCTATGTACAGTTTGTCCGTTGTTGGTGACCGCAGCGTATTTCCCACATACAGGATGGAAGCATATTCTGCCATCTGTAATTGCACCCTGACTAAGCATTCTCCTCCGCAGAACGAGATTAGCACTCTCATGATCATCTTGGTCCACAACAGTTACTCTTACAGTTCTTCCATACAAATCCACTACTCCCCAGACATTTGCGTCTACATTGGACACAGCTACACCTTGGTCTATTCCATTGATGAAATAATGCAAGTCTCTGTTACTTTTAACCGTTAGACCGATTCGATCGCCAATTTGAAGGTCATCCAAACTAAATTGTGCGTATTCTCGTCGTGTGCCTTTACCATTTGTGAGAATCCCATAACCCGACATCATGATCGTGCCCGATTGTAGATTAGTCATTGTGCCAGGAAATGCGATACTGCTTGGATTGTGCGTGGTGATGCCTACTTCGATACTTCCAGACCACTTTTCAATCATTTTGTCGATACGTATTTCAAAAAGCTCATTATCTAGGAGAGGTCGATGTGTCATTACAACCGCATTATTAAATTCATCTAAAGGTTTCATTCTTTCTGCCGAGCGCGCACCGTTTGCTAAACGAACTAAACTGCCAGTTTTAAAATGGAAATGAATTTTATCGTCACCCGATGAAAGGGTATCTGAGAGATCTGTCTCGGTGTTATCCGTCTCATCTGAAGAGATTTCATCTAATCTGGCCAAAAAAGCCATAGTGGTCTGATCCAGAGATAATGCATTTCTCTGATTTGACAATGAGGAATCGTCTGCCGAGAAGTCACTATCAGATTCCATGATCTTAGCTCAACAAACCTGTCATAAACACACGGGAAAGCAATAGTTTAGGCATTGCAAGGAAGTTATGCTTAATATAAAGGTTAGGTTAAATGAATTTTATTTAACAGTTTTTGGAGAAAAATACGAAATAGACACTTCAATCAATGTAATTTATATTCCTTGTGTTTTTTATTGAAATCTTCCGGACCAAATTAAGTTTCGAGCTCTAAGAGATACAGGTCGGAGTCCCGAAACTAGTGATGAAAATAAAATAAATTCGATATTAGAAACTATAATCCGTTGCTGCCGGTGTCAAACGTCAAGTAAATAATTAGAATGCAGGTTCAAATATCGATCTGTTACAGGAATTTGTTTTGTAAGTGTCAAAGGAGATAAGTGGTATGTGCTACGTTTCTTGCTGGCAAGAGTACATGCATCAGGTATAAATTGTTTTTTTCTTCTTCAAAAGATTCTCATTAGTTGATATTTTCTTTATATTGAATTTATTGGTTCATAATTTAATTTATCCGTTACAAAATTTTAGAACGAGCGCTGAAAATCCTTGTAAGACATCGTTTATCACCAACTTTACTCACAACAACTTTCATTGTTCGAGCAACAAAAAAAACATTGACTAAATTTATTTTTCAAAAATGACACTTCACTTGTCGTGTTTCATGAAATTATCTTCACGAGGTTGAGTTCAAATAAAACGGGACATTTTGACTTCGGCCCAAGGAGATTTTGTCCCGAGAAGGAATCTGGTCTACTCGATAAAATAAAAGAGGCTAATAATTCGAAATTGTACGAAGTTCCAAAATGATCAAATATTTTCAGGGCCCCAAAAAGGGAAAACGGCATTCGGACACTCCTCACTGAAATGAACACTAATCAATATTCGACATCGTTAGGTTACGTTTATATGGTCATGCCCCAATAATATGAACACTAATCTCAATAAAAATATTTTTTTGAATGATTTTGCTTTTTTTTGGTTTGTGTTTAATCTTTTAGGAGCTTGCTGGATTTATAAGGGTGACAATGAAGGATGTTTCTAATAATTACCTTGAAGAAGTTATAGGTCAATTGAGAACTTTCATTTAGATTGGTGGAAATATGCTGAAGAGCTTTAAACGCAGATAGTAGTTTCTCCTCATCCTTCCAATCCCCCATGTTCGCATTCATAATAATTCTTACTGAAACCATGAAAAACATTACAATAGTAATCCATAAAATGGGCCATTGTAAAAACCTACATTGCTTGGTCACAAATGATCTAAATAAAGATCGCAACGATAATTGCAATTAGTCTCTGTGGAGACCTGCAACCAGTTTCTTCAATAGAGACCTAGATAACTAACACATTGAAAAAAGATCCAAGCACAACACAGTACAGTAGTTAAATTAATCATTTTAGTCCGATTTTCACCAAACTTGTTTTAATATGTTAATATGAAAAATATAACAACTTGGTCTGAAATAGAAGTCAAAATGTATTGACATGATCTCTTGATACATGTAAGAATGATATGGTTAGATTACCTTAATACGCCATGCCTCGATGTTATGAACACCAAATTTGTTGGGTGGAGAGTGTTGGGACCAACTAGTATCAAACTGCAGAGTTTAGCAAAAGAAACCCCAGGTTTCTCGCCTTAAAAAACAACTTCTAACCAGCACTACTGTGCATCATGCGCAGAGTGATTTTTGAGATTTTTCTTGGTGGGCAACTTACTTTTTAAAATCTACTTTTAAATAAAGATCCGCAATTCATTCAGAAATTTCATTTTCATATCTCCATAGTTAATTGCCGTTATGCAGTCGCATTTTGTTTAATCGAATTTCGAACAAAGAACAGATGGCATCTCGACGGGGTAGTCATTCTAGAAATCTAGACTTTCAAAAGTCTATTATAATTGATTATTTGAAGAAATTTTGTGTCCAAGACCGAGCTGACCTGGTTCGGCAGATTACTATTGCTACTGATAACGATAATTACGATGACGTGATTGATATATTGATAATAAAATTTAAATAATTAATAAATTAATGTAAACAGTAAAAAATGCGTATAGATTTATTGGAGAAGCGAGCAAAACTTTAAATCCTGAAATACACAGTAGTAGGAAGTTAGCAATAACTTACCACTACACCGACTTAGGGGAGAACCGTAGGGTCCTCGAACAAGGGAAAAATCCCATGTTCAAAATATTTTTCCCGTTTTCAAAATATTTTTCCCGCCTGGGGAAATTTTTTTTGCTCAAGGCTCTCAAGCAATAAAGGCATGGCCGTAAAAACGTTTCCTAACCTGTCGAGGGGGGTTAAAATATGTCAATAAAGCTAACAAGTAAAAATAAAAATTTAAAAACAAATCAAAAGAGAAGTGAAAAAAATAAAAATATGGTTGGTGGGATTTTTCCCGCGATGTGTCACGCCGCATGCGACAAAACAAAATACCCTGTGGTGTATGACTCCCCGGAGTCATACACCACAGGGTTGTCTGACACAGATATTTTGCGGACGCGACACAAGGCCCGAAGAGAGCAACAGTTTTTCCAACGTTGTGCAAGAGTATTTAAGACATCAACTTCGAGCTTTTACCGGAAAAACAACAATTCATCATCGAGGCATGGCCGATCAAAACGTTTTCTAACCTCTCTAGGGGGAGGACGTTCATCTTAACGCTTAAATTGATAAAATAAACAAACTTGTTCTTCTCATGAAGTTCGCTGATCCCTAAAAACTATTGCATCAATTCTGGAAAACTTTTGCTCTATTCGGGTCTTGTGCCAAATTTGTGAATTTTACCTAAAATTTCTATTAACTCCATAAAATACAAGCGATTCCGAATTTTACTGTGATATTTGATTTTTCGTTAATAACTTTTTTAGTAGGATAAAGTAAAACTTCCAGAAATATGTCAGTGTTATAAAAAGACGTCAAAGACCTTCGCATTTAAATCTTAGGACTATAGAGTACGCAGAATTAAGACATTTTTAACAGCATATGATTTTCAAGAGAGCGCAAATTATGCGCTCTCCTTCCTGAAAATCAAGGGCGCATGGGGTCATAAACCGGGGAGCAGTGTTTGGCAACCCTTTTAAAAAAAAATATTTTTTTTTAAAAAACTCGTTTTTTTATTGGCCGACATGGATCCATTTTGGACAGTTACGAGGCATGATAGTAAAAACCATCAGTGGTAAAAACGCTTCCTAACCTCTCTAATTGGGTTAAAAAAAATTCAAAGGGTTACCAAACGCTCCTCTCTAGTTTCAGAACCAAAATTGATGGGGTCATGATAACCACAACGTGTTAAGCATGATTATGAGTACCACATATTTATGTATACATAAATATGTGGTATGGACGTCAGAAGTTTCATTGCAATAAGCAAGAAAATATTTGTCTAGTATTCATCAGGTGATATTCATAATAGGACGTATTGTGTGAAAGGTTTTTCAAAGTTTTTTTTTTTAAAAAAAACCAACAGAGGTATTTATTTTTTGCAATCTGGCAACACTGTGTTATTTTATCATTTCGATATAATCTTCAGATATCAGATCTTCAGTATCCAGAAATCCAAACATACATCCAGACTTCGAAGCTAAAACCCCTGAAATGGTTTAAGTCTTTTTTTCTTTATCTCTTAGCACCACTTTCTTTTTTATCTCCCCGATCTTCCTTTGTAGATTGTTCTGCACAAGCCACGGAGTCTGAAAGTTCTGGTAATTAATGATAAGATTGTAAGGTGAATATAATTATCTGAAAATTTTCATTAATTTTTCAAAATTAACTTTCAGTCAAAATCTCTGGTAAGTCCCCAAAACAAGAATTGGTTTTCTATTCCCAATAGTTCTAAGATCCAACACACCGATAAATCACTTTAAAAGGAACTTTCTACTCTTAACCCAGCGATCATACCATGTTACACCAGTTTTCTTCAGATTAGTTCAGATCAATTAAGTTATCCAACTTCGTCGTGGTTAGTAATCGGATGGGAGTCCGACGGTGACAGTGACATCATGTATCGTTGAATTTATCCATGTGCACTCAACCCTGTGATAAAAATGAGCAGCTGTTCTTGATTACAGGCGGAGCCATACCTCAGTTAAACTCCCATTTTTCATCATCTGGTGCTGCTTTTGAAGACTTGACATTATGTCTTCTCTGAACAAATGTAAGAACTGTGGGTCTTCAGATCTCGATGTGGACCCTGCTAGAGGTGATACAGTTTGTACCAATTGTGGTACAGTACTTGAAGATAGTGTGATTGTGTCAGAGATACAGTTTGAAGAAAATGCTCATGGAGGTACATCAGCATTGGGTCATTTTGTTTCTTCGGATTCTAAAGGAGGTTGTCAAGGATTTGGAGGTGCACTCAGAGGAGGCCTCAGTAGAGAATCAAGGGAGATTACGTTGGACAACTGTAAGAAAACTATGAGCTCTCTTTGCAATCAATTAAGGTAAGAAACTTAGTTTTACATCTATGATATTAGGTTAACGAGCAAATTCGTTTAAAAAAAATCAGCTCCGGATAAAATTTGAACCCTCAGTAACCACTCGGTTACGTAGCTCGGGCAACATATGAACCTGTACTGCCCCCCCCCCCACACNTACTGCCCCCCCCCCCCACACACACACACTTCTTCATGCAACATAGATACATAGTAGTTCTATGTATGTGGGTAAAATTTTCGTCAATAAAGAATCACTCGCCTGTACAGAACATTTCACCAAATGAATCAATCTTATTTATTTTGAAAATATATGGGAATAATGTAATAATTATAGTATCAGAAGTTAGAGAATTACTGAATTTCATTTAGGAATAGAGTCCAAATCGACTTTCGCTCTGAGAGTGAGTTCAACTCATCCATTGCTTCACTCTTTTGCTACTGTGCGAATATTACCGGACAAAAAGGTAGTGTATCTTTTGAAGATTCCGAACCTCGTCTCCAATTGAAGGATAGTCTATCGCCATTTGCATACCAGGACAGTTCCGGCCAAAGGCCAACAACTTTTTAAAACTTGAATGAGAATCTAAAAAGAATACGTGTGCACCATTTTTGACCGCCATTATGACTTAGAAAGCCATAAAAGTAATATTAATTGGACATATTTTAAGACATAACAACTTCATAAAAAATATTATTGAAGGAAAAAGAATGAGCAAAATATTTCGTGGTAGACTCAGACAATTTTTCTTTACTTGTGCAAAATTATGAACTGCACTCATGACTATTTTCAACGAGGCGCGATCTTTAAATTATGATTTATATTCAATTTACAGACTAAACCAACATTGTTTGGAGACATCATTCAATTTCTACAAAATGGCTTTGTCAAGACAGCTTACCAAAGGTCGTCGCCAAATTCTTGTGTGTGCTGCATGTGTCTATATGACATGCAGGTTGGAAGGCACTTCCCATCTTCTCATAGACTTCAGTGAATTATTACAAATATGCATTTATGAATTAGGTAATTATCATCTTTTCCGAATCCCTGTAGTGAAATACTACTCATAGACATTATTTTATACTGCCCTAATAGGACTGTATAATCCTTTTACATTGGCAATTTTTAGGGTACCATTAGTATGTGGTTAATATCCCAATTTTATGTGGATGTAATTTCATATGTAGAAAGGGTTTGAATCCATGTCCTACTGTTTGCTAGTCAGAGCGTCTTACCACTACACCAACGACCCATTCGGTAAACATATCGAAAATTGTTTGAAACAGTCTACGACGCGTGGCGTACCCAAACGGTCTCCGCATATTAACGGTGCTCGCAGGTAGTTGTGCCCCGGGACTGCTTTCGCATTACTTTAGGGCACTCCTTTTTACAGCCATGCCATTCCGGAAACGAGAAAATTTGATCAGAAAATGTTTGTTCCGGACGGAGTTTGAACCCACAACCTCCGGACCAAGAGTCAATGCTCTTAACAATTCGGCCACGGAGATCGGCAAGGTAGCCACATACTTAGTTGTCGTATATTGTGTAAAGAAGATAAGTAAGATTGGAAAAGGAAAAGCAAACACACAAACATGTTATGGGAGTCCGCAGATTACCCAATGTGAACACCCTATAGAACTGGTTGTAGGTCTCTATTGAGACTGATCACTGCGACCTTTGCTTTGATCTTATGTGACCAAAATTTGGAAGAGCGGATGGAGTTACTTTCGAAGTAACTCCATCCGCTCCACCGCCTCAACCTACTGTGGCTGTTTGCGAGAACCCTACCACTGTTTCAACTCTCTACGATAAACTGTTGTTGTTTTTTTCTTCAGAAATATCAATCAATCTACCAAATGTAGATTTTCATTTTTTTCTAATAATTTTTTCAGGTCGCACCTATTTGAGGTTGTCACACGCCTTGTATATAAGTATTCCATCTATAGATCCTTGCTTATATGTTTTACGATACGCAAATCGATTAGAATTAGGACCCAAAACTCATGAAGTTACTATGACAGCGCTTCGGATATTACAAAGAATGAAAAAAGATATGTTACATTCTGGTAGAAGACCAAATGCACTCATAGGTAAGCAATAAACAATGCCAACTTTAACTCTAGTTTGTTTTCATCTACTAAGAGAGGTCTACAGTGCACAAAACTTACTGATGAAAAAAAGGGTTCAATCCCTTTGTGGGGTTGTGGTTTCTTTAAAAAAGAATCTGGGTCGATTCCAAGAGAATTTGTGTAATGTAAATGTATACTTCTTTGTGTCACAATTTATGTGGGCATTATAGCATTACAAGGTATTCTCAACAATAACTCCAGTATCACTAAGCCTAAGCTACACATTAACAATTTTTACCTTATAATACTACCGCTTGGCGCTATTTTCATAGCTACTCAATTGTCCTCAGGAGGCTGAGCTACCTCCAATCACAAACAGACCAAGTAGAAAATTTGAAAAAATCTTTATCCAATTTTCGACCCATCCAGGAATCGAACTCGGAACCTCCTTGGTGCAAACCGAGTGTGATGCGCACTCTGCCTCGGAGACGTCTGTCTATTTCTTATTCCCAAATATTATAAAATTTATTTCCAGGAGCTGCCCTTTTGATGGCCGCGCGATGGCATGATTTCAATCGTAGTGTAAGCAATATTATCAAGGTGGTGCGTACAACCGAAACAACTCTAAAGAAACGACTTCTCGAGTTTGGAGACACACCGTCCAGTGGTCTTACATTAGAAGAATTCATGAATGTTGATTTGGAAGAAGAGCAGGTAAGTGTGCTTCTCTCATCCGTTGTTAGCTTCTGGGTTAGCAGAGAGTTTGTCTTATCTTTTAGACAGAAATTGACCGTTTGTGAATGAGAAAATAGCTTAAGTAGAAGCTGATTCAGTATTTGTAATTTAGAAAAATCCAGCATCTGGATAAGCTCTATTCCTATCTGCTAACTTTAGGTTACGTTTATACAATTATATCCCTACGATATGAATCTAAGTAAAGCCCAACATTGTCAGCATACACAATCATGATAACATTTTTCTACCACTTTTCCAAACCTGAATCTGGAAATGAGGTGCTGCTGGATTTTGTAGGATCACCGCTACAATAAGAACATCTATTATACAGGCGCCTGCAGCTTCNCAGGGTGGAAAAGGTCATTTTTGGACAACGTTCAACGTCGTTTGGTGGGTTCTGTGTGACCGAACAAAAAATAGAATAATGGCAGTGATTTCAAATATGCCATCATAATATTAAAAAACAAAAGCAAAAAGGAGGAAAACCTGAAAAGTGACCAATTTCTTTGTCTGTTCTCAAATGTGAAAAGTGTGAATTTTTGTGTAAAAAGATTTTGAAAAATCACAAAATTTAATTCCCAGGTTAGGAGGGAACAACGAAAAGGGTCCAGTAATGAAAAAGTTCTAGAAATAAGCTCCAATTAATGTCCTAGACACAACTATAAAATTAGAATTTTGAGAAAAAAGAGTGTAAACCAAAATAGCAACCTTCCAAAATCTAAAAAATGTTCGATTCAATACATATCTTCTTCTTTTTTCTCCACTTGAAAACACCGTTAAATTTTATTTTAAAAATATCTGAGCCTGCAAATGTAATCTGAAATCACATTTTAAAAAAAGTACGAAAAAACGTCTTCTAAATTAGGAAAATATCATATTAACTTTTATCAGAAAATATTCTTGGAAAAATGAAAATTCTGTTTTTTCTTTCTTTTTTATGATATCTTTTTAAAAAAATCCTGAACTCAAATCCTGAAAGAGAAAAAAAGATTAAAAATCAAAAGAGAGAAGAAAAAAATAATACTTTTAATCGAAATTTTTTTGGAAGGCTGCTATTTTGACTTTGAAAGGCTCCTAATTTTTTTAGTTGTGTCCAGGACATTAATTGAAGCTTATTTCTAAAATCTTATCGTGATCAGACAATTTTCGTGGTTCTGCCTTAACATGGGAATTAAATTCTATGTTAGATTATTCAATTTTTTTTTTTACACAAAAAGTCTTAGAAAAAGACGTTCTTTTATTATGTCGAATCACATTTGAGAGCAGACAAAAAAGATTGTTCTCTTTTCAGCTTTTCCTCCATTTTGCTTTTAAAAAAAATTAAAAAAACAATTTTAAATTTTGATGGCATATTTGAAATCATCGCTATCAAAAACTAGGATTTAGTGTTCATTCGCTTTTTGTTCGGTTCCACAGAACCCACCAAGCGCCGTTAAAGTTGTCCAAAAATGACACTCTGCAGCCCGTAACTCAGCTATGCTTCGTCTGACCCACTAACGAATTTCATAAAAAAAATTCAGTTGATCTCAGCAACCCATCATATTCAGGGGTCACATTTATAGCTAAACACCCTGTATACCAAGATCCCTCCCCCTCCCTCTTCAGTACAGATACACAGGATCTGTTTCTCTGACATCCATTTAATACGGACAATCAAAAAAAGAAACTTTTTCTTTCAATAAATAAAGGTAAATGTGGAGCACCCGGCACACACAGATCCAAGGAAGCAACACGACACAAGCTCCGCGTCTAGCAAATGAAGCGTCTGGAGCGTTTAAGAAAATAATTTATTTATTTGCAGGGGGGCGCATCTCTGTTTTTTAATAACATTTTAATTTTAAGTGTTAAAAAAATTAAATTTTAAAATAAATTAAAACAAAGCACCAAAAGCACTTTTTATATTTATTTATGAAAAATAATTATAATTAATCATAAATAAAAATATTTATAAATAGTGCTCTTGGTGTTTTGTTTTAATTTATTTTAAAATTTTACACATCTCTGTGTCCTCGATAAGCGAGCGGAGTTAGTTACTATGTTAGAAAGTAAAGTTTCTTCACTTTGAAGTTCTGATTTCTGAAAATGTTTTGTTTTATACTAGGATCCGCCGGCCTACAAAATGATTCGTAAGAAAGACAGTGAACGAGTTCAAAAAATGATAGACGATGAGAATGAACACCTCCATTTTGTTCAACTGAGGAAAATAATTGAAAAGAAACTCGACGAGGGTCATAGTCGAAGAAAAAGTCTACTCTCAATGAACAATAAAATGCCGACTCCAACTGGAAGCTCGAAACGAAAACGTGAAGAAGATATAAACTTCCCAGGAGATCTGAACATTAACCCTGGAACAGATGATCTGAATGATGTGGACGAGTTTGTCAAATCCAATGAACTTCCTGAAGTCATCAAGAAATGTATGGAAGCAGGTGAAGATGAACTTGGGGAAGAAGTTGATGAACCGTGTCAAGGAATGGAGCCTACGCCAGAAATGCTTGGCATGGTGGGACCTGATCGTAATAATGAAGTAAGTTTTTTTTTTTTTTTTCAAGAAAGTTGATTCTTTTTCATAGTAGACTAAATTTCCGATTTGAGATATGGAAATGTCACGATATATGAAACAGTTTTTTTCTTCCAACTTTTCTGGAAAGCCCAAGTTAGATAGGCTAATAGAGTGATACTTTATATAAACATTTGAATTATTAATAAATATACAAATTATTTTTTTAAAAAATGTACGTTGGGGTAGATAATGTAGGCCTGTCGAGAAATTGAATTTTTTACGAAATATGAAACGAATGGAGGCAATTCATCCAAGCAGACATAATCAACTCTTCAACACTCGCCCTGAGGAATGAATGGTCTGTGAAACATTACCTCTCTACTCAGAACATTGTTGTTCCTGTCGCAAGTATTTATTTTATGAGTGAAGTCACTGTGCTTTGTATAGGATTCTCGCAATTTTTGTATTGGCACGGTGTTTTGAATAAACTGCCAAATTTTGAATCAAAAGTCAATACTCTTAACAACTATCACAAATATTTTAAAAAAAGAGAATCGTAAAATAATAAATAATTTAAATAATTAGACAACATCGTAGAGTCAACATCGGCCTGACGATGATAGTCTGAGCACTATCGAAAGCTTGCCACTTTTAAAATTTACTTCGAATCGATATTGTCTAATTATTTAAACTATCACAAATGTGAACCCTTTGGATTGTAGAAATAGAGCCTTCCGTGAATCTTAATTAGTTTCTTGTATTTTCAGAATCAAGACGAACTGCAAGAAGAAAGTGAAACAATATTTGATGACTTGGAGGACAGTGAACTTGATGCCTACGTACTGACACCCTTAGAAACTGAAAATAAAGCTAAACTTTGGGATAGTTTGTTTAAAGAATATTTAGAACAACAAGCTACAAAGAAAGCCAAAGAAGAAGCAGAAGGAAAGAAAGAAAAGAAAAAGAGAAAACCAAAATCTAGCAAAACTGTCCCTATTGCCAAAACACCTCAAGAAGCTATTGAACGAATGTTGAAAGAAAAAAAGATCTCTAACAAAATAAACTACGATGTATTGAAAAGTTTAGATGTAAGTGCGATGATGACTCCTAAACCTGGTTCTAGTAGAGAACCAGACCAAAAAGTTGTTATTCCAGAACCTGTTGTTGACAAGAAACTAAAGGCTAGTGAAACAAAATTAAAACCAACAAAACAAACTAAAATCAAAGTCGAAATCAAAAAGGAAGAGCCGACAGTGATGAAAGAAGTAAAAGATAAAACGATGGATGATTATTATGAAGAGGATGACTTTGAGGAGGAGAAAGACGAAGAGGAAGAACAAACCCTCTCCTCCATGTTCAGCAGGAAAGTGGAGGAGGAAGATTATGACGAATACTAGAGTGATGTGTACTCGCCGAAATGAACAAATATTATTCAAGTCGTGCCGATATGATTGGTACTCATGTCTGAAAGACACGGTCGCATAATGTAACTTAACCTCATATGATAGAGACATGATGTCATCACAAGAGACCCACATTCTCTTGTGACGTCATCATTCGATACAAGGAGAGGAGCGTGATATTGTTTATTTATTTATTGAGTAGCTTTATGAGTCAAACCTAGCTTGTACATTTTAGCATCGTGATGCTAGAATAATAATTGTAAATATCTTGTAATATGTATGTCCCCTATTTCAATTTATGGAAGAAAACTCCGTGGCCAAACTTGTATAATAGTTTACTTGTACGAGTGCATCCATTGCCGTATTGATAGTCTTTGGCCAAACATTTTTGAGTGTTTGAGTTGCCCTGGTACGTAGAACTAACTTGTCTGTGGATTGCAATTTACATATTCACACATGTTCTCAAAACGCAACACAGTCGGGTGTTGAATACTTAACGGCTAGTTCTACGCCTTGACAAATTGGCTAGCTAAACGGACGAATTTAAATTCACTTTATATCTTGGTTAGGTTCAAAAATTTGGGAAAGTTTTTTTCATTTTTTCACTTAAGGTTCTATCACACTATTTGTTATCATGCCAAATTTTGTGTTTTTTTTTGTTTAACTTCAGTGTGCTCGGCAAATATATTTGATTAAATTCGTTATTTGATTGTATTTGATATCAAACACAAATTTTGGTCACTTTTGTGTTTGATATACATAACAAACACGTTTGTCCTTGTTTGATCGTTTTTGAAAACTATTTCATTAATCTTACCTGTAAAATATATGTCTGAGGCGTCTGTGGACGCTCAAGTCGTCAATTATGGAAGTGAAGAAAAATTTTCTTTCGATCAAAAATCGTATTGGAAAAATATAAAATACAAAATTTTATTTATTACAGAAAAATATCTGGTTGCTTGTGGTATTATACACAACAAAATTTGAAAATAAATAATTTTGTCTGAAAGTCATCAAATAGGGCAATAGGGGCACCACAAATATATGCGAAACACACAAATTCAATAAATATATATCAAATAAATTGAGCCAAAATTTTAGAATCATAACCAATAGTGTGATACCACCTTTATTCAAGTGATATTTGGGAGTAACTTAGCCTCCTCAAGTTTATTGAGTAGCTTTGGTTTTAGTGGTAAATGGAGATCTGTGATAGTGTGATGAAATTCTATCACCTGAGATAAAACACAGAAAATAAAATCAGAATTCTGTTCTTAAAATATAAAAACAGAATTCTGATTTTATTTGCTGTGTTTTATGTCAGGAAATGGTGTTTAGTGAATTTCTAAACTTGTATAATTTGTATTGTAATATTATTGTTAATAAAAAGTATATGCTTTGTTTTAAATTTGTAAAACGTGTGCTAACTAATCAGTATAGCTACTTCACCATTTTGCTCGGTATTCAGGGCGAATCATTTTAAGTAGAATAGTCAAATATCTCAGATTCTATTTCTCTCGTAACATATAACTGTAAATGCCTCCTTACTTGTGAAAAAGTGAAACTGCTAACAGGCCTGGGTTATCCATGTAATATTTTAAATAATATTTAATTTCAGTCAGTTTGTATAAATATTCACAGCTTTTGTCTCTATACTCATTTCATTAAACAAAAAGTTGTCCTTTTTGGGACATTGTTTACGAGTTTTTGGTCAAAAGGTAAGATATTCTTTCATTCGGTTATCTGATTAAATTTGTAGGTAACTTATCCGAGCATAGACATTATGAAAGGTGAGTTTGGAAAATACAACAATTTGGTTGTATTTCCAAACGTTATGATTTTGAATATCTGAATAATTTATTCCGAGCGTTAAGACTTTCATCAAGCATTAGTTACATGAACAATGTTCGTGTAATAAAATGAGTTACACAAATTTAATCAGATTGCCAAATGACACCAGAAAATAAACAGCGTCGAAATAAAAGGAGGCATTTACGGGTACATATATACTGAGAGAGAAAGAAGTATTATTTTAACCTCCTGAATCGATAACATCGGTAAAATATTTCAAGTGACTCTTGGCGTAACCCAGGTCCCACCACGATTAGGTGGCCACTTATAAGGACCCGATGAAGACTGTGTTTATGAATTAAACTCAATCCCCAACACAACACAAAAAAGCAACGCATAATATGAGTTGAAACTCAAAGGATGTATAGTTCGAATGAAAGCGAAGACACGTGAGAAGAACGATTTGTTTACAAATATGGGCAGGAGAGGTTAGGCAAAAATGTCAACATTACTTTTCAATTAATGACAGGAGGTATTGCCACAATCGGCAACCTTTTTGGCGACTACGTTGTCCTTAACTCTCATAATTCGAACTATAGAAGTAATTTCATTAGTTGAAATTCGATCAATAGTCCAAGCGAAAATATGGGGTCGTCTAAAAATTAAATTTCGCTTCAAAAATCACACTTTAGCAAAACATGTCAGCAAAAAAATAACCGAATTTTCTGCAAAAACTTTACGAGCATACTTCGCCAAAATTATGATTTTTTTAAAAAAGAAAAATTACCAATTTTTCCACCTTGAAAATTTCTGCCCGGAGTCCGTAGTCCAATCTAGGAAATGCGGCTTGAAGTTACAACCCATAATATGACATGCAAATGTTTGTGAGGTGTTGAAACTTGGAACACAAATATGCAACAAAAGAACACATGTGAATTCAAAATATTTTCATTTATTTGATACAATTTAATTTAATCCGTAATATGATGTGACAAAAGAAAGACACTAACTTAGGTACACACTGAGAATTCAATTTATTTTCATTTATTTCATACAATTTAATTCAATTTGTAATATAATATCACACAAGAAAGGAACTTAGGTACACATTGAGAATTCAAAATATTATCATATATTTGATACAATTTAATTTAATCTGTAATATAATGTGACACAAGAAAGGAACTTAGGTACACACTGAGAATTCAAAATATTATCATATATTTGATACAATTTAATTTAATCTGTAATATAATGTGACACAAGAAAGAAACTTAGGTACACA
>CM022877.1:34837095-34849576 GCA_012654025.1 Pachypsylla venusta | reverse complement strand
CCCCCCCCCCCCTGTAGCGGATTGCTTTTTGGTAGAATTAACTGAGATAGAAGAGCTAATTCAAGTGTTCCGTTCTAGATTCTTGCGACAATGTTCTTTCCATGTCTAGCTTCATGAAATGCTAGAAACTGGTTGATATGACATTACCGAAACTGTTTTAATAACCCTTAGCCAGAACTGTGATGATAGGCGTTCCAAGTTGCACGTCGCCCTGATGCGCAGAACCGGTCATTGTCAGAACGGTAAATCAAACGGTCGCAGATAATTCAATGGACTTCATTAATGTCATTTACCGTTATCACACTCTCGCAACTCACCGTATTACCAACTTGATCTTAGGTTACTTCTGATTGTTCAAATCTGATGATGTTGTGTTGGCCCAGCTGAAAATGTACCTAAAACTGTGTAAAACAAAATATTAGTAACAAGTCTGAAATCTTACACAAATGGCCCGACACCAACTAAAACCAAATTTTAACATGCATAAAAATTCTACCTTTCCTCTGATGAAAATTCCGACCTCTGAACAAATCTGAAATGAAAATAAAGACAAACATGAATTAATACTCACAGTAATGTAAACTGTAGATCTCACTCGGTTAAAATAACCACCTTTAGGCGTCGGGTGGCCAAAAAGAGCCAAAACTAATCGGCATGAATATCCATATCAAATTTCATAAAAATCGGACAAGACGTTCGTAACTCTTCAACATACAAACAAATATTTAAAGAAAAATTGTGGGATTAAAACTGTCAACTCAGATATAGTATGTCAACGAAATCATGTTTGTCGAAACGCTTGGGAAAATTCGAAGAAATTGAAATGGGTTTATTTTTCGTACGGGAAGTGGACTACGGACGACCAGACAAACATGGAACCAAATATGTTCCTTGCTATCTGTTTTAGTTGGCGGAAGTTTTGAATTCTGAGGACAGTGTTTTTTTCAGTCGCCGCATGAATACGGTCTTCCCTAACTCAAAACGAGATGAGAAAAGAGCATGAAAGCCTACCTTGAAAGAGGAACCGGAGAACATCCGTCATTTTGTAAGCTGAGTGACCAATTGACCAACATGTACCCATACACCAGATGATTGAAAACACACACAAAAAAACACAACACTATTTTAAAAAACACGAATTTTCTTTATTTTATTAGGTGACAATTTTAAAGGGGATGCCCCTTTAAACAGTACGAGCGGTCTCAGTTTAAAGGTACGAGCGGTCTCAGTCCGCCTTACTTGGCGCCTTAGAGGCACGCCTTGTCTCCTAAAAGCAGTAGAATACTGTTAGAAGAATCGAAAAATGGGAGAGGGGTATCCCTTATGTAATAAAACTAAAAGAAAAAGTAGCTCGGCGATAAGATGTGCATTAACCGTGCAAAAAGTTGCGGTTTCGATTGCCGCATAAGGCATGAAAGCCTTTAAAATAATCCGGAGGGGGGCGTTATAATAATATTAGATATTCTTGTCCTTTCAGAAAGTTGAGTCATTCACAAAGTCGTGCTGGGGACTTTGGAGATGATTCCGTTTCGTGAAAAGACAATCAAAAAAGATAAAATATATTGATACAATAGAACAAGATAAGTGCTCATCGCACTCGGATTTCACTTTTACATGAAAATTGAGAAGGTAATGCCATGGGACCCCCTAAAATTGTAACATAAAAGGTTACACAAAAATTACTTATATTATTAAAAATATTTTGAAAAACTAATATTTTAATAGGGATTTATAAAAAAAAAATCACTGACAGACTTAAGCATAAGTGGCAAAACAAAAATTAACACCAAGCATTTATTCTTTAAAAAATCATCAAAATATAATTACCAATTAATTGACTAACATTTTTAATTTATCTATTTAATATTTGGAATGTTCCAACAAACGTGAACACCTTACAAAAAATGGACAAAACCCACTCGGTTAGTTGGATGATATTCATTAATTGACTGAAAGAAGTGAAATCTAGTTTTAATTGGACATTTTCTATTTTATAAACTTTGTATGGACATTTATTAGGTTCATATAGAATTGACCGATTAATTGACCCGATTGGGCAATGAATACGATGAGGTTTAGCAAGAGGGAGAAAAACAGACTTCTCAAAAGGGCTCTGAATCTCCATGGGGTATTAAAATTAATTAGAAGGTGTGTTCACGTTAGTTGAGACAGGCTGTATTAGTTAATTTAACTGATTATTTAAAAATTAATGGATATTATTAGATAATATTATGTTATTAAAACACACGTAAAAATTATTCATATTTAATAGCACTGACACAAAATATTCGTTAAATTAAGGAAAATTATTAATTGTTTAATTAATACATTGATATTACACACTTTAAAAATATTTAATTATGTGTTTTTAATTTATTAACCACTAATACAAAATTGACCAAAAATGATTTTAACCATTAGAGTTTCTAAAAAGACGAAGACTTTATTAATATACTGAATTTTAAATAAAACAAATTATTATTATTATTATAATATACTGAATTTTAAATAAATTTAGATTTAGATACACTGAAACAAAAAACACAATCAAAAATTATAAGCTATCAGCATATTATATTATGTAGTGAGACCTTTAAAAATTCAACACACGTTTTCTTTTTCGAAAAAAAATGTCCGCAAAAATAAAGAATAAATAATAACGCACTTCCGAACACGACGACAGATTTTGCTGAACTAAATTCTATTGTGCTCAAATTTTCCTTTTTGATCTAAAGATAGGAGAACTAATCATTTCAGCAGTTCCTAAAAGTCAATCAGGAGTGGGGGTAAGAATGCTGAGAATCACGCATTTTAGATGTATACCTTGAAACCAAAAAATCAAGGTTTTTACCCCTACTCCCATTGAAAAATTAATCTCTTACTTCTCCCACTGAAAATTTACAGCAAGTTCGCAGCTTTCGGCTACTTTCGTGCTGGAATTCGGATTGCATTTTTCAGGTTCTCATAACCAGCGTTCCTCTTTTACAGGGTTGCAATTTAGAAAATCCTAGCAAGGTCGCAGATTTCAACCAATGAAAACGACTTTCTTAATTATGCTTTTTTATTCTGTATGAAATGCGAATTTTCATTGGTTGAAAAAAAAGATAAAACCTTGGAGGTCCTTCTTCGGTTATTTTCGTAGAATAGACAATAGAATAGTAGAATATCGGACGCAGCACAAGGCCCGAATGAGGACAAGTTTTTAGAGTACCCAATTTTTGGGGGAGCCATTTTATTTCATCATCGAGGATCGAGGCATGGCCGATCAAAATGTTTCCTACCCTCTCTGGTTTGGGGGACGTTCAAAAAAAAATGTAGAGATATAATTAAAAAAAATCAATATATGGTCTACTTATTATATTTAGGGTGTGTTTTTATTTTTTATTTCATTATTATTTATGTAAGTCAAGTTTAAAAATAATACGTGTTTTTATTGTATAATAATTGTAGATTATAAGTTACTAGCTGTTTTCCCGTGCTTCGCTACGGTTACAAAATTCAACAACTCAATTTTAGTTTTTTGGTGGAACCGACCCCAGAGTGAACACGGCTCCTATTTAGAAAATTCAATATTTTACTCAAAGATATTACTTTTTGCCCTGCGGAACACCTTCGTATAAAATTTCAATTTTCTCGCTCATCCCGAAGTGATACTTCTTAACTATGGGTTTTTGGTGGAACCGACCCCCAGAGTAAGCACCGCTCCCGGTTAGAAAATTCAATATTTTATTAAAGGATATGACTTTTTGTACTTCGGAACACCTTTGTATCAAATTTCAGCTTTCTCGCTCATCCGATTTTTTGGTGGTAAAAACCGTCCATAAATCGGATAGAAACCGGAAATTTTCAAATTTTATATTTTTTATGGGGTCCTTATATACTATTTTTGGGGGTCTATTCTCGGTCATTTTTTGTTATCTCTTTTAGTTTGCCCAGAAAAAAATTGCAAAAACTTCATTTTTGGCGGTAACTTGCTCCCACTTGAACTTTATTTTTTTTCCTTTCTTATTACGCACCCACATACTAAACGGAACCTATGTGCCAAATTTCAAGTGTCTGCGTTTAGCCATCGTGGAGCTACGTTGATTATCAGTCAGTCAGTCAGTACGTCAGTATACCAACTGGGCTTTGCGTTTTATAAGTACAGATTTCTATATTACTTCGGAATCTACTGGAGGGGGAGAGGGGTTGCAAAACTGAACACCCTCTCCTCGCCCTTTTGGATGTGAATTTTAAAATCCTATTTTTCGATCCTCTCTATCTGGGGAACGTCGGGTGACCCCCAAAGGAGAGTTTGGTTTTAAACGGTAAAACAAGGGAATGGCTGCAGTATGAAAGTAGAGTAAATGTAAAGGTATGAGAGTTGTGGTTAGGGAAGAAATGTTTGGACTGAAGGGATATGAGTAAATGATATGATGGGGTTATAAATTATATGGATTTTGGGAAAATGAACAGCTGTCCTGATGAATAGCTGATTGCTCCCCCTGTTGTCAGTAAATTCGGTTAGGGATCAATAAAATAAAAAAAAGTGTATTTTCAAAAGGCCCCGAAAAAAATCCAGATTTTGCAAACTTGATGCAAACATTTTCATCATCGAGGCATGGCCAATCAAAACGTTTCCTAACTGTAATGTATTGGCCAACTGATAAAGTTAAATGGTTTGGCCAACGAATTTAAAAGTTTCTTGTGTCATTCTATTCTAAAATAATTTCGATCATGCACAATTAAGATTGTTTTATTAAAAATATATTTTCTGTTGAAAAGCTCAACTTTTTGTAATTTCTATATATTTGACTAACCTCTCTGGTTTGGGGGGGGCGGACAAAAACGTTCATCTTATATTGAACACAAGCTGTTTTGCTCGTGCTTCGCTACAATTCTTATATTGCTATTTTTGTTTTTCAAGGACACGGAAATGGGAGGAGGGATTGGTTTGTGTCCACCTTGTATATTTCAACCTTTAAAAACCAAGATTTTTCGTTATCTGCTAAAAAAAAACTCAAAATTACTACATAGGTAAAAATTGGCTCCCTCAAAAATTGGGTACCGTAAAAACTTGTCCCCATTCGGGACTTGTGCCGAATCCGTAGAATATCAGGTCTGGAACCGGGGAGGAGTGTATGGCATCAAAAAGTATTTTTTTTTAAAAAAAAAATTGCTTTTTATTGGCCGTCATGGACCATATTGTTACACTGTTGTACACACGCAATAAAGGAATGGCAATTAAAACGTTTCCTAACCTCTCTAATTGTGTTAATATTGGTTAAAAAATCAAAGGGCTGACAGACACTCCTCCCCGGTTCCAAAACCGAATATCAGCTTTCATTTGTATTCATAATCAGCGTTCCTTTTTGACATGGTTGCATTTTAGAAAATAGAGATGGTAAAAAATCCGAGTGCTCGTACATTTTTTACCTACCTACTTATTCTGTAAACTGTAAAACTCTATTTTCTAATTCTTTGAACGTACCTAATGAATCTAATCAATGTTCAATGTCCATTTGAGAGTTATCCGGTAGGAGACGGACGGATAAGCAGGGATTTTAAAAAGGTGAAGTTAAAATTAGAACTCACTTCGTTCGGTTATACAATACTAGCTGTTTTCCCGTGCTTCGCTACGGTTAAAAAAATTCAACAACAATTTTGAGATCGCTGAATTAAATCTCCTCAATTTTAGATTTTTGTTGGAACCGACCCCCAGACTGAACACGGCTCCTATTTAGAAAATTCAATATTTTACTCAAAGATATTACTTACACTGCGGAACACCTTCTTATAAAATTCCGAAGTGATAATTCTTAACTATGGGTTTTTGGTGGAAACGACCCCCCAGAGTGAGCACCGCTCCTAGTTAGAAAATTCAATATTTTATTCAAGGATATGACTTTTTGTACTTCGGAACACCTTTGTATCAAATTTCAGCTTTCTCGCTCATCCCGAAGTGGTACTTCTCAATTCCGATTTTTTGGTGGTGAAAACCGTCCATAAATCGGATAGAAACCGGAAATTTTCAAATTTTATATTTTTTATGGAGTCCTTATATACTATTTTGGGGGGTCTTTCTCGGTCATTTTTCGTTATCTCTTTTAGTTTTCCCAGAAAAAAATTGCAAAAAGAGCCGCCAAATAGCGTCATTTTTGGGGGTAACTTGATCCCACTTGAACTTTATTTTTTTTCCTTTCTCATTACGCACCTACATACTAAAAGGGACCTTTGTGCAAAGTTTCAAGTCTCTACATTTAGCCATCGTGGAGCTACGTTGATATCAGTCAGTCAGTCAGTACGTCAGTCAGTATACCAACTGGGCTTTGCGTTTTATAAGTATAGATTATTCTAATGATTAGAAAGTATTTAATAGTATTTTTATTTTTCGAAAAATGTCAACCAAAGAGAAGAGTGGCAAGTGGTACGGGTAAATATTCGCGTTATTCAAAATACCTACAACAGTATTTTTTTCTTACCAGACCAAAATAACTAACCCATAACCCATTATTAGGTGCAGAGCCTAGATTTAAGCAACATCAATCTAAAAACTCAATATTTTCATTAACTTTTCAGAATTTATTCGGTTAAAGAACACAATGGTGTTCTTTAGCGAAACAAAAAACAACCCTTCCTTTATATGAACTGTACTCTCTCTTTTTAAACCCTTCCGCATGCAAATTTGTAACCACTTTTCAGAATTTATTCGGCTAAAGAAGCACAATGTTGTTGTTGTTAACGTTCTCTACGACTCTCACTGTGTCTCCAGGCCAAGAAAGGCGGCCTCTCCAACAGGATCTATCCATAATGCTGACGGCTCTAGATTAGTTGGGTTTGATGGCAGCCAGCATACATAAACGACAATGATCAGTTATTTCAAGGTTTAGCAAGGATTTATATACCAACTCTTTGAGGAAGTATCTGGAGCAGCACGGCTGGGTTCAACGGAGGAAAAACCATTGATGTAGAATACATCAATGGTTTGTTTACATCAGTGGGAAAAACACAATGAGTTGTCGTCAGAACGGTGTTGATGGTCTTTGGCCATGTTCAGCTCATCAAAACCAAACAAAAACAACCCTTCCTTTTTCTTTATGAACTTTAATCCCTCATTTGAAACCCTTTTGCGTGCAAATCCAATGCGATCCCAGTAGGATAGTCATAAGTCCTGTTTTTTATTTAATTGAGTTACTTTATTTATAGCTTTCTCTACATAAAGAAATGAGAAAAAGTTATAAATAAGGAATAAAGTAGGTAACTCAGTTCAATAGACTGGCCTGTAATATAACGTAGAAAATATATCGAATTTCGATATAATTACAGTTTCGATTTCTCGATTTCGATATATCGGGAAATATATATCGATATTAATTTTAAAATTTCAGAAGAAGGTGCAATTTTCAAGAATTTTTTCTCGAATTTTAAATTTTTTCGTCGTATGTCAAATTTTCTCGATTTTTCTTTTTGATTTTCTGGAACATTCACAACTAAAGAAAACTCATTATTAAATTGTTTTGGTAAGTATATTCTAGATTTAAGGAAAGCAAAGAGATTTTGGTATTATTTTTCAGAAGTAAGTTCGTAGGTAATTCGGAAGTTTTAAATATTATGTAAATTTGATAAGTGAACAATATTCACTGAAAGCTCAGAAGTCCGTAATATATTCCTCGGCTAATCTGGAGTATTAAGCAAATAATAAAGTGTTCTAAATTGATTGCATTGGTATAAATATAAATGGATTGGTAAATATTTACATAATAGTGTCATCCAGAAATTAGCATACTGATCTCGAGAGTATCTTCTCCTTCGCAATAACTCCTAAAGTAGGTAATTAAGTACAACTTGAGCTTATGTTAACGAAATATATTTTATTTTATATGGTGTGTGCTTTCTTCTGATATGAAGGTCATTTCTGTGAAATTCTTCGACACTTTCAGGTACGTTCGCTCGGGGTTTACCTGCATGATGCATGAAAAATATTGTTTTTAGGATAATACTGATTGACCAACTGGAAGTCAGCCATTTTTACCTTTTTTAAAGAAGTTTCTGAGACAAACGATTTTTTTTTCTGACGCAATGTTGATTTTTCATTCTGTTTGTAGTATCTATTCATTCATCAGTGAAGTGCTATGTAGAGATTTTCCCAATTTTGGTATTAGCGTGTGCTGCCATAACTTTAAGTTAAGATACAGAGCTTTACGAGTTTACGAGTTTTGTTGTGAATTTTTGAATACTGCTATTATTTTCATGAACTCTGTGATTTGATAATGGATACGTATTGTGTTTTAAGTAAACAAGGCTAGAAAATAATTTCAACTTTAATATCGCTGATATTATGACGCTTATTTTACCATGGTGTTTTCATATTGATTAATTTATAATGCACCTTTTTCCTCATTTCCTGTTTATTGTTTAATGACTTTCTTGTTGCTGCTTCACCATATCATTCAGATTTAATATTAATATTGACTAGTTATGATTAAAATCTATTGGAGACAACAACACCTTAAAAATGATACTCAACAAAATCAATTACTGCAGAATGTACCCAAATGTTAAATACTTGGAACAATACTTATTTTGCTCTGGCCTCACAGTCTACATGCACTAGATTGATTCAATATTTACATCAATCACTCCAATTAGTTCTAGATCAACTCATGAATCGATATACATGAAATTTAACAGAACAAAGAGTGATAATTTAAAAGAACTAGTGGACTAATTCGTAAAAACAACTTCAAACAGAAAATGAATAATAATCAAAACTCTTCAACTGCAAACAGAGGAAGTTTGCAAGATTACTCAAAACAAAAATATAAATGCAGAACATTTAGCAGTTTGTCCAGATCTCAGACATATCGATAATATGGTAGCAAAATATTGGGACACTAGAGGAAAAATGAAATTTCCGGGCATCTGAATCAAATATTTGATCTCCATTCAAAGACTAGCAAAATAAGATAAATATATCTCATTCTTATACAACTAACACTAACAAAAATAAATCAAAATATATTTTATCTGATTTCAGATCTCCCCGATTATTTAAAAAAAAAAAATATTAAAACAATATTTCCAATTAATTTTGTACAAAATGAAAATTGAATACATTCTAAAATAATTACACGGAAAGATAATTAAAATACATATAAAAAAGATAAATTTGTTATTCAAGTCAAGAAATAATATCATTCTACTGATTATTCCATAATTATTGTATGCACCTATTTGAATTATGTCCACTGAAATTGAAGAAACATTAAAAAGAGTTCAATCTCATCGAGGTGTAGCTGGTGTTGTTGTCATCAATGGAGATGGAATCCCTATAAAAACAACGCTAGATAATCAAACTACTGTTCAATATGCTGGACTTGTTAGTCAACTTGTAGATAAAGCTAAAAGTGTTGTAAGAGAAATTGATGCAACAAATGATTTAACATTTCTACGAGTAAGATCAAAGAAAAATGAAATAATGATTGCGCCTGATAGACAATTTATATTGATTGTCATACAAACACCGTCAGATTAATTCGATAATAATGCAGAACAGTCGGAGTGGATGACGTGACAAAAGTCACTGAAATATTTAAAAATAAAATAAAGCCTCACATAACATAATACAGCAATTTTTATGATACATCTCAAAGAGGGGATGTCTCTTATCACCATTAGCGGATATGGAGGGGGGCGATAGGCGATCACTCTGCACAGTTTTGAAGAACGAAAAAAAATCATTCCTTGATTTACTTCTTGGTAGAATTATCCGAGATACTGTAGCTAATTATAGTTGATTTCATTAATTACATTTACCGATACTTTCCTTTAATTAATTATCCATTTATATTAGTGACTCCGATAATATTATTCACAGTTTAAGCCATGACCCTCTCCCCAACATGTATCCTTCACAATATATGTGTATCATGGTATATGAAAGAGAAGTAGTTGACCCATTTGAATAAAAATAGAAAAGGAAAGAGCTTTTGATTTTCAATTGATTTCGCTATGCGAAATTAATTGGTTTTACTTTTTGAAATGCGTCTCATAAACATCATCTATTTGTTACTCCCTCATATCTTTATTCCGAAGAGTTGACCTCTTCAATAACATTCGTAAGAAAATAAAAACTTTTGTGTAGTACAAAATGATTGTCTATTGCCTAGTGGTTATACCATTCAACTTAAATCAGTCGATTGTTTTAAAGAGAATTATGTGAAATCCCTGAAAAACATCTTTAAAATACATTTATGATCACTCAAATCCAGCAGCTCACTTTTCCCTCTACTTATCCAGTTTCGAAAGCCATGATTGGAACATATGATTGATATATTCCAGGTCTATAATTTTCAATAAAATATTGTGTATCAACTACAACTTGTACAACTTGTAGTTGATACACAATATTTTATTTTATTGAAAATTATAGACCTGGAATATATCAATCATATGTTCCAATCATGGCTTTCGAAACTGGATAAGTAGAGGGAAAAGTGAGCTGCTGGAATATTTTATTGAAAATTATATTTCATAATATTTTATTGAAAATTATATTTCATAATGACTACAAACATCCTAAGTACCATTTCTAAACTAATATTCCAGGTCACTAAATTTAATATTTCTTCGAAATTCTCTCATTTGTTCATTCGACAGCTCATTTTTAATTTTGTTTTATTATTTTCAATAATGCACCTTTGGAATCGTCACGAAAAAAAGTCTTTTTCTTTTTGTTTAGCCAGTAAAATAATGAACTCATGTGTCACAATGGCAGGGTTTTTTATTTTTGTTTGTAAGCACACTAAAATGATAGGTGACACATAATAACACAGCTCACCACGACCAGTTTGATCATTCTTTATTCTGTAAATTTACTCACGAGAATGTCCGTTTAACGGGTAGTTTCCGTTAAATTGTCGGTTGTTTAAATCCAAATTTCCATCCCTAAAATTTGTTGAGTTTATGAATAAAGGAATGTTCAAACTAACCATACTCGCATCTAATGCACAGTTTTTGTATTTTAATTGGTTTAATATTTAATAGATAAATGGTCCCATTATTTAGATAAGATAATTTCTTGAAGTTTTTGATAAAATTATGAAATCGTATTGAGATACAATTAATTCACGGTTTCGAGAACATATTTTGACTCCAGACTAATTTTTACTTTTCTTATTTCATAGAAAGGAAAAATTTCTAATGGGTTGATTTTTTTAAAATCGATTCGTTTGAGACGTTCATTTTTTTCTCTTTTGTTAAGCTGACTAGGATAATTCATTCACTGTGACGTCAAACTTCTTGACTTATTGGTTTATTCTTTTCAATAAACCAATGGAATCGTCCAAGCTGCCTCCTTCCACCATAACAATTTTTTGTAATTTTACGTTTAAAGCTACGTAGGATACCCAAAATTGCTACGTACGTAGGATACCCAAAATTATGCAACCCCCTTGAAGTAATACTATGTAGTTCCAAGGGGGATAAATTGCAAAAAAAAAAGGATTCCCAAAATTGATTTTTTAAAAAAATCTTTGGTGGCACTAGTGTCTCTTAGCGTTAACACTTTCCTGAAATTTGGTATGTAGGGTCTAAATAGTAGCCGATTTTTTTTCTTTAATCTCCATATAGAGGTCTGTACTAAAAAAAATCTTCTATAGATGGCTTAATTTGGCAGAGTTTTTGATTTGGTTTTTGAGCGATCATCGTCACGAAGGACGTAATTTGGGTTATCAGTAAAGGTACCCAACTATTCGTAAAATTATATTTTAGCTTTCGTTAATATATTGAGCGTTCTATTATTATAAGCATTAAGCATTTCATTCTATCTTAAATAAATCTGAATAATGTCAACTATTAAACAAACTGTTTTTCTTAACTTTCATTATTAAGAGAGGTAAAGTAAATTATACGTTAGTTGAATCTGTCGTTTGCTCTGGATGAGAGAAAGAAATGATTTTGATGAGTTCCTGAAAAGAAATTATTCCGGGTCTAGAACATTTTGCTTATAATGCCGGGATGAACGTTTTTGTTCTAAGGTATCTATTGTTTTCTTCCGTAAAAATGGGTCACGGTTGTTTGTTTGTCTGTATTTTTTCACACTTTTACCGATTGAACGGACTTGGCAGAAGATATTTGTATGTTTAAGAGTGTCATAGGCTATTTTTTTTTTATAAGACATAAAATGGCTACGGTTGTAAGTTGTCTGGTGAAGTAGCCTGCATTAATTCGAGCAAGAATCCGAATACTAGTAGTTAAAGAAATGACTACATTTTCACTTCTTGAACACAAGAGTTTTTTTTTCTTTGCTTTTTAACGTATTTCGTTGGTGATTGTGATAGTGGTAGGTACTATTTTCTAGATTTCTAAGGTCATACCTTTTATTGGTCCATATCATCCAACTCATGATATCTATGGGGTGGGTAACAGGCACACTGCTCTGACGATTTTATACATAAAAAACACATTTACACCCACGACACTTATTATTTATTTATTTAGC
>CM022877.1:34822845-34835766 GCA_012654025.1 Pachypsylla venusta | reverse complement strand
TGATAGAGTTCACATCGTTCTATCATAACTCTGGTCTGATGATGACAGTCTGAGTACTGTTGAAAGCTCACCAAGATAAGTTAAGTTATTAGTTTTAATTTGAATGTTTTAATTTTTGGCTTTTAATTTTAATTTTCCAATTTTAATTTTAGTTTTAATTTTCTTATTTTAATTTCTAATTTAATTAATTAAACTCTGAATCGATATTGTCAATCATTTATACAAAAAGAACAAACCAGATTTTTTCAGTATAGACCAGATAATACTATCAACTCCTCCCATGGATTGGTTTAGGTTTGTTTTCATCTTCTTTTCTGTATGTATGTGTTTTGATTTTGGCTTACTTATGATTGCTTTAAGTTAGCCAAAAATCTCCTAATGGTCACCTGATGTGTTACTTTTTTAGCATTACCCAGGGTACACCATGTGGAGGTCGTGGAGGCAAACTAACATAGTTCCCCTTAGTAATAAATACTCATTATATCGCGTTTGATCGATAATGACTACGGATATGCCAGAACAAATGTTACTCCATTGAACAAATAAAGTCTATATAGATGATATGAGGAGTTCTATTGAAGAAGGTCCACTTCTCTATACGGTTTTTTTTGGAGATTTTGCCGGCGTCTATGGCACGTTGAATACACCAGTTCCCGGTAGATCACTGAAGTTAAGCAACGTCCAGCGAGGTTGTGTCATGTGGGTGTCCACGTGGGGTTCGCGCCCTCGTGATGCTAGCTATTTTTCCGGCCCAATCCAGGGGTGAGGTCAATGTGGGTAGCTGGTTTGCAAGTTTTCAGCGAATGGAGGGTGAAACCCCCGTCTTGAAAGACCAATAAATGTTAAATAGACGTTAAGCCAAATTAAAAAAAAAAAATTAATCCGTCATGAATATGTTGATATATCACGCAATATGTATTATTCATTTCAGCTTTCAAAATTGGCCAAGGAGCGGTAGCCGGGGGAGCAGCGTTAGGACTTGGTGCCTTGTGTTATTATGGATTGGGTTTGTCAAGTCAAAGGGGTGCCATTGATTATGCTTCGTAAGTTTAGAAGGAACCTTCCAGATTATTATCAATTTATGAACATCTCATTTCGTTCATGTATTGCTTTCCGTTTCGGTTGCAATTTTTGTAAGAAGCATGTGTGTGAATGTAGTGCCATTGTTAATGAGGATGGGATCCATGGCTTAAGCTACGTTAAAAGCAGTGGGAGATTTCCCCGCCACACCGAGCTGAATGATATCGTTCATCACTCTCTGTCATAAATACATATCCTATCTACCCTCGAATCGGTTGGGTTGTGTAGGGATGACGGAAAGCGCCCTGATGTAATGACCCTGGTTCCATGGTCCAGAGGGCAAACTTTGATATGGGACTGTACTTGCGTGAACACCTTGGCAGACTCCTACATCATCAAAAGCTCGCACATCTTAAAAGCAGCTGCCGAGGAAGCTTCAAAGCGAAAGTTGACCAAGTACTAATCCCATTCAAACCAAAATTATCTTTTTAAACCTCTGGCGTTTGAAACCCTCAGACTATGGAGCGAGGAAACGGTTTCATTTTTGAATGAAAGGAGTAAATTAAACAATCTTACTAAAAACACAAACGCAAAACATTATCTAAAACAGCGTTTGTCGTTGCCCATCCAACGGAGTAATGCCGCCAGCTTCCAGTAAGATTGATGAAATTTACAACCTATAGGCTCACTTGAAATATGTTTATTTGATTCAGAATTCTTTTTATAAATTGAGTTAAAAATAAAAAATAATAAACTAATAAACACATTTTAGTACTTCATAATTTGCTTTTTGACTATTTATGAAACAAATATCCAAATCGCAGTTAGAATTTAGAAGTGGTGCCTGAACATTCTAAATTAATATTAATTGCTATTCAAGAATATCAATAAAAACTTTCATGCTTGATTGCTAACATTCCGTGACCGCTTCCACAAAATGTCTAATTTTACTGTACAAAGAAAATGTAGTTCGGAATAATGTGTTAGTTGAGACAAACAAAATGAATCGTTTTGTAAGGACCATCAAATGAACAGGGATCAGGAAATTTATTTTGTGAAGCTTGTGACTGAAGTATTATTCGTTGATCATTAAACGCCTCACGTGGTATGGTGTTGGTTTATTATTTTCAATAATGAACCTTTGTAATCGTTACGAGAACTACCTCCCTTCTTAAATTTTTTTATTTTACGTTTCAAGGTACGTAGAATGCAAAAATCGAATAAAAAAAAATCCGTTTGTCTGTCGGCGTCGTACGCCGTGTTCGATATGCAAAGATGTAAATGTCAATTTATTCCCCATTTAGAAGACAACTAGGGTCAGGTTGGGTTGTATCCTTTTAATTACCTATGAAGATGGAAACGGAGAACGCTGCAATATTTTACCAAGTAAAGCAATCATGGTGTAATCAGATTCCAATGATTGTTGCCACACTGCTTTGATGATGAGCACGTATCGAGTGGGTTACATGCATTTTCAAATCCCCCATAAGCATTAAGCCCAATGGGATGCAAAATGCCATTTTTATATTACCCTCCTTTCATGACCAAAATATTAATACCTCTCACAATATTATTTCAGATTATGGCCCCAGTATGTTCGGGACAGAATCAAAGACACCTATTTATATTTTGGAAGTTCAATTTTTCTTTCTGCTGCTAGTGCATATGCTGTGTTTACATCTCCCAGATTGTTGAGACTCGCTTCTGGTGGTTCTATATTGGTAAGTTTGTGTTCTGTTCATTTTATTGCAACTTATTTCAACTCTTAGGTTATTAGATTAAAGGCGAGGCCCATCCATATTTGGTAAATATTATTAAGATAATTTTACTTTATCTCAACAATATTAACAGAAGAAAGTCTTAACAGAAGAAAAATAACATAGTCGTCAATTTCTAGTATTAGAAACAAACCAGCCCCCGTGGTCTAGCTGTCATCGAACATAAATTGTATCCAGGTTCGAATCTCGGCGAGATGGAAATTCTTAATGTTAACATAAAACTTTGAATATTTCATTTTCTGTAGATCCTTTAGTAATAAAGAGATATTTGTAGCATAGGATATGCAATAGAATCCCTATAATGCTGTGATAAAAACTTAAAAGTTAGTGTGCGTCAAAGATATTATCCCATAGTAAATGAGAGATATTTAAAGCATAGGATATGCAATAGAATCCCTATAATGCTGTGATAAACACTTAAAAATTAGTGTGCGCCAAAGATATTATCTATCCCATAGTAAATGAGAGATATTTGAAGCATAGGATATGCAATAGAATCCCTATAATACTGTGATAAACACTTAAAAATTAGCGTACGTCAAAGATATTATCCCAAGATAGTCTTATTTTATCTTAAAGTGGACGTTTTGATGGAAATAACTCTCTAATCAGAACCCAAGAAAAAAAATCATGCCTTGAATATTTTATTGATAAATAATCTGTATATTCCCTTTTATATATTCTGATTCTTGCTCATTTCCCTTTTGTTTTTCGTATTCCCTTTTATATATTCTGATTCTTCCTCATTTCCTTTTTGTTCTTCGTATTCCCTTTTATATATTCTGATTCTTCCTCATTTCCTTTTTGTTCTTCGTATTCCCTTTTATATATTCTGATTCTTGCTCATTTCCTTTTTGTTCTTCGTATTCCCTTTTATATATTCTGATTCTTGCTCATTTCCTTTTTGTTCTTCGTATTCCCTTTTATATATTCTGATTCTTGCTCATTTCCTTTTTGTTCTTCGTATTCCCTTTTATATATTCTGATTCTTGCTCATTTCCTTTTTGTTCTTCGTATTCCCTTTTATATATTCTGATTCTTGCTCATTTCCTTTTTGTTCTTCGTATTCCCTTTTATATATTCTGATTCTTGCTCATTTCCTTTTTGTTCTTCGTATTCCCTTTTATATATTCTGATTCTTGCTCATTTCCTTTTTGTTCTTCGTATTCCCTTTTATATATTCTGATTCTTGCTCATTTCCTTTTTGTTCTTCGTATTCCCTTTTATATATTCTGATTCTTGCTCATTTCCTTTTTGTTCTTCGTATTCCCTTTTATATATTCTGATTCTTGCTCATTTCCTTTTTGTTCTTCGTATTCCCTTTTATATATTCTGATTCTTGCTCATTTCCTTTTTGTTCTTCATATTCCCTTTTATATATTCTGATTCTTGCTCATTTCCTTTTTTTTCTTCCTAGTCTCTTTTATATATTCTGATTCTTGCTCATTTCCTTTTTGTTCTTCATATTCCCTTTTACATATTCTGATTCTTGCTCATTTCCTTTTTGTTCTTCCTAGTCTCTTTTATATATCCTGATTCTTGCTCATTTTCTTTTTGTTCTTCAGGCATTGTTCGGAAGCATCGCTTTACTTATGGGAAGTGGAATGCTTGTCCAAAGTTTAGAATACAAACCTGGCTTTGGAGCTAAACAAATTGCTTGGGCCGCCCATTCAGCTCTAGTTGGTGCTGTGATTGCACCAATATGTTTTTTTGGTGGTCCTATTCTGGTCAGAGCCGCGTGGTACACAGCTGGTATTGTAGGAGGTTTGTCCGCTGTAGCCGCTTGTGCACCAAGTGATAAATTTTTAACAATGGGAGGTCCTCTTGCTATTGGACTGGGAGTTGTATTTGCTTCCTCTATTGGTAAGTTAAATTACATTATGTATACTCTTTGGTCCTCCTCATTCTGATTGTTTGGTAGAATCTCTGCTACCTCGATGTAGTTTGAATCACAGAGGGGAGTCTATATCAAGCGAATTTTAATGAATGTAATATAGTACTAATCTTTGGATTTTCTTGTGGATTGGGGGTTTTCAAAACAATACTTCCAAGGAATCAAACCCAAGTTGCTCATAAAAGGCGACGAATTATCTTCAGTGTCCTCACGATGGCCGGTTCTATGCACCAGGACGACCTGGAACGCATACCATCACAGTTCCAGCCAACGACCATCAAAATCTTTTCGGTAACCTCAAAGCAATCTATTTCTACCATTTTAATTAATCATGCATTTATAAATGGGAAGAACGGTTGATTTCGTGAGAAAACCCGCTACTACTACTACTACTACTACTACTACTACTAATTATCTTCAGTGAAACGACTTGGTCTTCAAAGTTCTTATTATCGATATGTGAACGTTTTCGCGCAAGTAACGTAACATTTCAAGTGTAAATATAAATTCATTAAGCATGGGCGTACGCACAAACTCGGCTGACCATCCCCCGGGTCACAAACTCGGCTGAGTTTGTGACCCGGGGGATGGTCAATTTTTTGCCAAAGGCAAAAAGTTGTTTTTTTACTTTCCATGTAGGGTAAAAAGGAAAGTATAGTAATGGGCTAAAATTTTCGATGTCGAGTTTTCAATGCAAAACACGTTTTGTGGTCTCCAGGGCCTAAATCTTGAGTTTCAGCCGTTGGTCCGTGTGTGTGTGTATCTGTCTTTCTGTGAACAAGATATCTCAAGAACGGCAAGTGCTAGAGACTTGAAATTTGGTATGTATATCTGTTATGCCATGAATGGCAAAATTTGCTTTTGGTGGAAATTGAATATACCGTTCTCATTTTAAGCAGGATATGCGAAAACCGCTTTTTAACGGTAATAGCTAGAACTTTAAACTTGGTGCCTATTTACATCAATTTCATACGAGAAATTGAAAAATACAACTTGGGTTGAATGTAATATACAGGGTGTCCATAAAGTTTCACCCCACCCCCCTTATCTCAAGACTGGCTGAAAATGCCTAGAAACAAGTTTTTATGATTCCAAATGAGTGATACAAAAAAAAACTACTGGTGTGCTTTCACAAGATTTTTGATTCATTAATAAATTAGGGCAAAATTAAACCAAACCTTGGGGCCGATTTTCAATGCAGAAAACCTGAGCTCTCTGGGACTTATCGTTTACAGGGTGAAATCACTTTATGAGCTCTCTGTAGCAATAGTTACCCATTGCGATTTGATATGCTAGTAGGAAACTAGCTTATTTTGAGGTAGCGGCTTCTAAGAATTTTATAAAGGAATATCATGTCAAAATAGGATCTAGGATCTTCAATGTTCAAGACGGCAGTCTATATGGTTTCTAAGAATTTTATAAGGGAATATCATGTCAAAATAGAATATTCCATGTTCAAGTATGTCAAAATAGAATCTTCGAAGTTCAAGACGGCGGTCTATATGGTTTCTAAGAATTTTATAAAGGAATATCATGTCAAAATAGAATCTTCCATGTTCAAGACGGCAGTCTATATGGTTTCTAAGAATTTTATGAAGGAATATCATGTCAAAATAGAATATTCCATGTTCAAGTATGTCAAAATAGTATCTTCGGTGTTCAAGAGGGCAGTCTATATGGTTTCTAAGAATTTTATAAAGGAATATCATGTCAAAATAGTATCTTCGGTGTTCAAGAGGGCAGTCTATATGGTTTCTAAGAATTTCATAACGGAATATCATGTGAAAATAGAATCTTCCATGTTCAAGACTTTTAATGTTAATTGTTTGCATGATTGATGAATAATCATATTTTCCACTTCTATGTTAGAATTCTATTGAATGCTCTGTTCTGACTACCTCGTGTCACCCAGCCTAAAAATGATTTTTCCGTTAAAATATATTTTTGCTGGTGTCATCAATAATCATAACAGTGGACAGTCAGATCGACCCTTTCAAAACAAAAGAGACAACTTGAATTTCTTGTTTTAAATGTATAAGTATTATTTTAATTCTCAACTACTAAGGTCATTATTATATCCTCGGCTTACGCTTGGGAAGGATAAGAATACTCTACATGGTTGAACACATTGAGTCTCAAGTCTTGGGCTAACAATGGAAAATCATCAACCAAAATACATAACGCATAGGGCTATTGGAGTGGATTCGAGTTGGTATAACCCAGGGTTCCCGTTGGTCATCCTTTCAGCTCTAGTGGATTAACTCTTTTTGTATACTTGATGGGTAATGAACAACATTTCATGCTAGATTGGCAATCAATTGTCTATATAAATTAATGAAAACCAAATCATTAACAACATCTTTAATGTTTTCCATTTTCTCTTTATACACTTCGGCAGTTGCATAGCCCATATTTGTAGCATTAACAGAGTCTACTAAGGCATCAAGGGCATCGCGCTGAAAGAAAGAAAAAAATATGTTTACTTTATATTAGGAAATATCAAGATCGGGATTACTATCAGCAAGATTGTTAAAATCGGCCAATCTTGTTTCCAAGTTCCCACAGATGTCTACAAATCATTCAGAAGACAAACATTGTTTATATCCTTCACCATTATATATACAGGAAAAGCCAATAGTATCACCTCACCCCCAGTATCTTGGGAACCACTCTAGATATCGACAAGCGGTAAAATACGGGTCGCCTCTTTTTTTGGGGGGGATGAGATATGAGATTACCTATCAAGCAATAAATCATTTTAAAGGTAATAAATTTACCACTCTACGATTATAAATTTGGTTTAAAAAATGTAAAAAAGCAAAAATATGGAACGACCCCAAATAGAATTGGAAAAAGGTAGAGTTAAAGAAAAAGCAGAAGAATTGATACATTTTTTCCAAATAATATTTCTCATCAAATACATTTCATGAATGAAGATATGAAATTTTTGTCTTCAAAATAATCTCTCATTGTGAGGAGAATTTGCAAAAATCAGTTGTCGCGGACTTAAAAAAATGCTTCATAAATTTAAGAACTTCTAAATTAGAAATGGCGTCATTTTTTAGTGTTAAAAATCATAAGATTTGTATTGATTGGTATATACTTTTAAATACATTGCTTAAAAAATGGGATTATCTATTTAAGATAAAAATAGCCCCCGCTGTCGGTGGTTCTGAAAAAGTTGAGTTTAAATAATAATATCCCGGTATATTAACGGGACGAACTCTTTAAACTTTAAACAAATACATATAAAATATTAAATTTAAATTTGAAAGACATGGCGAAAGAAGGAAAAAAAATAAAATAATAATAATAATAATGAATAAAAAAAATAAAAATAATAAAGCTAGTAATCAGTCAATAATTTCACAAGGTATGGGAACCTTGCACGTCAACCGATAACCATATTACTGCTGAGTGTGATTCTCAGCTCTCATCATTCTGTTAAGAAGAGCATAAAAAGTATAATTAGTGCCACATGAAATATAACCACATTACTGCTGAGTGTGATTCTCAGCTCTCATCATTCTGTTAAGAAGAGCATAAAAAGTATAATTAGTGCCACATGAAATATAACCACATTACTGCTGAGTGTGATTCTCAGCTCTCATCATTCTGTTAAGAGGAGCATAAAAAGTATAATTAGTGCCATATGAAATATAACCACATTACTGCTGAGTGTGATTCTCAGCTCTCATCATTCTGTTAAGGGGAGCATAAAAAGAATAAATAGTGCCATATGAAATATAACCACATTACTGCTGAGTGTGATTCTCAGCTCTCATCATTTTGTTAAGAGGGGCATAAAATGTATAACTAGTGCCACATGAAATCACGTAGAACGTATCCCCGCGGCGAAGTTTTCTATGACAGTTGAAAGGCACGAAACCCAGCAATTTGGTACAATCAAGTTCCTAAAATACTTAGAATCACCAAGAAGACAACGATCCCCAAGTGATTCGACATTTGCATCGGTAAAAAAATAACGAAACTTAAAATAGAAGAGAATGCAATTTTAAACCCTATTAAACATATGATCATAAATTTGGTAATAAGGAGACCAAATCACACATGCGTACTCCAGAAGAGAACGAACCAAGGCAAGGTAAAGAAGACAAAATGAATTTGAAGATAGGCCTTTGGATGTTACACCGCATGGAAAGCTTAGTGGTATAATCGGCAAAAGAGAGTTTACGATCAAAGATTATCTCCAAATCTCTGATCTGATCGGCATGTTTCAGAGGCTGGGAGTAAACATGGTATTGAAAAGAGAAGTGCATGATGGCACACTTACTGAGAGTAAGTTGCAAATCATTGAAAGTAAGCCGCCGAAAGAAAGAGTTGAGATCCCGCTGAAGGGATAGACAATCATGAAGATAGGAAATGGACTGATAGATTTTGACGTCATCAGCGAACATCTGCAAAGAAGACTTGGCGACAACTTTCTGAAGGTTGAAAGAAAGGCTGAAGAGCAGCGTGCCAGAATGGCTACCTTGACCTATAGCAGAAGAAACCAAAATAGATGTAGATCTAGAATCACCAATTTAAACGATTTGAGCACGTCTCTCGAGAGAATGCCCCAGCCAGCGAAGAAACGGCTCCCAGATTCCATAAGACCCAAGCTTAGCAAGGGGAAATTTCGTATTCACGCGATCAAATGCCTTTGCCACATCTGTATAGATAGCATGAACTTCTTTGGCGGACTGAAAAGCACTCAAAATATCATGCTGGTAACGAAGACGATTCGTAACTGTAGATCTCTTGGCTGTGAAGCTGTGCTGGTGATCAGATATGAAATTTCGAGAAGCGAAAGAAAGAAATCAGCTTATCCAAAACCTTGGGAATAGCGGAATGTTTACAACACCTCGGTAGTTAGCAATGTTTGATCGATCTCCAGACTTATGAATAGGAAGTAAAAAAGTAGATTTCCAAAAAGATGGAAACACTCCAGAAGGCAGAGGATCTGTTAAACAGACGAGTAAGAGGATCCGCTAAAAAAAGGGGCACTGTTTTTCAAAATAAAAAGCGGAACATTGGCAGGGTCAGAAGAAAACTTGGGTGGAAGAGAACATAGGGCCTTTAAAACCTTAGTACAAGAGAAAGAACAAGAGTTGAAGTCAAGGAGGCCCAAGCGAGGATACTCCGGAACTGAACGTTCGGAGCTCTCATAAGCGGATGAAAAGGATTTGGCGAATAAGTTAGCAGCCTCTTGCCCACTACTACTTGTTTGATCGTTAAGATACATATTCTGAATTAAGCCGTCAACCTTGATGTCATATTAGCGAATTTCCAATAATATCGAGGATCACAGTGAAGACTCATCCGATTTACGAAGAAATTCACGATAGCATTTATTGTTAAGATAATTACAGCGAGATCGAAGAGAAGATAGTCAGAGTGAAGACTCTTATCCGATTTACGAAGAAATTCACGATAGCATTTATTGTTAAGATAATTACAGCGAGATCGAAGTGAAGATAGTCAGAGTGAAGACTCTCATACGATTTACGAAGAAATTCACGATAGTATTTATTGTTAAGATAATTACAGCGAGATTGAAGTGAAGATAATCAGAGTGAAGACTCTCATCCGATTTACGAAGAAATTCACGATAGCATTTATAGTTAAGATAATTACAGCGAGATCGAAGTGAAGATAGTCAGAGTGAAGACTCTTATCCGATTTACGAAGAAATTCACGATAGCATTTATTGTTAAGATAATTACAGCGAGATCGAGGTGAAGATAGTCAGAGTGAAGACTCTCATCCGATTTACGAAGAAATTCACGATAGCATTTATTGTTAAGATAATTACAGCGAGATCGGAGTGAAGAGAAGCGAATGTAGTCAGATTGAAGATGTGATTTCTTATAATCCCGACCAGCCTGTTTCTTTTTCATGACAAGAGATTTAAGCACCCCCGTAAACCAGACGGGAAACGACGAATGAAAGACCCTCTTCATTGGAGTTGAAATCTCGATACCGGTTAACAGAACCTCATAGAAAATAGAAGCGCTGGGTGACACTATCAATGTCTTTGGAACGAGAGATGAACAACCAATCAACATTATGTAAAAAAAACCTATTCAACTCTCCCAGATCACATTTTGCAAAATCATAAATGAGTATGTTCAGAGGGAGCTGTCAATGACATTGCAGGAATACTAAAGGAGAAAACATTATGGTGAGCATTATTTGAGAGCAAGGGATCATCGCAAAGAATGGTAGTAATATTGCGTTCAGTGGTAAACAGAAGGTCAAGGAATACACCATGATCGTTAGTCAAAGAGGTAGCCTGGTATTCCTGGTAATGAGAATGGTCATTAAGCGATTCGCAAACCTGAATAGCAGGATAAGAAAAAACACAATCAACGACCAGAGAGGAATACTCGTCCTCGCGCCACTTTGCGTCTCTCAAATTATAATCTCCCACAATGAACAATTGACCATTAGGATGAGGGGCAACAGCCTCCTCTACAACAGAGCAATGATCCATATAAACCTCAATAGTCGATTTGGGTGTACTGTACACATAACTGAAAAGAATGCTCGAATCTCCAACCTGAAGAAGAACAAAAACACATTGTCATAAGAAAATGTCGGAGATTAAACACTGACTCTACGCGATTTCAGCTCACTACTCACAGCTATCAAGGCACCCCCACCCCTATACTTCCCAGAGACAACTGAGTCTCGATCACATCTATAAATATCAAAATTGTGAAATTTCATTTCACATTCACATTGAGAGAAGTCCTCATTGAGCCCTGTTTCGGTCAGACAAATAATATCATAAATAGAAACTTCTACAACCCTTTTCAAATCGTCTAATCTAGACAGAAACCCTCCGGTGTTATGGTAATAACATGTTAAACCCGTGATCATCATCAGTCAGTCGTTGGTCGTTTTGAGGGTTCGTCGGTTTTTTGGAGACAAAGATGGAACCTCTACAATATCAAATTACAATACTTTCCTCGATTTACCCGAAGAAGTAGACGAAACAGTGACCTTCCTTGATAGAGTCTTAGAACTCTTTGAAGAAGAAGGATTGCCGGATTTGATCACGGGTTTAACCATATTAACTGCACTGTTGTTGTTGTTAACGTTCTCAACGACTCTCACTGTGTTTCCAGGCCAAGAAAGGCGGCCTCTCCAACAGGATCTGTCCATAATGCTGACGGCTCTAGATTAGTTGGGTTTGATGGATAGTTACTGGCTGCTCATGACGTAAATCATGAGCAGCCAGCATACATAGACGACAACGATCAGATACTTCAGGGTTTAGCAAGGATCTATATAAAAACTCTTTGAGGAAATATCTGGAGCAGCACGGCTGGGTCGGAGGAAAAACAGTGAGTTGTCGTCGGAACGGTGTTGATGGTCTTTGGCCGTGTCCGAGGGCACGCGTTAACTGCACTGTATGTCTTTGCTGGTTTTAACATCCTTTTGATTGTTTCCTTGTTTGCTTAACCTGATCACCATCGCTCACCGTTGACTGGGAAATATTAGAGTCGAACTTTTATGAAATGTACTCCCTCAAAAGTAAATTTTATGTCTTTTAATTAAAACAAAACACTTACCAGAAATACTATTCATAATTATTTATAACGAAATTAGTTTCGAATCATACGATTCATCATCAATCTAGTCGAGTCGAAGGATGGAGTTTGCAGTCAAACTCCATCCTGCGACTAGACTGATGATGAATCGAACGATTCGAAAATAGTTTCGTTATAAATAATGTTTCTGGTAAGTATTTTGTTTTAATTTAATTTAAAAATAAACACTTATAATTAACAAGATCTATCTTTAAAAATTCCGTTGGATCGATATAATTTTATCCTACCTCTGTATACAAACCTGACTATCTATATCCAATTGAAAAAAATGAAAAAAGCAGTTTCCCAAATATGTTTTTACAAAAAATTTAAGATCATCTGTCACCCTGTATTGTTGTAATAAGTTAAGCTCAATTTTTGCTACATCCTGTCCGTTATCGTTCATTTTAGACAAATAACGGACCGGATTCAAAAGATCTTTCTTATAAGTGGCATACAGCATAGAGCAAAATGGGGCTTTAATATAATATAAATGGTTGGTTGATGTTCGATTTGGGTGTGTATTGGCACTTTGGATAATATAAGAGTCATTATACCCAATGATGTTCCCAGATGTGTCCAATATAAGGGAAGGTAACATTCTGAAAGCTATTGGTCCTGTAAAAAAAAA
>CM022877.1:34790093-34800546 GCA_012654025.1 Pachypsylla venusta | reverse complement strand
TCCAAAATTAAAGAGTCTCCTCAGTTTAAACTAGTTTTCGTAATGAATCTTCATCCCTAAAGCGGAGCCGTTCTCGAGCACCGGCAGTAAAAGAGTTGGAAAATCAGTAATTTCCCGTTTTCTTTCATTTAAATATGATCTACCTTTATGCAAGAGTTGAGTGTTTTATCAGTTAAAACTACATTAAAATACGTTTTATTGTCTTCCCGAAAGCGGAACGGTTTTGGGGCACTTAGATATAAAAAGTTGGTTCGGATTTTCCCCTTTACTGGGGCTGTAGATATACGGGAAGTGCCCAAAACTTTTGATGATGAGTGAATGAATCAGTCAGTCCGTCAGGGAGTATGCAAAAGTGCAAACTCAGACATTATCTATCTCCCGCCCGGGTTAATATGAACTTTTGATGTTTAATGTTTAGCCTGTAGTATTGTATTATACTACGGAATGTTTGTTCAAAATTTCAATGACCTATCCCTAGTAGAACCTAATATGAACTGGTGCTTTCTGGAACTTGGCCTGGCACACTGCCGTACGCTCAGATCTTATTGAAATCATACTTTCACTAGAAAGTTGCGACAACAGCCGAAAGGCTACCATATTTTATATAGTTATACTTTTACTAGAGAACTGCAACAATAGTTGGAGGCAGCCAAATTTAATTGAATAATATTTTCATTAAAGACCTGCGATAGTATGCGAAGTCTGCCGAATTCCCGGGATAAACTTTAGTACGGTTTTCCGTACCATTTTTTTAAAAAAATCCTCATAATGGATGACCTTAAAGCCTCAAGGATACCTTCAGGTTTCCATTATTTCGTAATATTGTCAAGTACCTAGGTATTGCGTATTATCTTTGAAAAAAAAATAATAATAATCTTGGCTTGATTTTTTTTTTTTTTTTTTTNTTTTTTTTTTTTTTTTTTTTTTTTGCTAATCGTGGGTCCTGGTGACGAGACGTGTCAAACTGACTTTAGCATGGCATCTGACATGCTGCACTAAATCTTAAGGTTTTTTCTTATAGCATTAATATGGTTACTTACATTGGGATATTGTCAAAGCTATTGTGTGGCCAAAGAGAAACTATTGCTTGAAGAGAGATTTGAATTTTCCCCAAAATTGGTGTGAGATCTGTAAAATTTGCTACAGAAATGCCTAGAGATCCCCAGACTAAGTTATTTTTTCGATTTAACAGTAATGATCTCTGCGTAAAGAGCGATTCATTAATATAAGCACATCCCCACTTCAGTGATAGACCTGTAAAGAAAAGTAACCAGGGTGGATTACAAAAAAAAAATCGTTATTACAAAAATGTCTATATTGTAACTATGGCTGGATTACGAAAAAGTCGTTATGTTTCTTTATGCGGTGTCGTTGTGCGGTTTTCAGTCTAAAAAGAGAATGGTAAGAGCTAGAGATTTGAAATTTGGTATGTGAAATTTATGGTTTAATTACGCCCCAGAGTATTTTTTTTTTGGGGGGGGGGTATTTTTTTAGCCAGTAAAATAATAAACCCATGTGTCACATGGGCAGAGTTTTTCTAAAAAAGGAGCCGTTACCAACCAACCCCAAAACATAAATCCAAATTTAACAAGTTTTAATTCGAAATCTCTTTTTGAAAATCGAGCACGCCGGACAAACAGCTGTGGTACTTACAGTACTGAGTTTGAAATGCTAGAACAAGTATAACACAGAAAATGGATGTGACTAGCAAACCCATGACGAATATTTGGTGGCCAAGTTTACACTTTGAAATATGTAAGAGAAATAGATCTGCTGAAAATGTTGCATGTTATATAGATGTACCTAATTACCTACAGTCAAGTGATTGCATCTCTTTATCTCAAATCCACCCAGTGGTGGATACTTTCGCCGCCCCGAGGCGATTTAGAACTTGCCGCCCCTATTTTGACAAGAATTTTCGATTATATTGTCGACAATCATGTCCATCCGCACGCTTTTCATGCAATAATTGAGGAAATTTTTATACAGGGTGTATCTAAAATAGACCGACAAAAAATTATGGGTGGTAGAACACATCATTTGCAGTCGAAAATACCAATATACCCTATGGCGGAAATGTACCGTTTTCAAAATGGCGGCTTTTTGGTGTTATTTTCAAAATGCATGACCTTGCATTACTTCTTGAGGAATATTTTTTTTTTTTTTGCACATTGTATCAAAAAAATTCTTTTTCATTGTGAGGTGTGCTAAAATTTGCCATAGAAATAATATGTTACATGGGGCTAAACAAAATGCAATAATCAATTTTTTCTAATCAAACAAAGTTCTAAAATTTTAGCGGACTCGCCAAATACTTTGTGAAAAAGTCCCGAAAAAAATTCTACAAACACGGCAATCTTTAAGAATAGCATGCCCCTTTTTTTTGGATTTCCAAAATTATGAAAATTATTTAAATACCATGCATTTTGGGAGAGTTATGAATTGATTACTTGAGAAAGTCGTGGTTTGCTTTGAAATGAATACGTATAGTAAAAATTAAATAAATAAGTAGGTACCAATGCCAGCCTTTTTCCCGAGAATTTCTTTACGAAAATAACTTATTTAGGGGTTGTTGGTTCGAGTCTACAGAAATGGTTATTTTATTATTAAAAGTTTTTGCGCCGCTTTTGGCGTAACATCCGCCTAAAATTCCCGACCCAATTTAAGAGGTCGAAAATTCAGTTTTATTTATAATCTCCCCATCATACCTAAAAATCCCATCATAAAACTCATATATCGGCTGTAATGCAAGCTGAATTCCTTTCCTTTATGATCGATATGTTACATGTATTAAATAAGTAAAATCACATTTCGACCAGCTGTTTTTCTTTTTGAACCTTCCACAAAAACGTTTCTCATGATTGATATATGAATTCGGTGTAAAATTAAAATGTCTGCAACTTTTATTGTGGTGTTTATGCGCATTGAGGCTTTGCTTTGAAAATAGAAACGTAAAAATGAATATAAAAGTTAATTTTTGTCAAGTGGCATTTTACGCCAAAACGAATTGAAATTGAGAGAATTTTAATTGTCCTTAATGAATCGCTACAACTGTTCATCTAAAATGCACAGGAAGCAAGTTATTGAAAAAACCCTGAAAGAAGAGGCTTTTTGATGGGCTTTTTCAAGATGGCGGAGAACGCACAAGGGTCGAAAACTTAAAGGGAGGTACCTACTAACATATATAAAAATCTAACATACCTACTAACATATATAAAAATCAATATTTCCCCGATTATTGCATTCAAACACCCTTTTTTTTGTCTCTGACTACTGGACTGTATAATCAGTATAATGCAAACTGTACAGTATCTTTCTGATTTTCAATTGTGTAAAAATTGAGAAAAATGTATAAACATAGACACTATTATTATTGCAGCTAAATCCAAAAAAATATATTTTTTTCCATGTTTAATTGCGCCATATTTTGCCGCCCCTAAATTCTGCCGCGCTAGGCCATGGCCTATGTTGCTTGTACGCTAAATCCTCCACTGATTACACACATGTTCCCTGTGCAATGAATGTAACATTCAACATCATTTGTTTTTTATTATGCCTATACAATAATGAATATTTGAAATCGTCACCAAAAGAAAAAACAAAAAAATACCACACCTCAAAATTTGATGTTTTACGTTTCAAGGCACGTAGAATCAAAAAATCGAATAAAAAAATTAGCGTTGACTGATTAGGATGAAATTTGGCCCAGAAACTTTTGGGTGCAATTAAGTATACCGCTTTTTAGCGGTTTTCATTATGTTTTTTAGCGTTGACTGATTAGGATGAAGAAATTTGGCCCAGAAACTTTTGGGTGCAATTAAGTATACCGCTTTTTAGCGGTTTTCATTATGTTTTTTAGCGTTGACTGATTAGGATGAAGAAATTTGGCCCAGAAACTTTTGGGTGCAATTAAGTATACCGCTTTTTAGCGGTTTTCATTATGTTTTTTAGCGTTGACTGATTAGGATGAAGAAATTTGGCCCAGAAACTTTTGGGTGCAATTAAGTATACCGCTTTTTAGCGGTTTTCATTATGTTTTTTAGCGTTGACTGATTAGGATGAAGAAATTTGGCCCAGAAACTTTTGGGTGCAATTAAGTATACCGCTTTTTAGCGGTTTTCATTATGTTTTTTAGCGTTGACTGATTAGGATGAAGAAATTTGGCCCAGAAACTTTTGGGTGCAATTAAGTATACCGCTTTTTAGCGGTTTTCATTATGTTTTTTAGCGTTGACTGATTAGGATGAAGAAATTTGGCCCAGAAACTTTTGGGTGCAATTAAGTATACCGCTTTTTAGCGGTTTTCATTATGTTTTTTAGCGTTGACTGATTAGGATGAAGAAATTTGGCCCAGAAACTTTTGGGTGCAATTAAGTATACCGCTTTTTAGCGGTTTTCATTATGTTTTTTAGCGTTGACTGATTAGGATGAAGAAATTTGGCCCAGAAACTTTTGGGTGCAATTAAGTATACCGCTTTTTAGCGGTTTTCATTATGTTTTTTAGCGTTGACTGATTAGGATGAAGAAATTTGGCCCAGAAACTTTTGGGTGCAATTAAGTATACCGCTTTTTAGCGGTTTTCATTATGTTTTTTAGCGTTGACTGATTAGGATGAAGAAATTTGGCCCAGAAACTTTTGGGTGCAATTAAGTATACCGCTTTTTAGCGGTTTTCATTATGTTTTTTAGCGTTGACTGATTAGGATGAAGAAATTTGGCCCAGAAACTTTTGGGTGCAATTAAGTATACCGCTTTTTAGCGGTTTTCATTATGTTTTTTAGCGTTGACTGATTAGGATGAAGAAATTTGGCCCAGAAACTTTTGGGTGCAATTAAGTATACCGCTTTTTAGCGGTTTTCATTATGTTTTTTAGCGTTGACTGATTAGGATGAAGAAATTTGGCCCAGAAACTTTTGGGTGCAATTAAGTATACCGCTTTTTAGCGGTTTTCATTATGTTTTTTAGCGTTGACTGATTAGGATGAAGAAATTTGGCCCAGAAACTTTTGGGTGCAATTAAGTATACCGCTTTTTAGCGGTTTTCATTATGTTTTTTAGCGTTGACTGATTAGGATGAAGAAATTTGGCCCAGAAACTTTTGGGTGCAATTAAGTATACCGCTTTTTAGCGGTTTTCATTATGTTTTTTAGCGTTGACTGATTAGGATGAAGAAATTTGGCCCAGAAACTTTTGGGTGCAATTAAGTATACCGCTTTTTAGCGGTTTTCATTATGTTTTTTAGCGTTGACTGATTAGGATGAAGAAATTTGGCCCAGAAACTTTTGGGTGCAATTAAGTATACCGCTTTTTAGCGGTTTTCATTATGTTTTTTAGCGTTGACTGATTAGGATGAAGAAATTTGGCCCAGAAACTTTTGGGTGCAATTAAGTATACCGCTTTTTAGCGGTTTTCATTATGTTTTTTANACCCCCATTATGTGATACATTTTCATAAAAACAATAGAACTAGAAGTACTTTGCAAAAAAATTTACACATCTAGCTTGTTTGGTTTCAAAATGGCGGCCATTTGAAATTTCCAAGAGTATCTAAAACTAGACGAATTATTTGCAATGGGATATTAATGAATGCATAGGACAACAATGTCGAGGAACCTGTTTTTTAGACATGATTCGCCTAGTTTTAGACACTCTTGCATCTCATTTCTTGGAAATTTCAAATGGCCGCCATTTTGAAACCAAACAAGCTAGATGTGTAAATTTTTTTGCAAAGTACTTCTAGTTCTATTGTTTTTATGAAAATGTATCACATAATGGGGGTTCGTATTTAAAAAACAAAAGTTGGACCCCCTGGGGGCCACATGGGGCCCTCCCCTGAAAGATTGGTTACACCATGAGGTGGTTTAATTTGGGATATAATACCATGCAAAGTTTCAAAACTCCACATAAAGCCGTTTAAAAGATATTCAGGTGGTCTCGGACTTTTGGGACACCGTGTATAGGCTACAATACACAGAATGAACATGAATCCATGCTTGTCCTATAAGAATCATAGCGAAGCATGGGTAAAACAGCTAGTTACATGTAAATAATAGATGTGAAATGGGGATGATGAATGGATAAGAAGATTATAATAGGTTCTCTGGATTCCTACTCTATCACACTCCATTTAGCAATGGCTTGCTGAAAAGAAACATTAATCCAATTATGATGCAGTTAGTTTACGTCAATGCTAAATCTGACTGAATGTGTTTGTTTTATTTCAGATCGCTTCATATCTACATGGACACAATAAATATATTCATCCGACTGGTCACCATCTTGTCAGGAGGTGGAAACAGAAGAAAGTAGAAAGCACAAGCTTTTAGTTCAATCACCATCGTGCAAACTATCATTTTAGTTTTGCTGATTCAAAATTATTTTTGTGTATTTTTTTATCAACATATTCAGCGGTTTCAAAATAAAAAAACAACGTAGTGATTAGCAAGGTGTTTTTCCTTTCTTTATTTTTTCTCTTATGATCGATGTTACCATTGCGAGGTTTCATGATTTTAACCATGGATTTAATTAACCATGGACAAACTCTGGATCATAAAATTGAGTGAATCGTATTTTATTATTATTTGAATTATTTAATGTGTTTCAGAGGGTAAGATGTATAATCTCTGACACTACAGTGGTAATTAATATCCCCCCTCCCTCCCCTCTCAATAAAATTATAAAAATAGGATAAACAAAATAAAAGATAAAAAAACTTGTGGTGTCAAGGGCGCGCATAATTCGATGGTCCTGCAAAGTAAGATAAATTAAATGTTGTTAGATACTTTCTGTAATAATAATTAATCTGTATATAAAAAAGGAAAGTAATTGGTTAAAAAATAGTTCTTAGGAACTTCCTGTAATAACTGGACTGTAGGGAGCGGTTTCTATGGGATGATTTTTTAAGGTGTAATTTAAAACATATCCAAAAATGATTCCCCAATGACGTGGAGTGTATTAATGTTTTTTCTTTCCTCGTGTTGTACGGGTGTGCCATTGTTGCTAAAAAAAAGATGTTTATTTTTATGAATTAAGAGGCACTTGTCTAATATTACCTGACCAGTGTTACTATCCTCTTTTCAATTAAATATTTTTGCTATTATGTAGGAGAGTCACTATTATTCTTATGCTCCCACAATTCTCCATGTCCATGTGATCATTTATTAACAACTGGTTTCTAGAGAACTCAAGAATTGGTTCTAAGTGAATGATGGATATAAATACAATTTCTCAAGAATCAGTATGTAGAGAACTCAAGGATTGGTTCTAAGTGAATGACGGATATAAATGAAATTTCTCAAGAATCAGTATGATATAAATATTGATACCTTTATATGATTAGGTCTTTGTTTAATTTATCTTTAAGATTTCATCATTAAAACTGTTTCTAAAAAATAAAAATACTTTTCAATTTAGATTGAAAGGTGGAAGAATAGAGAAACGACGCATTACACATCATGTTTTTTTTTTTCTCTTGGCATGTAGAGTTAAATGAGAGAGAGTATTGACATTTCTCAAACAAAAAAACCTATAGTCATCAAAGACATACCTTCATCATAATTATTTTTACATTCTAGGTATGTCATTGAATCTGAAATGATAAAAATACAATACTTTATGCTAAAGCATGGTAGAGAGAGTAAAAACAGGGTATTCACTGATCGGGGTGGGGGGGTCTTCAGAAAGTTAGGGATATCTTGGAGATCAAGACTGAAATTAATGTCCCAGGTTACGGCGCAACCATAACTTCTTTTTCAAATTGCCTAATCTACCGAAACCCTACATAAATCACAATGATTTTTCTGGCGGTTTTCACGAATCCCACCATTAAAATACAACGGTAAGCTATTTATATTAATTTTATGTACGGAAACAGATCTATCTTTCTCCTCACTCACTTTAAAATAGGGATGGGATTTACGACTCACTTGTTGAGTCGACATGATCGACTCACTTGTTGAGTCGACATGATCGACTCAAGTATGAGTCGATCTCGACTCGCATCGAGTGACAAATTTCCAAAACGCCTTATTTCATCAGAAAGACATAATAAAACCATTTGACAAAAGGGGCATCTACCAAATAAACGTCCCCAACTTCGGCGAATACATTAAAAAGACATCACCAGAATAAAAGAACATTTTCCTTCAGTAAACAACAAACACCGGAAAAATATTTCTCCCTTTATTATCTTTATCAGTCAACAACAAAAAAAACTACTCGTAAGTCGACTCTTTGAAGATCGGCTCATTTCAAAAAGATGAGTCGACTCGTGGATGACTAGCCCATCCCTACTTTGAAATAAGAACTTCAATAATATCTAGTTCTAGAGTATATTGATTAAACGCTATTTCAATAAGTAACAAATCGGAGCGAGATACGCGTGGCTCAATACTGGCAGGACTCCATCTGATGGCATTTTGGTGACACTGGACACATAAAGTAAGTATTTCAATAAATGAAGGGGTAAAACTGGCGTATTTTGCTAAATTAAAAAAAAAACTGATGAATTTGGACTTCATTTGTATTTAATGCCGGTTTCAGCTGAATTATTTCAAAAAACTAAATTTACGTCAAATGTTAGATCATCATTTTTCCGTGGAATTTTGACTGTGGTTGGCGAGAGAGTGATTGCAGGCATGAGCAGAAACAGTTTACTGAATTATGCACGGCAAATTTTTCCTAATAACTTTTAACAGCTCCGAGTAAAAAGAAATGGGCACATTGCCAGCGTCTATTACCAGTGTGTCTACCAGACTGAAAAACCTGAAATTGTCAGGGAAATGTCAGGGAATTTAGGAAAAAACGCCAAAAGTCAGGGAATTTTTCAAATTGAGTTTTTTTTTTATCTCAATGGCCAATTGCGTGAACATGCTTTTCCTGAAAAATTTCGCCTGCGGCGCTTATTATCGTTTTCCTCTAAAATTTTGGTATGCATGTTTAGGGTATGAAGGAAATTTGCTGTATAGTTTTTGGGGTCCCTAGGTCCCAATATTGTGCTTTTTGAAGCCAGATGGGGGAGACAAAATCTTGAAGAAGTACACTGGAAAAGTAGACTAAAAAACCTGGAAAAGTCAGGGAATTTCACTTTGACCATTTGGTAGACACCCTGACACGTTGTATACACCAGTTCCAGTTATTAACTTCCGTGGAATTTTGATTAACATCAGTTATCTAACGGGGTCCAGTAAGGTTTACTTGGTGATTGACCACGTAGGTTTCAACACTCGTAATCTTGGCTATGTCCGGCCCAACTCAGGCTGGGTGAGTTCAATGTTGATTTCTGGTTTGTAAGATTCCATCCAATAGAGGGTAAAAACTTAAGAACCCCATCTCGAATGACTAAGATGTAAAAGAGACATTAAGTGAACAAAAACATGGGCGAGACGACTTATTTCCGCATAAGTATGACAGCTTTCAGTAAAATATGATTTGACTATCATCATACATTTCACACCGAAGAAATGGAATTGTGAACTTGTTATGATTTAAGTAGATTCGAAAAGAAAAAAAAAATCGGAACACTGTGCAAGAAGAAAATATTTTAATGGGCTGATTTTTTGAATGTGGAGTTTTCAATGAATAAACAGTACCAATCTAGAGTTTCAGCCATTTTTGCCTCTGGTCTGAACATACATACGTACCAATATTGACATATTTTGTTTACAAACCCGACATCGAAAATTTCAGCCGATTTCAATTCTTTCCTTTTTATAGGATAAGGAAAATAATTAAATAAGTAACTTTTACTAGTTTTACACTTAATTTAACAGTGCTTTGTAAAAAATAAAGAAAAAAATATATTCTCTGTCAAAAAGAATTAAGTCTCGCTACGTAGGAACTCTTTAAAATACAGTTCATAAGTTTTCAAAACAAACTGTGAAAATTACCAGGGCCGGCTCTACCATATAGGCGAACTAGGCTACCGCCTAGGGCGGCAAAATCAAAATGGAATTTTATTTTTAGCGGGATATGAAAAAAATGTATACATATATAGACGTGCATTTTTGTGTATATGATTGATAATTCATAACAAGAATTATCAATCATAAAAACCAATAGCAAAACCAGGGGTATGACACTCCGGCTAAATCTGTCGTTGCTTAAAGGCTACAACCCACACATATACACTTGGTCTCGGGGACACGGAGTGCCCCTTCACCTCTGTGCTACCCTTCTCCACATGCGCCTTTCGTTACATTCTTGAGTGAAAAATTCTAATGAAAATTGTGTGGATTTAACAAAAAGGTTTAGTGTCCATTATTTCTGTTGTAAATATATATGACTCTGAATTGTTCAATATTAACCAGAGGAAAATTCATGGCCAGATTTTGATTGAAATTTGTGCAAAAATCATGAATTTCACTACTAGGAGGGATAACTATTCAGTATTATCATTAAAAATATGAATATGAGTACTTTTACTATTTATATTAATTAACGAACAAATTAAATATTAT
>CM022877.1:34759049-34789949 GCA_012654025.1 Pachypsylla venusta | reverse complement strand
TTTTTTTTTTTTTTTTTTTTTTTTTTTGCATGAGCGGTAACCATGTTTTATCGATGTTGGTATACTCAAAATTTAATTTCACCTTTCTCTACTAGCAGTAGGTAAAAGGCCAAAAGATAATCAATTTTTGTATTGGCTCCAAAAAGTAGACTACTTAGACAGTGCCGGCGGAGGTGGGGTCCCCGCTCTGTGAAAGTGCTACGGGCCCCGCGGAAAGGTAATCCGGCCCTGTACATACCTCCGTACCAATGTACGTTATTTCAAAATATCTCCCTCACCCTCACTAACCATAACCACAAACGAGACTGCTGTCGTAGTGCACGTGCAATGCACCTTGCATCTGCGCATACAATTTCTAACATAGTTCGACATTATAAAGGGGTCTGGGACCGGGGAGGAGTGTCTGGCAACCCTTTGATTTTTTTAACTCAATTAGAGAGTTTAGGAAATGTTTTAACGGCCATGCCTCTATTGCATATGTACAACCGTCCAATCCAACATGGACCCATGACGGCGAATAATAAAGCGAGATATTTTTTTAAAAAAAAAAATTTAAAGGGTTGCCAGACACTCCTCCCCGGTTTCAGACCCCATTATAAAGGGACAAGGGATATTTTTTTTTCTTTAGAGGGGAGAATTTAAGTTTTAGAATTTCATTAGGGACGGGATTTTCGGCTCACTTAGGTGAGTCGATATGATCGATTGACTCACAAATATGAGTCGACTCTCATCGAGTGACAATTTTCAAGAACGCCTTATTTGATCAGAAAGACATAATAAAATCAATTGACAAAAGGGACATCTACCAAATAAACTTCCCCAACTTCGGTGAATACATTAAAAAGACATTACAATCAATCGTCACCAGAATAAAAGAACATTTTCCTTCGGTAAACAACAAACACCCGAAAAAAATGTCTCCTTTTATTATCTTTATCAGTAAAAAAAAGCTACTCGTAAGTCGACTCTTTGAAGAATCGACTCATTTCAAAGAGATGTTCGACTCGTGAATGAGTTGAGCCGATCATGAGTCGACTATCCCATCCCTAAATTTCATTGTTAATGTTTGTAAAATGTAAATACAATCTACAAAGCTCTGCAACTCTTCTCACGTAAAAGTAAAGTTGAGTTTGTGCTTACCATTGCTGAATTATAAAATACGCTTCAGAAGTGAGAAGATACATAATACAGTACTTGTGACTGAAAGATCTTATTCTACTGATAATACTCTTGTCAAGTTGCATTGTGTGCCGACCTCTTGTCTGCATTGTTACCGATATTGAAAATAATACAAGTCTTTCAATTCACTAGACAGTTTTATTTTACACTAGTATTTTTAGTACAAGTGTACCTACTGATTTTACAATAGTTTCAGCAGAGGTGAGTAGATTCATTTCAATTAGTTTTTTCTTGCGGTTTTTATTGAGTAGCTAGGTAGGTAGAGTGAATGAGTCGAGAAAGAGCTGTTGAGCAAATAAATAATTTTGTCACAATGTACTTCTTGGTATAACTCCGAATCGCGGCTTTTTCGATTTTTTTTTTTTTTTTTTTTAAATTTANTTTTTTTTTTTGAAAATGGCCTATTTTCAACAAACTTTAACGAATTTTTCAGGCGCGAGGTGTTTTGCGTTGTAGAAAAAAAAGAGTTTTACCCACTAAGTAAAACTTTTATGGACCCATAAATCGAGGCATGACCGATCAAAACGTTTCCTAACCTCTCTGGTGCAGGGACGTTCATCTTAACGCTTCCCCAGAGAGGTTAGGAAACGTTTTGATCGGGCATGCTTCGATTTATGGGTCCATAAAAGACTCGTTAAAAAAAAGCAAAACACCTCGCGCCCGAAAAATTTGTTAAAGTTTCTTGAAAATAGGCTATTTCCAACCATTTTTTTAAAAAAAGTTAATTTTTCGAAAAAGCCGCGATTCGGAAGTTTTAACCTTATTTTATTGTTAAAATGCTTACGAATCTACCGGGTCCACAAACTAAGGATGTTTTGTGAGTCAAGGATTTATTTGCAATAAAACTACTTAGTAGATCAGTAAGACATATTAACGTCTTTTGTGGAGACCGACACATAGGGAGGCGAGATGAAAATTACATTGGGAAGAAAGTGAGGAGATAAGAGGGAAAAGAAAGACCAAAGTTGACATGGAAAGATAAGGTGGAGGAAGATTTGAGAAAAAAGGGAAATAAAAGATAAGAGACACAGAACAGAAGGTTGTTGCATGGTAAAATTAAGGAAGGCAACGTCGATCCCAAATAAAATTAGGAAAATGTGAAGTAAAGGAAGAAGCGGTATGGTTACTATACGTCAATTAATTGTTGACTTATTTCTCGCTCAAAATAGACCATTTTATTACAGAAACAAAGAGCAAGAATTAAAACTCTCTCAAAACCTTTGTTTCTGTAATCCAACTTTCTGTAGTTTGGAAAGATGATCTGTGTTCGAGCAAGCAATAAATCAAGATAGAAGAAGAATCCCACTTTTTAGGATCAAAGTGTCCTGATAAATGACTTTAAAATCCCTCTATTCTGTACTAGTTCCAAAAAAGGTGAGGCTCCTTTTTATAATTTAATTGTAATTCCTCTCTTTTCAGAATTTCTCAAGGACATTTCAAGTTAACTATTGAGAAATATATTGGGTATTCGTTGCTGAGCTACTTACAGCACACAACCACACATCTCTGAGACCGGACGCTGGAAAGAAGAGTTCCTGTTTTGAAAATTTGAAAAACCTAAAATGTAAATATAAAATTTTAAATAAAAGGATTTTTTAAAAGAAATAATAACAAATTTGGTAATCTCACTACGACTTCCTCTGGAAACAACTTCAAACTCACGCTATGTTTGAAGTTGAGTCTCCCAAAGGACTTGGTCTTTAGAAATTAATTTCAACTCCTCTCTTATCAGAACATCCAAATGAATGCAGGTAGATCGAACCTCGTCCACCGTATGCGTTACCTTAGTTAACCTTGTTGTAAAAATAAGATACTTCTCAACGTTTCTCCCAATCAAAAGCATTAATCAATGTCCGTACTAACTCAATTTGAAACTCGACGCGATCCGACGGTTACAAATAATGTTTAGACCTAGGTGAGTCAATATATGATCTGGGGTGGAACAAATTTCAGCAGAAGGTTTTTTGATGGTTTTTGGTAGTACTATGTGTCCTCATTAAGGAAAAAAAGTATACCAAAATGGCGGCCGTTTTTGGTGTTAATTTTTTTTTACTCGGAGAATTGAACAAGCGTAACTTTTTAATATGCAGATTTTTTTTTTTCATTATTTGTAACCGTCGGATCGCGTCAAGTTTCAAAAAAATCATTCAGCTGCCAATTAAAATTTTATACTTCTGTACTTTTTGACGTACAATGAATTTAAAAATCTTATTTTCATTACACTAAAATTATGAGTACACCCCTGTCCATGGACAACTTCTGGCTTAAATAAATTATATGTATCTTCCTTGACAGAAGTTAGCTTTAAAGAAAGTATTTTACTCAGAAAATGAACAAAGATACAAAAGTTTTGCACTAATTTAATATTTAAATTATTTTCCAGCCGATCTAAAAGTAAACGATGCCTCCTCATAAGATCAAGTGAGATCGAATATTTCCCCCCTGAACAGCAGTCGGTCGTTATTTCAGTTCCACTGAACGAGAGCACTGTTATGGCCCTCAAGATGGTTGGTTCTTCGCACCGGGGCTACCCGTGCCCTCGGTCACGGCCAAAGACCATCAACACCGTTTTGACGACAACTCTGGTGTTTTTCTTTCTTTGGAGGTGTTCATCTAAGCCGTGCTGCCCTAGATACTTCTTCAAAGAGCTGGTATATAAATCCGTGCTAAACCCTGAAGTATCTGATCGTTGTACTCTATGTATGTTGGCTGCTCATGATGTAAATCATTGATTCAACTACCCATAAAACCCAACCAATCTAGAGCCGTCAGCATTATGAACAGAACCTGTTGAAGTGGCCGCCTTCCTTGGCCTGGAGAGTTGTTGAGAACGTTAACAACAACAACTGAATGTTATATTTTAATTTTTTCAGGGACTGACAACAATTATCCATAAAATTCAGACACAATGGACCAAAAACTCATGTATACATTTCGTGGATGGATAGCATTTGTAGCTTTTATGGATTTAGGTGTGGCTGCCAGATCCTTTATTGAAAAGAAATGTTTTATAGGTGAATATTCTAATAAAAATGCTGAAGAACTTTTGGAGTTAGAGGATCCAACCCTACCCAGACTTCTAGGAATGTATTCCATACTGAAAGCTATCTCTCTGATTCACTGCACACTGTTCATTCACTACAAGCCTATTGTTAGCATGGGGATCTGTACCTTATGTCTTTCCATCTATATGTACCTTGCTGAATCTCTTCTTTATCATTCCACAACTCTAAACTTCTACATTGTATTCCCATGTGTGTTAAATGCTCTCACAGTAGTCGGCCTTATTCTAGTTCCTTATATTGACTCGAAGAAAAATCTGCTGAACAATTTAGAAGAAGACGAAAATGTAGAGCTTTTACGTCAAGCAGCTATGTTTAGAAGAAAGAAAAATCAGAATAGTAGTCGAGAAAAGAAAAATAAGAAGACCAATGTTGATTAGTTTGGTAGAAAATGCTATCGTAGCCGTGTGACAGGAGGCTGAGAACATATTAGCGACTTAACAAGGAAGTTTACATAATACAAATCACTTGATCAACTGTCCAACAAACCTCACCTAACTCCTGAAGACCTCTGGAATAATTTTGTACAGGTGGTTGAGTTTCTGAACCTTCCAATTAGGATAAAATATGGAGAGGCATGCTGAATCGATACAACACCATTCATATAGATTGCTGGCCATCAGTAGCACGTAAAAAGTGAAAGGATGAATTTAACGGGAGATTCTGAAGCTGTGGATTCTGGACAAGTTGAGTTATCCCAGCACTAAGAGTCAATCAACTTCAGGACGTTCGTTTGAGCACTCGCTCAAACGTTCTAATCTTAGTGGGAACAGATGTTATTTAGGACTAGGTTTTTCTCTTGGGTAACATCATACTAAAATATGAGTCCGCAAATCTTCTACTTCACGGTCTGTCACTATTTTAATGAACACTGTTTCTTAAAAAAAAAACAAAAAAAAAACAAGTCGATTCGAAAATAAATATGCGATTTTGATAGCACTCGAAACTCTCGCCGTCAGACAAAAATAACGAGAATGGTCTTGAATTTTTTCCAAAAATAATGTCTACGATTGGCCTTTAGTGGGCGTTGCCAATGCAGTGACGTTCAAATTTAGCGGCAAATATATCATAATTAAAAAATCCCTTTAGAAAATGAGTGAACTTTTTCCCCAGGATATCAGTGTCTGTTGACTGTTCACCCTCCAATGTGCAGTGTAATAGATACTAAATATTCATTGACAGTTTGTTTGTTTGTTTGTTTCAAATTATTACTTCGCATTTAGCCGTTAGTCCATTTAGCCTGCTAAACTATTTATTCATAATTATCATTCATTCCTTTCAAATCAATTTTGACTTTAGTTATGGATTCAATTAGCCGGCAAATATTTTCCACTCTTCCTGTCATAGTCAGGACATTTTGACCTGCTGAATTAGTCCCTTTTATCATTAATACCTGCCTAGACAACATATTTTGACTTTACTCATGGAACCACTTTCCACAACTATTTGTTTTCGCTCAGAACATATTAAAAGCACACTATCGTATATACAGGGTGTAACAAGAAACAATTCTTAACATTGAGGATCGTGTCGTCCCCGCTGGTTTCCTCACATTGTTATACCTGGATTCAAAGAATGCGTTTTTCTTGTGTTACACCCTGTATATTGAAGAGTTGTTTTATCATGAATTCTAATGGTGTGTTTCACAAAACTCTGGTTAAGAAATAACGAACGTACGGTTAGATAAATTCCAGTTCGCGCTGACCGCAGGGTTAACTTTACTTCTGTTTCAACAACAATAATTAAAATCTGACAATAACGAATTGAACGGAAAGTGAGGAAACTCTAGTGCAGGGGTTCCCAAACTTTTTGGTGCCGCGCCCCCTTTTCTTGAAATGAAAGCCTCCCACGCCCCCCCCCACATGAATGGATATGGGTGTTGCTGAATACTATCTCATTCAAAACTCTAATGTGTTGCTGAATGCTATCTTATTCAAATTTCCTAAACAATTACCTTTGTAAAATTATGCACATATATTTTAACTAAATGATAATAATTCAACTGGTCTCGCGCCCCCTTTGGCTTGCCTTCACGCCCCCCCCCCACACACACATTGGGAACCTCTGCCCTAGTGCAACCTAAACCTAATTCAGTGTACACAACAATATCATTATTGTGCAGTGTGCACATTGCACAACAATGTCGTCATTGTTCAGTGTGCGCAACAATGTCGTTATTGTGCAGTGTGCACTGTGCTGAGAAACCATAATTCTTATCGTCCTTGGCATGCCCTCTAATGTAAATAATAATTGTGTCTCTCCTGTAATCTGGCATACTCTAGCGGCACATTCTGTTCTATTCATTATGATCTAACTTTCATGTTGTATGCTTTTCGAAAAATAGTTCACATATTTTATCATCTTGTCGGATTCGTATCAGTTCAAGGCTATTGGCCTTTCTACATAACTCCAGACAGAAATCTAGTCGTAGGGTTATTTCCATTATTAAACGTCTTTTAATCTGGAAAGTGAAGTTTTTTTGTTTTTTATGTGGGGGAATATTGGTTTAACTATATTGTTTGGTGAAACTCGCCATCAGAAGATATTTTACGTTTTATGGCCTTTTAGTTTTAGTTTTTCTAGTCATTTTACAAAAAATACATAAATCTAGTCAAGATCTTTATTGTTTTTTTTAAAACAAAAATTGTTTTCATTTTCATATCTTTTGCAATCTTGATGTGACTTTACTTTTGTTAATGCCAAACTTTTTTAAAGGCCGGAAAGGCAAACTCAAGATCTTCATAGATATCATGGCGGTCCAAAGACACATTTCTTTTTACTTTTGTTAATGTCAAACTTTTTTAAAGGCCGGGAAGACAAAATCAAGATCTTCATAGATATGCTGGTCCAAAGATATCTAAAGGAGGGATCGTGATCATTAGTCTGATATGGCCCTCCTCTAACTAACTTTCCAGCTGGTGCAGTAACGAACAGCAGATGCCAGAGAAATTTGGTACCTACGCCAAGTAATCCAAGTATAAACATAGAACTCGACAAATCCTACCCATGAAACATATTATTCACAAAGAGAGAGAGAGAGACACACACACAGTATACATTGAGTTCAATAATAATCTTATCCCTAAATGGCTGTGTGTTTATTTGTTCCCAGTGCGCTTCAATCAGAATAACCTGATTCACCCAGTATACATTGAGTTCAATAATAATCTTATCCCTAAATGGCTGTGNAGATTCACAGTTTTATTATTCCCTCAAATAATGTGAATTGTCACAGTTTGTGATATTATGTCACAATGTTTAACGGTGATTACTTGCTTTGACTGCTCGAGTTGCACGAGATTCACAGTTTTATTATTCCCTCAAATAATGTGAATTGTCACAGTTTGTGATATTATGTCACAATGTTTAACGGTGATTACTTGCTTTGACTGCTCGAGTTGCACGAGATTCACAGTTTTATTATTCCCTCAAATAATGTGAATTGTCACAGTTTGTGATATTATGTCACAATGTTTAACGGTGATTACTTGCTTTGACTGCTCGAGTTGCACGAGATTCACAGTTTTATTATTCCCTCAAATAATGTGAATTGTCACAGTTTGTGATATTATGTCACAATGTTTAACGGTGATTACTTGCTTTGACTGCTCGAGTTGCACGAGATTCACAGTTTTATTATTCCCTCAAATAATGTGAATTGTCACAGTTTGTGATATTATGTCACAATGTTTAACGGTGATTACTTGCTTTGACTGCTCGAGTTGCACGAGATTCACAGTTTTATTATTCCCTCAAATAATGTGAATTGTCACAGTTTGTGATATTATGTCACAATGTTTAACGGTGATTACTTGCTTTGACTGCTCGAGTTGCACGAGATTCACAGTTTTATTATTCCCTCAAATAATGTGAATTGTCACAGTTTGTGATATTATGTCACAATGTTTAACGGTGATTACTTGCTTTGACTGCTCGAGTTGCACGAGATTCACAGTTTTATTATTCCCTCAAATAATGTGAATTGTCACAGTTTGTGATATTATGTCACAATGTTTAACGGTGATTACTTGCTTTGACTGCTCGAGTTGCACGAGATTCACAGTTTTATTATTCCCTCAAATAATGTGAATTGTCACAGTTTGTGATATTATGTCACAATGTTTAACGGTGATTACTTGCTTTGACTGCTCGAGTTGCACGAGATTCACAGTTTTATTATTCCCTCAAATAATGTGAATTGTCACAGTTTGTGATATTATGTCACAATGTTTAACGGTGATTACTTGCTTTGACTGCTCGAGTTGCACGAGATTCACAGTTTTATTATTCCCTCAAATAATGTGAATTGTCACAGTTTGTGATATTATGTCACAATGTTTAACGGTGATTACTTGCTTTGACTGCTCGAGTTGCACGAGATTCACAGTTTTATTATTCCCTCAAATAATGTGAATTGTCACAGTTTGTGATATTATGTCACAATGTTTAACGGTGATTACTTGCTTTGACTGCTCGAGTTGCACGAGATTCACAGTTTTATTATTCCCTCAAATAATGTGAATTGTCACAGTTTGTGATATTATGTCACAATGTTTAACGGTGATTACTTGCTTTGACTGCTCGAGTTGCACGAGATTCACAGTTTTATTATTCCCTCAAATAATGTGAATTGTCACAGTTTGTGATATTATGTCACAATGTTTAACGGTGATTACTTGCTTTGACTGCTCGAGTTGCACGAGATTCACAGTTTTATTATTCCCTCAAATAATGTGAATTGTCACAGTTTGTGATATTATGTCACAATGTTTAACGGTGATTACTTGCTTTGACTGCTCGAGTTGCACGAGATTCACAGTTTTATTATTCCCTCAAATAATGTGAATTGTCACAGTTTGTGATATTATGTCACAATGTTTAACGGTGATTACTTGCTTTGACTGCTCGAGTTGCACGAGATTCACAGTTTTATTATTCCCTCAAATAATGTGAATTGTCACAGTTTGTGATATTATGTCACAATGTTTAACGGTGATTACTTGCTTTGACTGCTCGAGTTGCACGAGATTCACAGTTTTATTATTCCCTCAAATAATGTGAATTGTCACAGTTTGTGATATTATGTCACAATGTTTAACGGTGATTACTTGCTTTGACTGCTCGAGTTGCACGAGATTCACAGTTTTATTATTCCCTCAAATAATGTGAATTGTCACAGTTTGTGATATTATGTCACAATGTTTAACGGTGATTACTTGCTTTGACTGCTCGAGTTGCACGAGATTCACAGTTTTATTATTCCCTCAAATAATGTGAATTGTCACAGTTTGTGATATTATGTCACAATGTTTAACGGTGATTACTTGCTTTGACTGCTCGAGTTGCACGAGATTCACAGTTTTATTATTCCCTCAAATAATGTGAATTGTCACAGTTTGTGATATTATGTCACAATGTTTAACGGTGATTACTTGCTTTGACTGCTCGAGTTGCACGAGATTCACAGTTTTATTATTCCCTCAAATAATGTGAATTGTCACAGTTTGTGATATTATGTCACAATGTTTAACGGTGATTACTTGCTTTGACTGCTCGAGTTGCACGAGATTCACAGTTTTATTATTCCCTCAAATAATGTGAATTGTCACAGTTTGTGATATTATGTCACAATGTTTAACGGTGATTACTTGCTTTGACTGCTCGAGTTGCACGAGATTCACAGTTTTATTATTCCCTCAAATAATGTGAATTGTCACAGTTTGTGATATTATGTCACAATGTTTAACGGTGATTACTTGCTTTGACTGCTCGAGTTGCACGAGATTCACAGTTTTATTATTCCCTCAAATAATGTGAATTGTCACAGTTTGTGATATTATGTCACAATGTTTAACGGTGATTACTTGCTTTGACTGCTCGAGTTGCACGAGATTCACAGTTTTATTATTCCCTCAAATAATGTGAATTGTCACAGTTTGTGATATTATGTCACAATGTTTAACGGTGATTACTTGCTTTGACTGCTCGAGTTGCACGAGATTCACAGTTTTATTATTCCCTCAAATAATGTGAATTGTCACAGTTTGTGATATTATGTCACAATGTTTAACGGTGATTACTTGCTTTGACTGCTCGAGTTGCACGAGATTCACAGTTTTATTATTCCCTCAAATAATGTGAATTGTCACAGTTTGTGATATTATGTCACAATGTTTAACGGTGATTACTTGCTTTGACTGCTCGAGTTGCACGAGATTCACAGTTTTATTATTCCCTCAAATAATGTGAATTGTCACAGTTTGTGATATTATGTCACAATGTTTAACGGTGATTACTTGCTTTGACTGCTCGAGTTGCACGAGATTCACAGTTTTATTATTCCCTCAAATAATGTGAATTGTCACAGTTTGTGATATTATGTCACAATGTTTAACGGTGATTACTTGCTTTGACTGCTCGAGTTGCACGAGATTCACAGTTTTATTATTCCCTCAAATAATGTGAATTGTCACAGTTTGTGATATTATGTCACAATGTTTAACGGTGATTACTTGCTTTGACTGCTCGAGTTGCACGAGATTCACAGTTTTATTATTCCCTCAAATAATGTGAATTGTCACAGTTTGTGATATTATGTCACAATGTTTAACGGTGATTACTTGCTTTGACTGCTCGAGTTGCACGAGATTCACAGTTTTATTATTCCCTCAAATAATGTGAATTGTCACAGTTTGTGATATTATGTCACAATGTTTAACGGTGATTACTTGCTTTGACTGCTCGAGTTGCACGAGATTCACAGTTTTATTATTCCCTCAAATAATGTGAATTGTCACAGTTTGTGATATTATGTCACAATGTTTAACGGTGATTACTTGCTTTGACTGCTCGAGTTGCACGAGATTCACAGTTTTATTATTCCCTCAAATAATGTGAATTGTCACAGTTTGTGATATTATGTCACAATGTTTAACGGTGATTACTTGCTTTGACTGCTCGAGTTGCACGAGATTCACAGTTTTATTATTCCCTCAAATAATGTGAATTGTCACAGTTTGTGATATTATGTCACAATGTTTAACGGTGATTACTTGCTTTGACTGCTCGAGTTGCACGAGATTCACAGTTTTATTATTCCCTCAAATAATGTGAATTGTCACAGTTTGTGATATTATGTCACAATGTTTAACGGTGATTACTTGCTTTGACTGCTCGAGTTGCACGAGATTCACAGTTTTATTATTCCCTCAAATAATGTGAATTGTCACAGTTTTGCAATCTAATATGGCAGTCTTGCAGTAAATCATACTCTTGGCAATACTTCTCGTAGAGCGTCGGATTTTGGGAAATCCAATCGTCTTTATCTTGATCATCATCGTGCAGAGGATCTTTAGCCACTTCTTCCTCCTCTGAACATTCGCCATCGTCAATTTTTAAAACTTGAGCCATTATATCTCGAGAGAGTGGCTGAACAGGACTTTTAGGAGAATGTTGATTACCGGAAGAAAGTGAATTTCCTGTTGACAAAATCAGTTCAATGTGAATTCTTTATGAAAGCGACAAACAGTTTTGGAAATTCATAGGATAATGAAAATCAATTAAAATATTATTGTGAGATGGATTTTTAAAGTTTTTAACAGGTATTACATTTTTTTTTTTTTTTTACAAAAACGATAATTGTATCTTTTTCAAAGGTATTGAATATACCGACTAGTATGTTGAATACGCTAGTCCCAGTCAGATCACGGAAGTTAAGCAACGTCGTTCGTGTTCGGGGGCATCAGGTTATTATGACTTTTTGGGATGAGCTCAGGCTCGTGAGTACAAGTTGGTAGCTGTTATCTATTGCAGCAAGACTAGATAACATAGTTGTAAAATCAGGTGCTTCCAAAGATTCGACCACAATTTATTGTTCTCAATCCCCTTTTGGATTTTACTTACGGTCGGATTCTTTGACATTTTTGAAGGGTTCGTATCTTTGAAGGCGACTTTTTTCTTTCTCTCATGTTCGATCCCATGATTGAAATTCATCTAAATAAATAATTAAATCAGAAATCGGTATGTATGTTGTATGTAGTAGTGATTGTCTGTTCAAATACCCAAACGGTAGCAGATAGCGAAAAATTGATGAGAATGGACCCCCCCCCCCAAATCATGGTCTATGATCTCGGGAATATTATCTGAACTAAAAGAGATTTCGAGTTACGGTCCAATATATATTAAATTTTGTCACGACAACATATCAACTCAAAGCCGAAAAGTTTTAGGTGGCCGTTTATTTCTTAATTTAGAACATAGTTCGCAATTATGATTAGAAACCAGGATCGGGCAAAATAAAATATAGAATCGAACCCCCCAATCCCTTTTGTTGTAGCGAAGCACGGGTGAAATTAAAAGGTACTCAAATTTTGTCGTAAAAATTTCAAGCTGGGTTAGTACGATGTGTAATAACTCACCATTCGGTAGGGCTTTCTGATTCGTCTGTCCGGGCACAGCTTGTTTGATATGCTTGAACGACTGTTTTCTTTTCTTCCTCCTCTTCGGCGTGGCCGGCACATAGTCATCATCATCGGTATCGTCAGACAACTTCTGTTTTCTTTTCCTTTTCATTGCAGCAGACATTTTGTTATTTTGAACTAAAACAAAAGCAAATGTTTCACTGAAAATTTATGTTTACATTTTGAAAACATAAAAACTAAAAAATACTCAGTGCTCCATGCATGCAATATGACAAAATCAGTGTTAGTAATTCTATAAACTGTAAATGTCACTCGGAAAATGGCCACCATGAAGCAACGAGTGGCCCAGTAAGGACCAAAAATGATTCAGCAACGTTTATGAATATATTGAATGTCCATAAAAGGTTCATCAAAATCGAACAAATCATTCCAAAGTTAGTATGGAAAGAACAGACGAACCGTCGCGTCGTTTACAGAAAGATCGCGGAGCTAAAACTAGATTTTCCCATAACAATGGAGGAAAGCGTCCATCAGCAAAAATAATTTATATTTTACTCCTTCCTTTCAATTCATCGCTCACAGTGAATATCCTAATTATATTTTCATATGAAATCTAGTCAGCAAATACACTAGTTCGGTATTTTATTTAAAAATACTTCTCAACAATTGGCACTCTCGCATTGCTCCTGAGGGGGTGTAACAGAAAAAAGGTGTGTTCCCTAAAAACCACATATTGTTTGGGCCAAATAGGAGCGGGTATATTCCTTAAAAATGGGGGAACAATGTTTTCTAACGTAAGTACACGACCTAGAGTTACGATATTTTCGTTATTCTTTAAAATTATTTGAATGAACTTCCTTATTATTCAATACAACAACTTGATTTTAATTGTTTTTACCACAACTTGATTTTGAATGTTTTTACAACTTGATTTCGATTGTTTTTACTTTTCTCACTGTAAAACTTACCTATTATTTTAGATGAGTTGAAGTTTTGAACAGGAGTCATCCTGTTTCCTGGTAATTGATTGTTTTTACTTTTCTCATTGTAAAACTTACCTATTATTTTAGATGAGTTGAAGTTTTGAACAGGAGTCATCCTGTTTCCTAGTAATTGATTGTTTTTACTTTTCTCATTGTAAAACTTACCTATTGTTTTAGATGAGTTGAAGTTTTGAACAGGAGTCATCCTGTTTCCTGGTAATTGATTGTTTGGTATGACCATTGTCCTCGACATTACAGGTTGAATTTGTCTGTTTAAAACTGGGTAGTTCACTTTTTTAAATTGTTTTACATTGGGTGTTGCGTCTTCATCATCACTGACAAGATCCACAACATCGTCACACCGGGAGTTGTTCAGTCCAGAATTACTTAAAGCTTCGCTCAAATTAATCTTGGGGATAGTGCGTTGCGTAACTATCAATTGATTACTTTGTTTCAGTCGATTAAGTGGACTACTTTGCACAACATTGTTTTGTCTGGCTATGGCTACAGCATTATTGACATTTACTTTATTCGGTACAGGTCGAGAGATAGCTGGGCTATTATTTTGTTTTACAACACCAGATTTAGACTCTTGTAACCTTTTCAAGTTCCAAATGGGTTCTGGAAGATCAGTTATCTGAGGAAATCGCTCTTTCATTATATTTTTTCCATCTGAAATTTGCTCAGCCACACTCTTGAAAATCCATGCCATTTTTTTAATATCCCTGAAATTTTCTAACGACGAATTGGTATTTTTATTCGCATTTCTATTTAGATTATTAATTTTCAATTTAAAAACTTCATCTTTGAAAAAGTCCGCGCAGAGCAACGCCATGTCCATTAAATTTTGAAACCAATCATAAGTTGATTCAACCTTTGCTTGAGTGTTCATATTTGATCCTCTGGCCGTAACCTGCTTAGTAGTTGATTGAACCTTTGCTTGAGTGTTCATATTCGATCCTCTAGCCGTAACCTGCTTCGTATGATTCGCGTATGGTACAATCTTGTTAGACGTTAGCTGTGGTCTTTTAATAGGTTGGTTGTTTCGAATCATTCCTATATTGTTATTTACTACCGTGGAACCACCAAACCTAGGTCTGTTTGTGTTTGTGTAGACAGGATGCGAGATTGTCAAACTTTTAGGAGTGTTAAAAACTGGACCGTTTGAAGTTGGTTGTCGTGACTGCAATCTGATCATGGGACGCTGCTGTATCCGCGGATTTTGAAGTGAAGAAGTTGGTTTTGGTCGAATAGATAGAACTTGTACTGGAGTACGAGGTTGCGGAGATTGTGAAATGGCAGATAATGGAGGAGGGGGGGTTGGTTTTGGAAGCGCTGCTTCCAAAAAGTGACCGTTAGCGAAAAAGTCATTGACATTGTTGTCCTGCGCCTGGACGTTGTTTTCAATTCCTAGAAAGAGAACAAAACACTTTCATCAACATGCATCGCAATAGATGATTTTTTAGTCAAATATCAATCTTAATCTGACAATATTCCCAAACATATTAAAGACTCAACTCATGAACAAAAGAAAACAATGAAATCCCAGTTTTTCGGATGGACGATTGAATTTCGCGAGCATTATTCCTTCCGGTCTAAGAATTGCCAATTAAAAAGAGACGCCAACTACTTCTTGACCCAATGTTAAATTCAATCCAAGTAACAATCGATTTTTTACTTTCCTCATCCTATAAAAAGGAAAGTCGAGTTTTCAATGCCAAAACACGTTTTGGGGTCCCCAGAGCCCAAATCTCGAGTTTCAGTCGAGTTTCAGCCATTGGTGCTTGTGTCTGTCTGTCTGTGAACAAGATATCTCAAGAACGGCAAGTGCTAGAGACTTGAAATTTGATATGTATGTCAGATTTATGCCATGAACGGCAAAATAAGCTTTTGGTGGAGATCGAATATACCGTCGGCGGTTTTATGCCGCTTTTTAGCGGTTTTCGCATATCCTGCTTAAAGTGAGAACGGTAATAGCTAGAACTTTAAACTTGACGCCTATTTATATCAATGTCATACAAGAAATTGAAAAATACAACTAAGGTTGAAGTGTAATATAGTGTTGGCCGCTAATTATCGCTTGAAGCCGCTTTTTGGCGGTTCCCCTAAAACCAGAATGGAAAGAGCTAAAACTTGAAATTTGGTGCCAATTCATATCGATTTCATATACAACTGAAAAATAAAAATTAGGATGAAGTGTAATATATATTTGTATTTCCGCTCTGGGGACTTCAAAATGTGTTTTGGCATTGAAAACACGACATCTAAAATTTCAGCCCATTACAATACTTTTTTTTTATATATAGATAAAGAAAGTCGTGTGATGTTCACACCAGATTTTTTAAGTAGGGTAATATGGCTTCCTCATCAGTTTATATTATATCTGTTTTCCTCATGTTCAGATGAATAACTGAAAACAGATTGATAAACTTACCCTCTGGGAGTTCTAAGGACTAAGGACTACCGCACGCTTCTAACTTTTTATGGTTAAATTTTTTTTTATATAGGACCGGCCGTTTGACAGATACAAATTTGTCAAGAAAAAAATGTTTGCACATGAACTGGCTAATTACTGGAACAAATCTATGTAACACATATGGAACTACATAATTATCAGTAAATTCCATAGTATCGGATCACTTGGTAATATGACGAACACAATAAATTGACTACAAACGGAGAAGCAACAAAATTTGTTTCGATACCGTGTGGTCCATTAAGTGCATACAAATTTAAAAAAATAACCGAATTTCAATTCATGAGAGCTAATTCATAATAAAGCACAATTCGAATGTGTCACACCATTCATGCTCTGAAATTTGGAAAAAAATAATTTTATTTTTCATTGGTACCATTCGATTCAGAATGACGAGGCCTTTTGTTTGATATGTCGCACATATATCTTTGGTGTTGAAAATTCCCGACAATGAAGGAAAAAATAAAATAAAAATTTAATTGAATTTAAATTTTGATGTGAAATTCGAATATGAAAAACAAAAACGAATGATGACCTTGAAATAACCTTGGAGGACAAGCTTGACAGATCTACCGTGGTCACCACAATATGCCACCTTAATTAATATCGTGTCAATTTGTTCAGAATAGATTTTTTGTATTCCCAACATTTTCAGATTTCGGAGATATTTGGACTACTATTAACACCTTGACACATCTACTAAGTCACCACAATATGTCCCCCTTGATATCGTGACATTTTGGCCGGAATAGATTTTTTGTATTAATTTCGGAGTATTTAGACTACTATTAGCCAACGATCATACCACGTTGAATACACCAGTTCCCATCAGATCACTGAAGTTAAGCAACCTCGGGCGTGGTCAGTACTTGGATGGGTGACCGCCTGGGAACACCACGTATTGTTGGCTCTTTTTTCCGGCCCAACCCAGGCTGGGTGAGGTCAATTTGGGTAGCTGGTATGCAAGTTTCCAGCAAATGGAGGGTAAAACCCGTCTTAAATGACCAATGGATATTAAAGAGACGTTAAGCCAAATTAAAAAAAAAGACTACTATTAGCACCTTGACAGATCTACCAAGGTCACCAAAATATGTCCCCCTTGATATCGTGACATTTTGGTCAGAAAAGATTTTTTGTCCCAAGCAGTTTCGGAGATATTTAGACTACTATTAGCATCTTGACAGATCCACCAAGCTCACCACAATTTCGTATTCCCAACAATTTCGGAAATATTTAGACTACTATTAGGACCTTGACAGATCTACCAAGGTCACCACAATATATCCCTCCTTGATAACGTCTCACTTTGGTCAGAATAGATTTTTTGTATTCCCAACAGTTTTGCAGACAATATGTATTTGCAATGCGTAAATTAAAATAGACCATCCTGAATATATCTAAAACGCAAAATGCGAATGAAAATTTTCAAACCTCAAAACACTAACAATGTCCCCCAATCTTCGGTAGTTTGAAAGCAAAATAAGCAATTAGACCACTTACTTGTATTTGTGAGAACAGCGGGACTGGATACAATACTTCTGTTGCCTACAAACGGATTCTTAATTTGTGGAATAAGGACACCATCCGGACAAAATTGTTGAAACATTTTCCTCACTCTGACATAGTCGTCCCCGTGTGAATCACAACAAGCAGAGAGATCCTTGTTCAGATCAACTTCGGACAATTCTTTTTTACTGAAATAGAGCAAATTCAGGAATGATATTCAGGATGATTGCAGTCATTATTAAAATTAAAATGACCAAGGTCATTCGATTTTTTTTTTTAAAAAAATGGGTACGTGTACTATGTACGTGCGTGAGAAGTTATACTTCAAATATTTTAAAAATAAATTTAATAATATTTCAAAAAAAAATACTACCCCACCCGAGAGTGAACTCAGAACCCACCAACTATGAAACAGAGGCCTTGCCACTGAGCCACGATGTTCTATGGATATAGAATGAGAAAATACAATATTTAAATTTAACTCTGATATTTTTTTCATAACTAACTTCATCTGTGTTAATTTTGTGTTACACTGATGCGGTAATAATTTTATGTTACACTGATGCGGTGATAATTTTTCTCGAATCTTAAAATTTCACTCATCAGTTTTTCATAACGCGCCTAAAGAAGTATAACTTCAAAAAAATTGTATCGACTGCACAGAAATTTGATGAGTCACGAGCGCTTTCATCTGTTACGACAGTTTACATTTGTTTTACCCTGTAATCGAAATGCTCCTTTTAAAAATGTTTTTTTAGACCCTAGACCTTTATGATGGTCATTTCTAGCCAATATCACAACGCGTTAAGTATAGCAGATGGGGATACGGACTTTATAATGTGTAAAAAAATAAGTCACGTGACGTTCACAATCGAACTCCTATTTTTCGGTTACAGTAAAAGAGACATGGCAGTAGTTTGAAGGTTTTGTCTACTCTTGAAACAAATGTTGTGAAACTTACCTTTTCAATTCTTTTAAAATATGTTGAATAGTTGCCAATACAGCTCTATGTCCCCAAAGTAATTTTGGTTCACAAATATAACAATTCCAGTCATCCAAAATTTTGACTCTTTTTAATTCATTAGCACCGAAATTCCTTCTAACACAGTTCTATGGAAAACAAACAAAAGAACATATTAGAACATGAACCATGTTTTGTGATCGAGATGTGTTCTACCACATCTCTATTATGATGACCTTATACACCCCCTATATGTTTATTAAAAAATCTCATTAAAAATAGGCCAATGCCAATTATTAGCCTCCAAGATATAACGTATGATGACCTTCAAATGAATATTTAATAAGAAAGTGATAGATTTTTGATCCAACGAAGAAGATAACATTTGGACGACTTGTCATATTTTGATCAAACTTGCTATCTACAGTTTTCGGACCTATTGGGCCAGGAGTGGCCTCAGTGTGCTCAATTTCACTGAGTGCGATGTACAGTTCACAGCACTATTAGTTATTAATTTCCATTATTATAGCGTGTCAGAGGTTAGAAACGCCTGAACCACATTATTATTGGAGTGGGGAAAATCGTCTTCAACGGGCTAGGCCAAGTTGGAAGCGACGAGTTACTTTAGGAACTATGTTGAATCTTTTTAGTATGGTCGCTTTTTGAATGTTGTGGATACTGTAAAATGAGATTTTGAGATCTTATAGGTGTTTATGAGCGACATTGGGGTTGTTCCCAGCACACCAATTATAAGTAGGCAACAGGTGCCGCTACCTCAAAATAAGCTAGTTTCCTACTAGCATATCAAATCGCAATGGGTAACTATTAATACATAGCACACCAATTACAAAAGATTACAGTAAAGCACAAGGTTGGTAAATTGTTGATGTTGTTGTAGTAGCGGTGTTCCTCTTAGAATCAACTATCCTCTCCATTTCTACATTCATGTTTGTCAGAATGATACAAATAGGTTGATATGAGGTAAACGAAAAGATTTTGATGGCCCTTGACTGGAACAATGATGGTATGCGTTCCAGGTCGTCCTGGTGCGTACAACCGACCATCGTGAGGACGGTAAGGAAAAACAATTTTGGAGGCACTGTATAAATGTGAACGTCAGTGAACTCCACTTTTGATCCCGGTATACGTCTCGAAATGAACTTGTATGTATGTATTGTATATGTATGTTTGTTTGTCCGATTTTGACCAAATTTTTTGGTATAAATATTTAGGGCATGAAAGAAATTTGCTGTATAGTTTTTGGGGGGCCAATATTCTGTTTTTTTAAAAATAGTTTTTATCTTCTTAGCAGTTTGTTGTAGAAACGTAAAATTTTGAATGTTATGGTGTTAACGAGATTTTCGATTTTGAAAATTTTGGGGGCCCTGTCCGTGAACACCTGATCATCTTGATCCACTAGTTGATAATTACCTCGCAGAATGCATTCGGGCAATTTGAACAACAAAATAAATTGCCTCCTTCAGCACACCACCGACAGTACATATCAACTCCATCATCTCCACAAGCAAAGTTACCATCGCCATAAAAATCAAAACATTTCTTACAAACTAAGGTTTTCAATAAGGGATGACCTAAAATATCATTCGGTTTATTTACAACTATATCACAGTGTATGTCACAAATGGTGCAGTGAGAATAGGTTCTGCCCAAAACTACTTGCCCTGGAACAAATAAAGGAGACAGAACTATTATTGTGGAACAGAAAGGGGCAGCATCCTTTTCCTCCGCTTTAAGGAGTGTCCCTTCGGTCCGGTGTCCTATTCCTCCGATAATATTTTAGGGTCTAAAAGTAAAAAGCATTTTCTAGTAAAAGCTGAAGCCTACAAACGTGGCGAAATTACCAGTGATGAATATTTAGAAAGTGTTTTTTGGCATTACAGAAAAGCCCAAGGGCAAATTAAAAAATAACTGCTCGAAATGATTTGTGTAATTTTTGTGTTTTGTAATTTTAATCAATAAGATATTAAAAAAAAAATGTCTTCAATAAATGAAAAACACTTTCTAAAAAAATTTCTTATTTATTATTTTGTGGTAGGTATATAGATCGCAGGAATAGGACGATGCCTTTTTACAGTTGTCGGAGGAAAAGGAGTGTACCTTTTTGCGTCCGATTTTGAAATCGGAGGAAAAGGTATGAAATCGGAGGAAAGGGGTGCCGTCCACAGAAAGGACAGGGTTCCCTAATAGAAAACAATGTTGTTCTGCATAATAATGAAATCCTAATATCACTAAAATGCTCATCACTTCGTCTCCATGCCGGGTTGGAAATATTAGAGAACGGATTTCCCTATATTATTTTCTTCTTTCTTTCAAATGTCCTATTCACAAAGAGAAACATTAAAAGGAAAATTTAAAATAGTTGAAAGAAAAAAAAAACATCTTAAATCTAAGGATTTTTTTTTTTTTTTTTTTTCAAAAATCCCTCTTCCCACCAAGAACGGCACCGAGATCATTTCAATCCTGAAGCCGTACATCTTCTTGGGGTTGACAACTTATATAGACGTTTAACAAAAAGAAAACCTCAAGTAGAGCTCTATCCCTAGGTGCAGCAACTTGCAAAAACGTCACAATTTTTCTTAATATTTTATGTCAAAATAATATTGTTCATTATATTTAATTTTCTAGATTGCAATTACAATAAAAATGTAGCCACCGAGGGAGGCAAGCCAGCTTCATCAGGTGACGGGAAAAAATTACAGCTAAGGAGAATAGGCACCGAAAAAAAAGGTTTTGGCATGGTAGGAAAGCAGCGCCGACTCCAAATAGAATTGGGAAAGAGTTACGTTAAAGGAGAAGAAGATTGTAATTACTATAAAATGCCCTCATTGGGTTTTTCTTATAAATTAAAAAAAAGACAAGGATCACAATTATTCTTATAAAGCTCAATCCACAACTTCTTAGAAAATTTCTTGCATCTGGGAAATGTACAGAGAAGTGGCCCTTTCAATAGAGGATTTGAATTAAAAAACATTTAAGCATAAAAGGTAAATATTTCAGCTGATAACATTCGCAAAAGTATGAACAAATTTGCCGATTACTCTTGAACATAGACGTAAATAAAGAACATCTTAAAAAAATGACCAAGAAGGCCATTCGAGCATCACTCATTGGGTTAGGAATATACACGTCCCAACACTTATCAATTTATACTTACAATCAATTTTTGACAAATCAAAATAATTTGCTCTGGCCTCCATTTCTTCGACTTGGACATTGTTTGCTAGTTCCATAAAAATTATAAATTGTTTTTCGTCGTCGAAAGATGTTTTCTTGGTATCCTTTTTTTCTGGTGTGGGAGTTTCCGAATTTGGAGGTGCAAGTTCATTATCCATGTCAATGACTGAAAAGTTTAAATTAGTGTTTGATTAATTTAATTAGAGTTTTAACTATTTTTAAAGACACGTCCCAACACTTATCAATAATCCATCAACAGTGGCATCATCCTTTCCGTTGGCGGCCAGATGTATGAGAATGCTGTACCAAAGAAGTTGTTTTCTGCTCAAATTTTGAATTGTTATCATACATCTAATCTAGGAGGGTAATAATTGGCATAGACCCCCAGAACCATGTCAATTACAGCAATATAATTTACGGTATTACTTTACACCCTCAATGGAAGTTAGTAAATCATAATTGGACAGGAAGAAATTGCGCCTTCGGAAGAGTACTTATGAACACTACAATAACAACATCGGAGATATTTCTGGTCTTCATAATTTTATTTAAGTGCAACTTTTGTTGCGAAATATTATCAATAAATAATGTGTCCTAGGACACCCTGTACAAATAAGGTATAATTAAAACCAAATTTGTCACCTTATCACAGGCAGTCGATTTAATTTCAGATCGACTTCAGACATATTTAATCATGTCTCAGCAATCTGAACTAGACCTGGGACCATTCATAATAACAAAATTTGGATATCCCAAATACAACACCAACTTAAAGTCAGAGTGAAAGCACAATGTTCAAACTACTTGGAGCTAAGACATTATTTTTTCTAAAACCTCATCATTTAGCGTTGATATTCCAATAATTATATTATTTTGGATAACCCGGGATCTCTGCATTCTTTGACTGTTTTAAGGTTGCGATGACGAAAATATTGTGGACAGGATGAAGAATGTTATTCATAAAAAGTTAAATCAAGTTCATTCTAAATATAGCTATTTGAGGACAAAAGGTGTTTTTTATAAAAGAAAAAAGGCTGGGAAAACATCTTCGTGAAAATGAGATTATGAGATTAAAAGCATATCTAAGAAAAAAAAATAGACTCTTGAATGGACGATAACCGGGCGAGGTTAATGCCTGAGGTATTTTTTACGACCTAACATTCAGAGCTCTATTTTTATGTGGTCAAATACTCAAATTAATGACGAAAAATGTCTGCCTCAGGTTGCGATTGAAACCCCACACCCTTCTGTATACCAGACGAGCATTTAACCACCAATGCTACCGTGGCAGTTACCTACTCTCTAAAGTTGATTTTTAATGATCCCTTAAGACTATACTATTACCATAAACGTGTCCACTTGTGTCAGACCTATCCTACTTTCACCAAAATTTCTACCCACACAGTAATTGCGTACATCACAAAAAGATTAATTTGACCGACAATACCCAACAGCAAAGCGGTAACCTTAAACTTGAACATTCTGTAGTTGTGTTATCTGCAGTAAGCAAACACAAATTTAATATATTTACCTGGGTCATCCATGACAACTAATGGCTCTGAATATTCAGCCCCATTATCATCCATATCCATTTGTAATAGAGCCGCTGGGTCAAAAGACCCTTCTGTGTCCGATTCAGCCATTTTCGGACTTTATTTTATTTTGATCCACCACTTAAAAACTATGGCTATGGAGCATACGTCAAACACATTTCATGATAAAAGTTACATTTAAAACAAACACGCATATTTTAAGTGTCAAATTAAAAATATTGCTACATAAATATAAATTTAAGTATTAAAGATTGTAAAAATAACAAATAGTATCCACACAGTCTTCTCAACGCATGAGAAAAATTACAATATTAATAAAAATTATTAAACTTTAGTGGAATTTTTAATTTTAATAGGCGCGTACGAATTTCACAAAACATACAGCGCACTGTTGTCAGATGATTTTGTCAAAAGTCCCGCTATCCACTTTCCCCCTGGTGGAACATTCTTGCATTTTAGAAGGTCTCGCGTCTCGCCAAGCTAGAAGCTAGCGCTAATATCACAGGCGATCCAGTGGCGCAACACAGGAGTAGGGATGGCACGATATATCAAAAATCGATATATATCGATATATTTTTCATGATATATCGTTTCATATATCGATATTTTTTTCACGAAAGTCTTTTTTCAATGTTCTTAAAATAGCGATAAAATTTGAAGTTATCCATTTTTTTTATTCGAAGTTAGGTTAGGAAAGTACAGAGAGGGGACGACATTTCCATCAATTCACCTCGCAATTTCTAATAAAGCGATATATATCGTCGATATATCGACATATTTCTCATACATCGATATATTTGAAATTCAATATATCGAAAATTCGATATATCGCTATATTTTTTAACGATCTGCCATCACTAAAAAGGTTCTACCCTCTCAACCGAATCACTAATAAAAATCAAGTTTTCAGGTCTCATACGGTGATCGAACCCAATACCTTTCGCACGATTAGCGCCAAATTTGGTCGAAATTGTTTGAACCGTTTTCGATTAATTTTACCAGAAATGTCCTGATCAATTTTTCAGCACAAAATAAGCCCATTTGATAAATATTTAAGGGTTCTGGAACCGGGGAGGAGTATATGGCGTCTTTTGATTTTTAGGAAAAGTTTTTACGGCCATTTATGGAATTCGGCGCAAGGCCCGAATGGAGCAATATTTTTCCGAATGGTGCATGATTTTTTAGGGATAAGCGACTGCATGAGAAGAACAAGTTTGTTTATTTTCATTTTATCAATATAAGCGTTATGATGAACATCCCCAAACCATAGAGTTAGGAAACGTTTTGATCGGCCATGCCTCAATCTCTAAAAAGTCTTGCACCAATTAGGAAAAAACTATTGCTCCATTCGGGCCTTGGGTCGCGTCCTAAGTGTGTATGTGTATATTGCGTATGTACATTGTACAACCGTCCAACATGGACCCATGACGGCCTATAAAAAAAGCCAGTTTTAAAAAAATTGAAAAGGACTCCATTTACTCCTTTTCGGATCCAGCAGACCCCTCAATATTTGAGTCGTTTTTTGGTTTATTATTTTCAATAATGAACCTTTGAAATCGTCACGAAAAAAAAATATTACCCCCTCCTCAAAATTTGATATTATACGTTTCAAGGTACGTAGAATCCAAAAATCGAATAAAAAAAATCCGTTTGTCCGTCGTGATGGGCACTTTAGCCACTTAGCGTTAACCGATTTGGATGATATATAGGTCCCATCTGGGCTCTAATTGTGTCCCGAAACTTTTGGGTGCAATCGAATACACCCTTGGCGATTTTTACCGCTTTTCAGTATTGCTGTCTAAAAGTAGAATGGTAAGAGCTAGAGATTTGAAATTTTGTATGCATGTCATATTTGGCTAGCTCCGAAACTTTTGGGTTCAATCTAATATACCGCTGGCGGTTTTTTACCGCTTTAAAGCAGTTTTCATTAATCCTGTCTCAAAAGTGAATGGTAAGTGCCAGAGACTTCAAATTTAGTAGGTATGTCAAATTTAGGGTCTAATTACTCCCCAGATTTGGAATCGTCACGAGACCCCCCCTCATTTCCCCCCATTTTTTGAGGGGGGGGGCAAAAAAGGTTTATTATTTTTTGCCAGAAAAATAATAAACCCATGTGTCATATTGGCAGAGTTTTTAGTCATTATTTGTTTATTTTAAAATTCTTTAAAATTGAAACTTCCGAGGGTTGAACATGGTGATATCAGCAATCAAATGATCATGACCCCTTTCTTTTCTTTCGATTAATGGGAACAAAAATGGCCACTCGTTTACTAGTTGAGTGCTACTGGAGTATTGGAGACGACAAGAAAGTATATCACTGGTAAGATACCTACCTGGAACTAGGATTTCACTTAGAATATTGGCTTCTTGCACTGCAATGATCTGAAGGCGTTTTTGCAATGCTTGTAAAACTTGGTTGGTTTCTAATACTAGAAATTGACGATTGTGTCATTTTTCTTCTGGCCTCCCAATATTTTCCGGTTATATTATTTTGATCTGAAGGCGTTCTTGCAATGCTTACTTGGTTGGTTTCTAATACTAGAAATTGACGATTGTGTCATTTTTCTTCCGGCCTCCCAATATTTTCCGGTTATAATATTTTGATCTGAAAGGGTTGGACAAGGTCTTTCCACTTCTTCTCTTTTCATGCTTGAATTATCCATTATTTGTGGTGTTATTGCTTTGCAGTTTTATTAAGCGTTTAGCGGAATGAAAAGGTAGATTTCTCATGGAGGTGACTAAGATCTCTGATCCTTTCTTTGCAAAGGTACCTTCTCTCTCGTTACTGACAATCCACAATGCGCTGGAATCCACTGAAGTACAATAGTTTTTTTTAGGATTTGCAGTAGTTTTTTATAATCCTAGTTTCTCTAGGCCTAGGCGGTAGTTCATTTATTTTTTAATATAGCTTGAATTGCAGCTTTTGCTCTGAAAAAATTACAGCTTGGTCAAACATGTTGATTCTATATAAAAGTTGTTGGGTTGCAGTTTTAAGTGCGTCTATTTCCCCGTCAAGGTTAGTTGTTTGAGAGCCAAGCCCTTACTAAAACTAAAGTAAAAACAAGCTTCATGTTACTCCCATGTAAAGTAAGTCCCTAGGTATGATTTTTTCGTGAAATTTCCTCTTTTTGTGTTTTTTTAACCATTTCTTTCTCAAAATTCCCAAAAAACGGGAAATTCCCCACAATATAAATAGTTGGAGGGTGAGGGTCATTTTGGGTCGGACACCGGGGAGAAAAAATTTTCTCCCTAAAAAATATTTTCCACATTTTTAGGGAAATTTATAATCTGTATCTGCTGCTCATTTAGGCAAAATTGGATTATTCATCATGTAATCGGGACAGGGCCATATAAAAGTTTCCTAACCTCTCTGGCTGTGGGAAAATATTGAAAACGTAGGGAATAGTACAACATGACATGTTTTACCCCAGGATAAGGAAACGCTTTTACGGCCATGCCTTAAACAGAATAAGTTTGGGTTGCCTTAAACAGAATAAGAACAAACCATGGTGTCTGTGCAGACATGATGTTTAAATGGGGAAAAGTAGAATCTGCTGAATGTGATTGTGGACACCCTAAGCAAAGTATCCGTCATATAGTACAAGAATGTCCACTTAGGTGTTATAGGGGAGATTTCAAAGATTTCATTCTTGCCAAGGATGATGCCATTACATTTATTGAAAATCTCGATCTGAAAATTTAGATGGATACCTACATATTAAAATGTTTATTTAGTTAATTATTTCCTCCTGACCAAAGAAGTTAGTCATTTTTATTTATTTTTTATTTTATTTATTTATTTATATTTATTTTGCTCAACCCCCCCCTCTCTCTCTCTTCCTTTTCTTACCTCGTTATTTTCCTTTATTTGTTAAAGTTTATAGTTTTATTTTTGTACCTATAGGTACTTGTTATTTGCAATCTGTTAATATTTTATTACATGTATTTATTTATTTGTATTTATTTTTATTTGTATTTGGTTTTTATAGTTGTTCTGATTAACTGCTCTTGACCTAGACTATTTACTAAAATACAAAATTATGTAAAAAGGTATTAAATGCCTGGTATGCCTATTTATTGAAAGGTCAACAGTAATTAATTGGGCAATTTCTTTATTTTCTTCCCATTTCTCTTTTATTATTTTTTGGTAATGTTAGATTGTTTACATAATTATTTGTATTATATCCTTCAATATTTTCAGAGATGATCTTGTCCATGTCTACCAAGTTTTCCTAGAAATGTTCTGTTCTATAAATAAATTAGTACTTAAGTTATTTCTAAGTTGTAATTCTGTAAAAATAAAACATGTTGTCATACGATAAATAAATATATATTGCACTAGCGTATAAAATGGAGATGGGACACGCATGATGGTAAAAATATGTGGCGGAGAAAAAGATATTTCATCTCTGAATTTAAAAAAGGAAAATTGTTTCTCCCTGGAATCTTACCGGCGGCGGCCGCTCTTTTTTACATTCCCGTATCCGGGATGAAATTATTTCCGTACATACAAACACCATTCTGGTTGCCAATATGCCAATTAAAGAGACAATAAGGTGCCGCCGTCCAAAATTACGAAATCTTCAAGTTATGTGCATGTCCTCACAAATCAGAAATGAACCATGTGTAATTTTGGCGATATCGAGTAAAAACTGCATGATGCTAAAAATACCTATTTTTTTTTTTTTTTTTTTGGTCGATTCCATTCCTCGAATGTTCCCCACTATATTGAGAACACTTTCTAAATAGACTTTAGTCCGCCTTTTTTGTTATTTTTACAATTATTCCAAGCTAAAAAATTGCCTCTATTTAGAAAAATTGCCAATAAAAATAGTGAAACAAATGACCAATATAAAATGTATTTCTGGTCAAATATAAATATAAAAGATTTTTATTAACAATCACAACCATAAAATAAAATCAGGGCTCAATGCAGACCGGGATTACGAAGTGGGATATGCGATGTAAGATGGATAATTAAGCCAGCTCTCTGGTACGTTGAATACACCAGTTCCCGTTAGATCACGCAGGTTCCCTCCTGAGCTGGGTATTCCCGGATCAACTAAGGCTGGGGGAGGTCAAAGTGAGTACCTGTTTTGTAAGTTTCCAGCTAATGGAGTGTAAACCCCGTCTCGAATGACCGTTGATGTTAAAGAAACGTTCAGGAAAAAAAAATCAATTTGATGACATTGATGTTTTTGTATTCCCTGTACGAAGTCCTCTGATAAGACATTGGCGGTTATAATAACAAGAAGGGACAGGGCTAGGGTGTGTTGTATGTTCTTGATGCGCATAAAATGCTGACGTCACAATAGACTCACTATACCAACCTACATATTTATATAGATAAATCTATGTCAAGTCACGTGACCGGCACTTATGAAAATTAATACAAAAGTCACTTGTAACGACATGCGCAGAATTTGACGACTTTACTACGTTGAACAAGTACAAAAGCAACGAAAATATTTTTTCGACACTGTCGACACGAAATAATGTCAAGGAGCAAAACAGAAGAAATTTCGTTTCTTTTCGGTTGAACTTCAAAAAGTTCTAAAATTCACTGACCATCAAATTCAATGAACCTTCCTCTACAAGTATTCCACTTAAGTTGAAATTTAGTTATGCTGGCTGATACAAACAGACAGGAAAATAGTCTAATGAAGACAAACCCTTAGTTTGTTCGGTCAATTATGAGTAAAACAAAAACTTAGTAAGATAAACTATGTAAAGCGCACACAAAGGCGGATCTTCGGGGACGGAAGAGGTTAGAGTTCCCCTTCCAAAAGATGTCTAGAGGAATTAAAAAAAAAAAAACTCTTGATTGGAACGTTACCATTGGGAAAGATTAATGCCTGAGGCATTTTCTACCACCTAACCCTTAGAGCCCTATTTTTATGTGGTCAAGTACTCAAATTAATTCAGCCTCTGCTGGGGATTGAACCCACGACCTACTGTTTACCAGGCGAGCGCTTAATCACTGAGCTTCTGACTTAGATTGCGTATTTTTTACGTAGAAGCAAAATATTAAAATAACCGGATGGATCTTCCCTATGTATATTATGACGTTGAGGTAACATCGAAAGAAGTGTTAGAGAGATTCTCTAAAATGGGAAAACATCGCAAAAATTTTAATGTCTACAATTGCCGTTTATATTACCATTGAGAATAAAACCATTCCTAATCGACATATAACGTTAAATATTTTATTTTCCTGCCCCCCCCCCAATTTCTCCTTTGGATCCGCCCCTGAACGCACACAGACTTTTTCCATATGTTTTTTATGAAATTCTGATACATTGAGCCCTGATGAAGAAAATAAAACATTAGGTAAACATTGATGCAAAAGTATTAAATCTCTCATGAGATTTCGACACACTTCAATGTCCTGATTCACAAACAGTTTAACCATAGGTAGAGAAACATTATTGCAACAAGTTTCAGGACTAAAATCGTTTCGTTACTATCGCAGACATTGTACGCGCCAGAATTAACAAAGAGAGAATCAGAACACTGAACTAAATGTTAAAAGACCGAGGCTATTAAAAATATCAAATGAAAATTGAAATCGACAAATCGATGGATTCGAATGGAGCGGTAGTCCGAGTGATAAGTAGCATTTTCGATTTGTGGTACGAAAGGTATCACGGTAAAGATCAATACAGTTTCTTCCTGCCAAGAAGGTCAATATAGTGTTTTCACCTTACACCAAATAATTTTTATACATAAGGTCAATTTTCTCGAAAAAGATTCATTTTACAAAACAAAAAAAAACTTTTTTTTTATATATAGAACACTATATTTCTGAGAGCGGTATTGATTTTTTATTAAAAAAAATATATATATATTTTTTGTTTATCTTTTTTTTTTTTCGATTCGACTTACAGTTTTCAAGATAATTTCGCCCTTGCCGTGTTCTTCCTAGTAAGACATATCTAACATGTACTCTAAATTGTAGAGTTCCATTTAAAATAACAAAATTCTTCAAGTAAACTTCAACGCGACCTTTGAGTGAAATTTCCAGGTCATCATAATATTTCCCCCAAAAATCAATAAACATTTTGTGTCGAACTTTTTGTTCGATAAATGAACCGTTTTCGAGAAAATCGACCATATGAATTAAAATGACTCTCCCAGTATACCAAAACCATAAATTAATGTGGTTTCGTGATAACTAACATATCATTTGAGTTTAAATCGATACTTTGATCTACGCAAAATCAAACGTCATTTCATTGACACACTCATATGTCAGGAATGATGGGTCGAATTTGGTTACATTTGAGTTAATAAATCTATAAGATTTTCAAGTATATTAGCTTCCTTAAGATAAAAAAGATCTCCTGATTGATTGAAGTACAATGAGAAAGGACATTTTTTTTAGAAATTTCAAGTCGGTAAGAATGAGTGCCAACTTTACACGGGAAATACAGTCAAGGGCAGGAGTATGTATAAAATATTTTAATAGACTCGGACTCAAGATCAATGGTGGAAATAATCCACAAGCCACGGAGCAGGAGTATGTATAAAATATTTTAATAGACTCGGACTCAAGATAAATGGTG
>CM022877.1:34741172-34756119 GCA_012654025.1 Pachypsylla venusta | reverse complement strand
AAAAAAAAAAAAATATAATAACTATCCACTATTGTAGGTAACGGTTCCTGTTGTTGACTTAAACAGCTATACTGCACGTCCCCACAGGGTGATCCTCAGGAGGACCTGCAGCTTATATGGCAGACATTTTCTTCAAAAGTTCACCATCGATTCAGAAGCTCAAAATAAGTCTCCAAATGACCGAGATAAGGGAAAAGAAGTTCATTAGTTCGGAACACGTTCATAATATCCATTTAAGTTTAGAGATGGTATTTAGGATGTTTGTAGTTATTTTGAAATATTAAATTGAAAAAAAATTATGTATCAACTACAATTAATTTGATGAGTCACGAACGCTTTCGTCTGTTACGACATTCTCAAGTTCTCTCGTTTTTTCAATTTAATTATCCATTTAGTTTGGCTTTATGTAATTATGATGAAAGTCACTATGATCAGTTCTTTATTCTGACACATTTAAATAATCACTAATTTTTGTCATAATTTTATCACCAACGTAAGGAAATTATTCTGTTCATCATAACATTCATGTTGGGATGAAATTTGGTTTCTATCAGAGCTATGGTCCATCACCTTTCGGTAAAAAAATATCAACCTAATTTTATACTTTTGTCAAACTTAAAATCAGAAAGGGAGAAGAGCTGATTTTGAAAGAAACAACACTGACCACAGAAAAGAAGGATATTTCAGAACGTTGAAATAAACATCGTGCTGAAGAACTTAGAATTTTTTTCCTATCAGATCTCTGACCAACGACTTCAAACTATACCACGTTGAATAAACCGTTAGGTTACTAAAGTTAAGCAACGTCGGGCGTGTAGTGTACATACTCGGGAGAGTGTTGAGGATCATTGAGTAGCTGTTGTTTATTGCAGCGAAACGACAGAATTTTCTATTTTCTCATTTACTGACCTGTGTATGACTACTATCCACTTGTTGACTAGAGAAGCTGTCAGCGTCATAATAAAACTGACTACTTGAGCTACTATGACTACTCGTGCTTGCTATTGAATCATTTTTCTTATGCCTACCACCACCGCCAACACTACTGCCACTGGAATTGTGTCCCTTCTTCAACTTCCTGAGAACTGTGTTAGTCAATTGACCAGAGTTTGGAGAGGGAGCTTCGATTTGACATGACAATTCATACGCTTCTCTGTCATCCAATACTAGAATACTATCAAACCATCTGTCAAAAGCAGGATCTTCAGAAAGATTGTAGGCGTTGGCAGCACCCTGGAGTAATTTAATCTGGGAAGAGAAAAATAAAGCGATTGGCATAAACATTGTTTCGTAAGTAACATAATAATATTGCAGTGAGTGGCATGGTTCTGGGAGCCGGGGACAATTAGTAGCCTCCAAGATTTGATTGGCATAAACAGTGTTTCGTAAGTAACATAATAATATTGCAGTGAGTGGCATTGTTCTGGGAGCCGGGGACAATTAGTAGCCTCCAAGATTTGATTGGCATAAACAGTGTTTCGTAAGTAACATAATAATATTGCAGTGAGTGGCATGGTTCTGGGAGCCGGGGACAATTAGTAGCCCCAAGATTTGATTGACATAAACAGTGTTTCGTCAGTAACATAATAATATTGCAGTGATTGGCATGGTTCTGGGAGCCTAGGACAATTAGTAGCCTCCAAGATTTGATTGGCATAAACAGTGTTTCGTCAGTAACATATTAATATTGCAGTGAGTGGCATGGTTCTCGTAGCCGGGGACAATTAGTAGCCTCCAAGATTTGATTGGCATAAACAGTGTTTCTTCAGTAACATATTAATATTGCAGTGATTGGCATGGTTCTGGGAGCCTAGGACAATTAGTAGCCTCGAAGATTTGATGTATGATGATAATTTTAGCAGCAAACAACTAATTCTTTAGAGCTGCAGTCTCATGAATCCGGCTTCCATTGAAAACGGTGATATCCCTATTAACTGATTTACTGATGCTATTGTAGTTCTAAAGAAAATATGGAGAATCTTCCCCAGGCAACGGTCGTCGCTGTAATGGTCAGATTTTCATGGAAGTACCTTTTTATGGACATGATTGAATTATTTTATTACATTTTTCACATTTATTTTTCCAAAAAATATAGGTAAGTGTTTTATTTTATTCATTTTATAATATCTAAATAGAATTCTGCAATGTCTTTTTTTACAGTAAAATACAGACATTGTTCTATCTATGACTTCAATTTGCCGAAATATTCAGAATTCATTTTTCAATTACCCTCTACTGGTATTGTTTTATTTACCTTCAATCAAAATGAAACATTCAAAAACAAACCTGGGCTAGAACTTCAAACTCTTTCCTTCTTTTATCAAAATTGATGAGACCATCTGGTAACGTATCTGGAATTGCAGTGTCTATCATTGTGAGATCTGTGAGGAAGGTGCCTAGATATGGGATTGTTCCGTGACTCACATTCTGAAATATCAGGAGAAAGAGAACATTGATAGTGACAAGTGGTTTCAACGGCAGCTAGCGTGAAATTCTTTCCTTCATACCATCTGAATAGATATTGAAAATAATAAACAAAAAAAAAATATACAGGGTGTCCAAAAAGTCCGGGACCACCTGAATATCTTTTAAACGGCTTTATGTGGAGTTTTGAAATTTTGCATGGTATTATATCCCAAATTAAACCAACCGATGGTGTGACCAATTTTTCTGGAGTGGGTCCCATGTGGCCCCCAGGGGATTCAACTTTTGTTTTTTAATTAACAAAACCCATCTTGTGATACATTTTCAGAAAGACAATGGAATTAGAAGTACTTTGTAAAAAAATTTACACGCCTAGTTTGGTTGCCATTTGAAATTTCCAAGACATGACTTCCAAGAGTGTCTAAAACTAGTCGAATTATGTCTGAAAAACAGGTTCCTCGACCATGGTGTCCTATGCAATCATTCAATATCCCATTGCAAATAATTCGTCTAGTTTTAGACGCTCTTGGAAGTCATATCTTGGAAATTTCAAATGCCCGCCCTTTTGAAATTAAACACGCTAGACGTGTAATTTTTTTTGCAAAGTACTTTTAATTCTATCGTCTTTCTGAAAATATATCACAAGATGGGGATTCGTATTTAAAAAACAAAAGTTAAACCCTTCCTCTAGGGGCCACATGGGACCCGCCCCTTAAAAATTGGTCACACCATCAGGTGGTTTAATTTGGGATATAATACCATGCAAAATTTCAAAATTCCACATAAAGCCGTTCAAGACATTCAGGTGGTCTGGGATTTTTGGGGCACGCTGTATATTGAAAATAATATATAAATTAATATAATGACATATAAAAGTGAAATAATTATGATCAACCTATGTTCGCTTTTTTATCCGAATTAATTAGCCAAAACGATAAGAACTACAAAAATGTATTAGAATCATTATTAAAGGCCTATTCTCAATTTTAGAGTGATTTGCATATATCAACTGAACGAAACAGACTAATCAATTTTTTCCACACGGCATAGGACCTATAGGGGGGAAAGATTCTAGACAAAACTGTACTATACAACTGTTGACAAATTCTTTTTAAAGATTTGCGGGATGAGAAAAAAATCTTTTTTATAATTTTTCCATAATCAGAATCAAGAAGATTCACACTTCTTAGAGGATACATGCATGGAGTTTTTATTGTTAAAATTCACAAGACCAACAAAATGTCCCCAAGTTTGTTTTTTGATTTTAAAGGCCACCTGAGGAATGATAAGAAAATTGTATTACTTACCCCACACTGGTGTTGCCTGAGAATGATTTTCTGTAATTGTTTGTCATTTTCTCCTACTGTATCTGCAAACTTAGCAGTCCCCTCCCTCATTAAAAGTTCTCGTTGCGTCCATTGGTTATTATCTTCACTAAATATTCGTGCCAACTCCTCAAACATTTCTAGTTTCTCTTTGGAAATTTGAGACCATGTCTTTTGAAGCCTATACACAGGATTAGATTGTAAACCAGAAATAATGGCTTTGAGGGAAGAGAAATTTTTCAAAACTCGTAATTCCTGTGAAAGAAAGATAAAGTTTGTAATTATTTTGGTTTATTTTTTTTTGTAACTATAAACCTTTGGAATCGACCACTTTTGCGGAAATATGTATCTCTCATTTGGATCTACATTCCGTTAATCAGAGTCACATAAATAAGGCTTTCATTTTTTTTTTTTTAAAAAAAAAACAGAAAACAGAAAAATAATATTTTTCACGTAGAATTCTATTAGTATAAAAATATAAAAATGTTATTAGGGATTCAAAATCAGTTTTTTTTTTAGGAAATGTTCACAAATTTATTTATATCATTTCTCAGTTTTCTGAAAAGTCCTATAAATTTCCAGTATTGTATATTAACTTTTTAAAACTCAGTCTAAAGAACTTTTTTTGTTTTAATTTGGCTTAACGTCTCTTTAACATTTATTGATCATTCAAGACGGAGTCTAAAGAACTGTTAAATATTTTAATTTTCGTCGGATCGACTTTTTCAAATTTAGATAGATCAAGATCATTAAAATCTTTCCTTAAACAAAAACCTAAAGTCACCAAAGACATTCCTTTATTATAGTCTAAAAAACTAGTTAGTTTGGCACCGACACCTCCTTGAGATTTACGAGAATCACTGCAACAGTCATCATTACGGGATTCTCACAATCCTCCAAAGTCATTTCATTAGATGAACGGTTAAACATTCTGTTACCTGTGCTATGTGTATCCACGTCGTTACAACGTCACTCCGAACATCATTAGGCTCCATGAGAACTGTACTGATTACCCGTAGTGACACCGCATTGAACTGGTTTACAGTTGCAAGGACTGACGATGCCTCGTGACTTCGACTCTTCTCTCCTCGCCGAGACCATATAGCACCCAAACATTGATGGGGAATAAGTTTTTTGAATAACTCCTAAAATCAAAGTTTAACTCAAAGAATAAATCACGGACAAGGACAACCTGGAACGCATACTATAACAGTTCCAGCCAAGCACCATTAAAAACCTTTTCGGTAAACTCAGATCAACCCATTTGTACAATTTTTCCTAATCTAAATCTTGAAATGGGGAGAACAGTTTATTTTAAGAGGAAAGTCCCTACAAGAACAACAGAGTAAATTTAGTAACGCAGGACAAATTGTAAAAAATGATATTCCTGTAAGAGTAAATTAATCTTGTCATGTCTATACATACTATACTAACTGAAAAAACTACGTTATCAATTGGTACCAAATATTTTTACATGATTGTGGGCATAAAGGAGAAGGACATAAGATATAGATAGGTTACGGGAACGGCCATACCTCTAAGGCGCCAAGCAAAGCGGGTGGAGCCTGCTAGTTTACCTATAAAAGCTGTAGAACGACATAACATTCTATTTAAAACTAGCTGTTTCGCCAGTGCTTCGCTACGGCCTATAGCTTGGTGTCTTAGAGGCATGGCCTTTCCCGTGCTAATATAGTATTCTATGATTCGCCTTACAAAAATCGGAGAAACGGCCATAACTCGAAAACGGTTGGACCGTTTTTTTTTAAACTATGTTCCAAATTAAGGTTTAAAAGGCCACCTAAAACATTCTCGCTTTGAGTTGATATGTTGTCGCGACGAAATTTAAGATATCCAACCAGGATCCGGCTAAAGTCGGTCAAAAATTGAAAAATCGGCCGTAACTCAAAAACGGTTCGACATTTTTGAATTCTGATATTTTTCGTGAAGTTTTGGCCTATGGTTCCGGGGGGGGGGTCCATTTTCATCAATTTTTCGATATCTCTTACCGTTTTGGCTAAACATACATACATAGTTTTATTGTTATAGATATTCAAATTGAGCCCACTTCGGTCTCTAAGGGACAGGAGCCATTTTTTGGGGAAAGGTTATAATACCCCTGAAAGTAAATTTCTTTGCGTTTTTTTGTACAAGCTATTATAACATACCATATCTTTTCTGGTAAGTTGTTGGGCAAAATGCCTCTCAGGTACATGTGGAAAATTGTAAACAATGAGATTTGAAGCGTTGTGGTTGCCATTGCTTTGAATGCAAAGATTCCCATGGAAAAGTGAACAGGAATCTGAAATAAAAATAACAAAGATTTCTATGTACAGTGAACAGGAATCTGAAATTACATAAATTTAACAAAGCTTCCCATGAAAAAGTAAACAGGAATCTGAAAATATACATTAAATTTGTCATTAGCCAGCGTCTATGGCACGTTGAATACACCAGTGCCCGCTAGATTACTGTGTTAAGAAACGTCCAGGGAGGTCCTGGTTTCCGATATGTTGTGTAATCAAAAAGAAGAAGTAGGCTAAATAATCAGTTACATATAATAATCTTTATAAAAATTATTGATATCTCACAAAAAAATTATCATTGAAAAAAGGCCAATTCCACCCACTCGTCCAAAAAATTCCGCCAATAAAATTAGTGATATTTATTATTGGGGCCAAGTTTATTGTTGCTGCTGTAAATTTATTATTCCACGTTTTTCTGTCTCAATTTTCATAAAGTAATACCGACTTTACACTTGGTCAGTTTTCTGTAAGGGGATTCGTAAAACCTTTTTACAAACTGGCCAAGTGTAAAGTCGGTATTACTTTAAGAGAATTAAGACAGAAGAACGTGCAATAATAAATTTAAGTGCAAGATATACAGCAGCAACAATGAAATTGGCCCCAATAATAGATATTACTACTTTTATTCGCGGAATGTTTTGGAAAAGTGGGTGGAACTTGCCCTTTTTTCAATGATATTTTTTATGTGACATGTGTTTTTCTTGACACACTCATATCTTTCCAATGGCTTCTTGGTTAGTCCAATTTGGTCCAAATTTGAATCGTGAAGCGAGACTAAGGTCACTTTTGGTTTAAATACTTCTCGAAGACAAACAAGTCAACCTGCCAGTCCATGATTGTACTTAAACTAATAACATTGATCTAATCGTTGCTTGCATTTGTTTGACTCACCCAACATTTCGTCTTGCTTGTTGAATCGATCCAATTTGTGTTTAATCTTCAACTGCAACTCTGACTCCGGGAAATGATGCTCGACGAAATAGAGTAATTGATGGAGGTTGGGATGGAGAGGTGGCTCTCTAAAATCTTCTCCATAAGTGTCTAACCACACATGAAGCACTAGGATAAGGGTTCTAGAACATTATAATGTATTAGATACATTAATTATACAAGTAAATAAATAGGGTATAACAGAAATAAGTGAGTAACTTGTCTCATTTAACTTACTAGTCAAATGAGACAGACAAGATATCATGCGCGGATATAGCCCCCTTGTTTTTTTTGGGGGGGGGGGCACAATCGAACAATATACTTAATAGAAAATTTGGAGGGACTCGTAACCTAGAGGCCGGGGGTTCAAGTCCTGGGCAGTACTATTTAATGCAATGTACGATACCTAATTTGTTAAAAGCTGTAGTAGAGCTTAACACAAATACATTTCATGGCTACAACATACATTCTAGGGAATATCAAAGCACCTAATTGAATGTTGACCTTGAGATCTTTCGATTGCAGTTTCTACCCTCTCTAAATAACGATGGTTCATCCAATGTTGCCATCTTGACGATTTTATAAGCGTGATGACGAAAAAAATGCCATGAGAGATGACAGAATTTTTGACTATTTTTTTAATACGTATATTTCTATTTAGTCTCAGGATTGAGAACTATTTAGGGGCCCGTGACCCCCCCAACTCAATGGGATAAAAGACACAGCGGATCACCATTCATTTGATTTTTTTTAAAAAAATACGTAATGAGGTATAATGAAATTTGAGAAACACCGCCCGCTTAAAAAAACTGGGAGGGCACGTGCCCCCGGGCCCTCCCGTATATCCGTATGAGTAAAATTCCTTTAAATAATATGTAAAAATGCTTCACAACGAAAGTGCACACCCCGACGATTAATTTGCAACCATTTTTGAACGGCGATTTAGAATAAATGCTGTCTTTCCTGGCCCAAACCAGACTCGGTGGTGCCAATAAGGGTGGCTGGTTTGCAAATTTCCAGTAAAACGAGAGTAATAAATCCCCGCCTCAAACGGCTTTTAGTTCTTAGTATACAAAAATTATCAAAGTCTATCAAAAAATATCAAAGCCAGCGTTAACGGCACCTAGAATACAGCAGTTCCCGTAGGATCACTATAACTAAGCAACGTCCAGTGAGGTTTTAATACTGGCTAGTCCCGTCTCAAGCCAGGCGACGTGAGATCAATGTGGATAGCTAGTTTGTAAGTTTCCTAGTAATAGAGGGTAAAATTTTTTGAACTCACTTTTGATTTTAAAAAACACTACCGTTATTTATGACGAGGATTTATTTACATTTAGTAAGTGAATCCTCGTCATAAATAACGGTAGTGTTTTTTAAAGTTACCAATAGGATGTTAATAGTCTAATATAAATTTGTTAAATAATAACTCACTTTTGATGTTTTTCGGTAACTGATTCGGACAAATCAAATTCATTGTTGAGTAACTGCTCGTACCTGAAACAGATTAACTAAGGCATTAACAGATTAACTTGAACACCTAAGGCCATCATAGAAATCGGTGACAGGCAAAATTGCACATTAACCAAAAAATAAAAGTACCCCCAAAAAATTAAAATATCTTTATTCCTAAATGATAAAATTATGTGCTCTTTAGTATCTACTTGCATTTTGTACGTTTATAGATACTAGATTTTTTTTTTTTTACCAATAAGTGTGCTTTTGTACACTTAATTATAGCGAATGTGTGCATATGAGTGTTGCCATGGGACGTGTGGGAGGCAGTATTTCGTTAAGCACAGTCCACACTTATGTTTGGAATGTTGGGCAACACGCAGCGTCTACACTTAATTTTTAGTGTGTACCTATAATGTTCTGTTGTTTTCACATAGTTTCAATTCAGGCCTTGTGATAAGTGGATTTAAAAAAAACACTACCGTTATTTATGACGATATATCTAATATAAATTTGTTAAACAATAATGATAAGTGGATTGATTGTTTGCGTTTTTATCTCGTAATTTTTTTTACAATATTTTAAAAATAATCAAAAAATGAGTGAGGAAGAAATTCTTATATCTGCTGCCGCCGCTGTCCTCTTGGAGGCAAACTAGACGAAATCATAGACCAAGGAGGTTTTGGATAAGACCGAGTCTTTCTCATGGAAGAAATAAATACAGTACAGCTGACTCCATGAAAGATTTGATCTTGGACGATGTTGATGAATTGAATTTGGAATACAGGTGTTCTGGATTCAAGAATTTTTTTCGAATGACAAGTTGCGACATTGAAGAATTATTAAAAAGTATAATTGTTGTACAACATTTCCTACATAAGTGTGGACCCTGCTTAAGGTTACAAAAGATGCTTGTTGAGTTCTGCGTAATGTTAGGATGGGTCTTACTCTTAGGCATAGCTCAAACTCAGCATGCATAAAGGAACATTTTTATTTTCGTCTTGCTGTTGAAGCGGCGCGGCGTTCCTCTGAAAATCAACTGTTCCCCCATTTCTAGATTCGGGTTCGATATGAAATAACCGAAAAAATTTCGGTGGCCCTTGGCTGGAACTCGGATGCTATGCGTTCCAGGTCATCCTAGTGCGCAACCCGACCATTGTAACCTCTCTACTTCCAACACGTCCTGTGCATTCGATTATTCCTGGCGCTCACACTTACCTGTCCAATAACAATGTCAACATTTCTTTGGTTGTAGAAACGTTCTAATCTTCCAACACGTCCTGTGCATTCGATTATTCCTGGCGCTCACACTTACCTGTCCAATAACAATGTCAACACTTCTTTGGTTGTAGAAAACGTTCTATTCTTCCAACACGTCCTGTGCATTCGATTATCCCTGGCGCTCACACTTACCTGTCCAATTACAATGTCAACACTTCTTTGGTTGTAGAAAACGTTCTATTCTTCCAACACGTCCTGTGCATTCGATTATTCCTGGCGCTCACACTTACCTGTCCAATAACAATGTCAACACTTCTTTGGTTGTAGAAAACGTTCTATAAGTCGCCAGGAAAATATTGATATAAGTTGATTCTACCTCTCCATCATCGGTAGCCAAGCTTTCCACTAGCTTCTCTAAAGTTCCAGCTTTCATAAATCTTACTTTGACAGTTTCCCATTCTAAATGCGATATTTCATCTTCAGAGTCCTTAAAGAAGGAAAACAAATCTTTTAGTTCTGGTGGGTACAATGAACTTTAACGTACAAACTCGTATATCTCTCTCAAACATCGAGACAAATAATCTGTCTCGATATTTGTCTCACTTAACGTTGACCCGTACCGAATTGAATACATCAGTTCTCGTCAGTCTACTGAAGTTAAGCAACCTCCAGTGAGTTTTATTTGGATCCCCCGTGATGCTATTGGTGGGTACAATGAACTTTAACGTACAAACTCGTATATCTCTCTCAAACATGGAGACAAATAATCTGTCTCGATATTTGTCTCACTTAACGTTGACCGACCGTACCGAATTGAATAAATCAGTTCCCGTCAGTCTACTGAAGTTAAGCAACCTCCAGTGAGTTTTATTTGGAGCCCCCGTGATGCTATTCCAGGCCCAATCCAGGCTGACTGAGGTCAATGAGGGTAGCTGGTTTGTTTTTTTTCCAGCGAAAGGAGGGTAGGTAAAACCCCCATCTAAAAATACTTTAGATGTTAAAATGACTTTGAGCCGGAAAAAAACAACGTCAGTAGTGTTTATGGCTCGGATGGGAATCCGCTCGTGGAAATTACGTGTTCGGCTTTCTTCAGCCTATTGAGATCAACTGAATAGATTGAGTGGTGAAGCGCTGATCCTCTCAAATCAAATTTGTTTCCTCATTTCTGGATTCAGCTTTGGAAAAAATCTAGAACAGGTTGATATGATATTAGCAAAGGGTAATTTCATAGTGCACTTGGTCAGAACTGTGATGTTATGTTCCAGTCATCCTGGTGCGTACCGGCCATCGTGAGAACTACTGAATATCTTTCGTTGATTACAACGGAACGGCATTCGTGGTTCCCAAAGCAGCTCTAAAAAATCAATGATGTTTGGTAGGAAAGTCCCATGCCCCATTTGAGAAGCATTTGATGTTCGTCTTCAAAGTTCGACGTAAAATCAATGATGTTTGGTAGGAAAGTCTCATTCCCCATTTGAGAAGCATTTGATGTTCGTCTTCAAAGTTCGACGTAAAATCAATGATGTTTGGTAGGAAAGTCCCATGCCCCATTTGGGAAGCATTTGATGTTCGTCTTCANCCCCCCCCCCCCCCCTGGAGCGTGGGGAATGTTTTTTAACCTCTACGAATAACATTCATCCTCCATTTCCCAGTAAAATTTACCTCATTGATACTTACAGAAGAAATACTTTTAGTTGGCCTATGATAACGAACTTTTTTCAAATAAATATTAAATATTGCACCTTCTGTTTTTTCTTCACCCCAGAGCCGCCATGTTGGTTGCTGAAACACAAAAAGAAAGACTTAAAAGTTAAAAACTGGAAGATGTTTGCACCGAACAGTTCTAAAAAAGTTCTAGTACTGCTATTAGTGCTAAAGCAAAAGTTCATTACGATAGCTAGTATGAGATTAAAACACCGAAACGGATATATTGAAATTCGAGACCCGAGGAAATGACCGCTGGTTTCCTAAACGTGCGAATATCAAAGATAAACAATATTGCAATCAAAAATTCTCTGGAAGAGTTATCTTATATAACACGCTCGATATAACTTATATAACCTATATAAGTTATATAACTTATATAACTCGATATAACTTATATAAAGTTATATAACGATATAACTTATATAACTTATATATCTTATATAACCCAACCCGTTAGGTCAATCTGGTTTGTAAAATTCCAGCGAAGCTAAAAAAATATTGGATGAGTGAATGAGCACAGAAAAAAATAAAAAACGATAAAATGAAACTATTTAAGGGTGAAGGAGCTCGCCCAACATAACAAAATATCCAAATGCCTAACCAACAGAGACCAAAAAACAATCTGCTATTCTTATTATGAAAGCTGGTTGCAGGTCTCAATTGAGACTCATTGCAATTGTCACTGCGATCTTTAAGGGTACAATTTAAAATCTTTCATGTTTTTGTTGTTATTATTATTATTATTATTTTTAAATCTGCTCTGTGGCACAATGAATGTCGCAGTCCACGTGTTAATATATAGGTTGTTCTCGGTTTCCTCTTTACTTATCATCTACAATGAATGTGGCAGTCCACGTGTTTATTATATAGATTGTTCTCGGTTTCCTCTTTACTTATCATGTACAATGAATGTCGCAGTCTACGTGTTTATTATATAGATTGTTCTCGGTTTCCTCTTTACTTACCATGTACAATGAATGTCGCAGTCGACGTTTTTATTATATAGATTGTTCTCGGTTTCCTCTTTACTTATCATGTACAATGAATGTAGCAGTCTACGTGTTTATTATATAGATTGTTCTCGGTTTCCTCTTTACTTATCATCTACAATGAATGTCGCAGTCCACGTGTTTATTATATAGATTGTTCTCGGTTTCCTCTTTATTTATCATGTACAATGAATGTCGCAGTCCACGTGTTTATTATATACATTGTTCTCGGTTTCCTCTTTACTTATCATGTACAATGAATGTCGCATTCCACGTGTTTATTATATAGATTGCTCTCGGTTTCCTCTTTACTTATCACCTACTATCACTTCATTTCACTTTTCTTATCAACAATGTGGGCAGTCAACGTGTTAGATAGTTGAGGTTCCTCTGTTCTTATCATGCAATATTTCTGGCATGGTCTATCTTTGCTTTGTCATTATTGATAGTAAATTCTTTGATATTGTAGACTAAAAGATAATTCAATGCAATTTGTTTTATTGACTTTTCTCATAGATCATTAAGTATCAGTCTGGTACGAGTTATCTCGCATTACCCAACACGTGGGAGATAGTAGAATTGCACACGTTTGACATGAGAATGTACAAACATGGTTCACACTTGTGTTTAATGATATCTTTTCAGGGAGGGCCGAATTGATTCGTTAATGTGTATGGTGTAGGAAAGGACAAACTGATTTCATAGTGAATTTCTTTTTACGGCCATGTCGCCAGGAACGGATACAGGTCGTCAGTTGAGGGGGGGGCGATCAAGCGTTGAGCTCACTCAAATCTGATCTGATTTTTTAAGATAACAACACGAACTTTCAGAAATTAGCGTCTACATATGCTATGATAATTCAACATCAATGTGAATCCAAATAAAAAAAAATCGCGAAATTGAAGCATGAATGCGTTTTCTTTTAAACACAAATTTCTAAAGTCTGTTTTCGAGGGGCGTGGGGCTAAGTTGAGGCGGGGCGATTCCCCCCCCCCTGTATCATCTTCTGCATGGCGCGTTTTAAAAATTAATCAGCAAATTCTCGTTTAAGGAAACCATGTTGCAAAATCTCGTTGTAAGCAAATTAATCAGCAAGTACTGGTCCAAGCTACAATCCTATAATAAATCACCCTGAATACAAGTGATTCCCACAGAAAACAATACACGAATATTACTTGTATTTTGTCATTATCAGACAAGGTGGTTCTCTCGACTGGGTGGGAGTTGATTTGGTCTGACATACTTTCCACTATTCAATGCTTTGTTCAGTTGTCAGAGGATTTCAATTTTAATCAGCGGATACATTGTTTGTTTAAAACAAAATAATGGATTCTTCGAAGCGACTGAATATTTGGTGTTTTTGGTTTATTATTTTCAATAATGAACTTTTAACCAGTTCCCCTGGGTCAGTAGTCACCGCATTAGTCTTGCACTCGGGAGACCCAGATTCGAATCCTGGCGGGGGCAAAAATTTCTCACTTTGGTTTGGATGTTTTTGGGGCCCACTCAGCCTCGTAAGGACAATGAGAAGCTATGGATATAAATGCGCATAGCGATCCGGTGCCAGCATTGTAGGTAAAATGGAAAAATTCTAAGGAGTTGGATAATGATTGATATTGGGAAAATCCTACAATGCTGCAGTGAGCACCAAATTGTGACATAATAACACAAAGAAACAGCATTTATTTATTATATGTTGAACCTTTAAAAATCGTCACGAAAAAATACTCTCCTCAAAATTGGAGATTTTATTTTTCAAGGTAGGTACCCTACGTGGAATTCAAATATCGAAGAAGAAGAAGTCAGAGTTCCTCCGCCATGAGGGGAACTTTTTCCACTTGGCTTTAATCGTTTTTGTTGAAATTTTGTATATAGATCCCATTTTAATTCTCTTATCCTATAATAAGGAAAGTATTGTATTTTCGATGTCGAGTTTTCAATATTAAAACACGTTTTGAGGTCCCATACACATCAAAACTCGAATCGACAGAGGGGTGAACTCTCTCGGCGGTGGAGCCGCGCGTGTCTATCGACAGAGAGACGACCTTCTTCGACTGGCCCAGGAAATTAAGTATCCTTAGGAATCGGCTATTTTACTTCTTAAATCTGGTTAAATGCTATAAACTCTATACGGCAAAATGCAAGTCGACAGGAAGGCGAACTCTCTCGATAGGTAGGCGACGCTGGAGTCGCGCATGTCTATCGACAGAGAGACGACCTTCCTCGACTCGATTTATTCGAATGGACTAGGAAACATGGAATGTTTTTGCCTATTCTAAAATCTCATCTCATGACCAAAGCTGTGAATGGTTCACTCACGATGGTGATGAGTGATGACTCACCATCGTGAGTGTGGGGCGAGTAAGCCGTCACTGAGCTGAATAACATAGTTGTGTTGTCTGATGTTTATGTTAGTGCTGATCAGTTTGACCAAAGCTGGGAATGGTTCACTCACGATGGTGATGAGTGATGACTCACCATCGTGAGTGTGGGGCGAGTAATCCGGCACTGAACTGAATAACAATGCAAACATGTAGATAATATCTCGTAATTATGAAATGTGATACTCACATAACATTCTGAGTCTTGTTCTATA
>CM022877.1:34720515-34732600 GCA_012654025.1 Pachypsylla venusta | reverse complement strand
AACCCTGTTAGGAACAACAACATCAAATGCATTTGATGCACTGATCTCTTGTTCAGTAAGATTGCTCTAATGGTTTCCAAACACTGTTAGGAACAACAACATCAAATGCATTTGATGCACTGATCTCTTGTTCAGTTTTGATTTACTTTTAATGAACACTTGGCAGGTAAAATTTATTTTAGAGTTTTTGTTGGGTGGGAGGAATTTACATTGATTGTACAAGTGTTATCTCTTGTTATTATGTGATAATGATAATCATGGAAGATTTAATGAGAAACACGGAATGTAAAGAGAGAGAGAGAGAAGGGGCGTGGGAGGTGTTGCTATCAATGACACACCAAAGATAACAATCAGGAATTATGAATGACTAACTTATGATAACCATCTTGAAAATCACAAGCAAGGCATATGAATTACAGGTGAGATTTGTTAATCATATGTATGAAACATATGTAACAAGTACAGGTGAGATTTGTTAATCATATGTATGAAACATATGTAACAAGTGTGAAACATATGAAAAAGGAATTTAACATATGTAAGATGTGTGAAACATATGATTGTAACATGTTAAAATTGATTGAAGAATCGTTAATGACGGTCTGAGTACCTACTGTTAAAAGCTCAAAAAATAAACATTTTTTATAATTATTAAACACTGAATCGNTATGATTGTAACATGTTAAAATTGATTGAAGAATCGTTAATGACGGTCTGAGTACCTACTGTTAAAAGCTCAAAAAATAAACATTTTTTTATAATTATTAAACACTGAATCGATCTTGTAAATTTTTTTTAGGAATTCTATAGTTTTAAAAATTTTAAATATATATATATATATACATATCATAGGTAAGAAACGAGAATCATAGGCATGATGTGTTCTGAATCATAGGTGAGAGATAAGTATGATGTGTTCTTAATCATAGGTGAGAGATGAGGATCACAAGTATCATGTGTTCTTAATCATAGGTAAGAGATGAGGATCATAAGTATGATGTGTTCTTAATCATAGGTAAGAGATGAGGATCATGAGTATGATGTGTTCTTAATCATAGGTAAGAGATGAGGATCATAAGTATGATGTGTTCTTAATCATAGGTAAGAGATGAGAAGCATAAGTATGATGTGTTCTTAATCATAGGTGAGAGATGAGGATCATAAGTATCATGTGTTCTTAATCATAGGTAAGAGATGTGATGCATAAGTATGATGTGTTCTTAATCATAGGTAAGAGATGAGAAGCATAAGTATGATGTGTTCTTTATCATGGGTGAGAGATGAGAAGCATAAGTATGATGTGTTCTTAATCATAGGTAAGAGATGAGAAGCATAAGTATGATGTATTCTTTATCATGGGTGAGAGGGTTGATAAAGCGACTGTAACTAAAAGGAGAATCGGCTTAAAAGCTCCTGGTATACTGTAAAAACTATAAAAAAAAGATTACGGTTCTTGGGTCATAAGCGAACAGACACACACACACACACAAACATTATAATTTTTATTAAAATATAATTAGGAAAACATTTTATAATGAACAAATTTGCAAAAATCACTAACTCAAAAAAATAAACATTATTTTAAATGTAAAAAAAACGGTTTAAATCCAACATCTGAGGATTACAAGATACATTTCAAACTGTCTCGTAAATATTTACCGAGAGATTTTTTTAATTTTATTTTTTTAAAAAAATAACAACATAAACTTTTTTATTGATGATTGAAAAAATATTACGCACGATGAGTTTGAATGAGTAAGATTATTTTTAGTCGTTATATTGCTACAGAAAATTATTTCTTTCAATTAACCCATACGTACATGAATAAATTCATTTGTAACACAGATCGTCATTAATTATCATTATTTGTCATTAGAAAATGTTCACTTTGATTAAAATTGTTGCCAATTAAAAAGTGAAATAGTGTCTTCTGTGTGAAGGAAGGAGGAAAGTGCTTTATATGAAAGGTTGTAGACGGTATTATGATAAATGGCTTGTTTGAAATTGATGATATTTGGCATCAAGCCCTGGAGAAAAGAAATTCGCAGTTATGCAGTTTGTCTGGAACCTGGATTGTTATTCAATTACCACATTTGTAGGCGCCTTACAAACAAATTGTCTTTTTTTAATACTCTTCATTGAATTAACTTCAAACAAAAAAGAAGAGGATAAAAAGAGTGAGAGAAAAAAAAGGAAAGAAAGAAAGAAAGAAAAGGGTTAATTCCTGAGGAATTCTCTTCCACCCAACCCTTTGTTAGGTGGAAGATAGAAGATGTTATCGAAAAGGTTGTTTTTGACAACCAATTCTAATTTGACAGCACGCTATGGGTTGATTTGAATATGATAAGAGAGTCAAGTCTACGCTTCTGTCTTTGTTTTCTTATTAAAAATAATGTACTGATAAGGAATGCTTTAAAATATGTCTCTTTATCAATTTCTGATATCAGAATCAGTCATGTTTTAAATAATCTCATTTTAAGAAGAAAAAAAAACTGTCACCCAAGTAAACAAAACCAATTACTTTTTTAAAAAACAAAGTTACACTTTGTCTTTAGACAAAGTCTCTAAGGTACATCCGCCTGGTAGAAGAAAATCATCAAAATATTTAGAAAGTCTCTAAGGTACATCCGCCTGGTAGAAGAAAATCATTAAAATATTTAGACAAAGTCCCTAAGGTACATTTTGTCTTTAGACAAAGTCTCTAAGGTACATCCGCCTGGTATAAGAAAATCATTAAAATATTTAGACAAAGTCTCCAAGGTACACTTTGTCTTTAGATAGTCTCTAAGGTACATCTGCCAGGTAGCAGAAAATCATTAAAATATTTACACAAAGTCTCTAAGGTACATCCGCCTGGTAGAAGAAAATCATTAAAATATTTAGACAAAGTCTCTAAGGTATACTTAGTCTTTAGACAGTCTCTAAGATACATCCGCCTGGTAGAAGAAAATCATTAAAATATGGTCTCATCCATTTGTTTTTGTGCACAAGTACAGATCAAGAATTGGTCTCGTTCCACTAAGTGCAAAGCCAATGACCTAGCATTGACCACATACCGCAAAAGGTGTGTTTCTTACAACAGTATTTTTTTCAAGTCTTACCTAGAGGATATCACAATTTTAAGATAAAAAGATTTTTTTGTGGTTAAAATTTGAATTACTTCATAATTGAAAGAGGAGAGTGTTAAGCAAGCGTATTTAAATTAAATTAAATTGTATTTAAATTAAAGGAATTGCAATGGACAAAATTATCTTTTTTTGGTAAAATAAAACTGGTACAAAGAGCACATAATTTATTCTGCAAATGCACTATAGCTGATAGCTCGGTTGATGAAGATTAGAGTTCCAAATTGAGACTGAGTAATTACGGTTTTTTCTAAATTGAAGACTTTGTTATTATGTAAATGGAACTGGACTTTATTAAAAAAAAAAAACGATATCAACTATACACCCAGTGATGATGAACAATGACAGATAGAACACTAGAGTTGACTGGAGCAAAGCAACTCATAGACAATGATTATTAATTATTGGGGTATAACATTATTTTTCAGAGGTATTTACAAATACGCAGCTGAACAAATACGTCAAGAAATACCCTCGTCTGACAGTACAACTATTATGATCTATTTAAAACAGAACAGACGTAATTCAAATAAATGAGGGATGTCAGTTAACTGTGGTGTGTTGTACGTCGCAATAACTTGAAGTGACACGAAAAATTAAACGGAAGACCTTACACGAAGTTAAGTCATCAAAACCCAATCCATATAATGAAGAATATTAGCTGGTCTCTCAACATCCTTGTGATTTAAAGCGTTATCAATGTTCATTTCGAGTGATATGGCCTTCCAAAATACTTTCCTTTTACAAAAAAAATAAAAAAATAGATCTTTGTGGTACAGGATACGAAAGGTAAGTAAAATGCAATTTTCATATTTGACGAAGGTCTAACAAAATAATTTGTTTGTCAGTTTGTCTTTTTACACCACGCTAAGTCTCCGATTTGATGAAATTTGGTATGGACATTCATTATATTCACAGAATTAGCTGATTAGTTTTAGAACCATATTGGGCCAAGGGGGAAATGGTTGCCACTTAAGTGAGCGAGGTCTACAGTTCATAGAACCACCAGTCATTTCATTGCAGAAAACACATTGCAATTGATGAATGGGTATTCCTTCAAAGGGATTATGTTCGTCTCAAATAAAAAAAGACACTTTTTGAAGCTACAACCAGTGATTAGACGTGTAAATAAAACCATTTTCCGAACTGGACTCAAGTATCAATTACCCCCCCCCCCCCCCCCNCCCCCCCCCCACACACACACACATACAAAGAAAAACCTTATTTATTATTTTCAGGTAAGGAAGTTGGGATAAATAATTCACCTAACATAGGTAGAAGTCGTAGTCTCAAATTTTAAGAAGAGGTATTGAAAAGAAACAAATTGTGGTTCTGAAAAAAAAATTACTTACCAAGTTCTCGACATCTAGATTCATCTTCTTTTCAACATCATCAGAATGATCTTTATCAATGTCAACCTGAGTGATATCATATCTTGAATTGAATTTTGTCAAATGATATTTCATTGACGAAAATACGTCTACCACTTTTTACACAAACACATAAAAGTTAAAAAACAATTATATCACGATTAACAAACAAAACTAAAAGAATTGCACTATAAATTAATATTAAATCTATTAATACGACTTAAAATAAGATTGCTGAATATTTCATATTATTGAGATTATAAAAGAGAAATCAACACTTGTTGCTTCCTGGTAAATTACGTGCACCAACCACTATACTACCTATTAAGATTTTAAGGTATTGCATTGAAGTCATTTTTATGGGTACACATTAATAGAAGTTTAAAATAAGGCAGTCGATTTTTATGACATCAATTTGTCTTTAAAAATCATAGTTTTATGGAAAAATTATTATTAAGAGTTGACTACAACTGAATTGAACAATAAAAGAGATAGGTACACTTCCTATAATCTCTCATAATATTTAACAACAAAGTAATTCATTTTCTCACTGGATTTATAAATGAGAAATTAGATAAGATATTAGTAAAAATGGCAAGCGTAAAAAACAAAGTAGATCTCTTGAAGTTGTAAAAGTTCCTACATTTTTTTTAAAAAAGAAAGTATTTTTTCGATGAAAGTTCAGAAAGTTATCCAAGACTTATTTTTTATAACAGACTATTTTTAACTATTGGCCAAAAAGTCAAAACAAAAAGCTATAAAAAGTTTCTATTTACAATTATAGTTCGAATTTCATCCGCAACAGAATAACGATATGAAGGGTATGACTCCAGGGAGAACCGTAGGGTCCCATAGTTGTGGGATTTTTGGGAATTTTTGTCGCGTGCGGGTGACACATCGCAAGAAAAATCCCACCAACCATATTTTTATTTTTTCCACTTCTCTTTTGTTTTTTTTTAACTTTTTATCTTTACTTGTTAGCTTTATTGACATTTTAACCCCCCTCGACAGGTTAGGAAACGTTTTTACGGCCATGCCTTTATTGCTTGAGCAAATTTTTTTTTCCCCAAACGGGAAAAATATTTTGAACGTGGGATTTTTCCCTTGTTCGAGGAACGGTTCTCCCCTAAGTCGGACCCCGCTATGAACCGTCCCTAGAAGTTATCATGGTAGAAGGAAAATAAGAAGGTAAGCCCATGCGCATCTTGCCCCTTCATGCTATGCTAATTGCATAACTGTATTACGTCATCTGGTGACCCCTGAAGCCTCTGGTTCTCTAATACCTATTGTACACAACTACACATACACTTGTTATGGCTATTATCTACTTTCTGCAATCAATCTTACATTGTTCCGTCCTTACGGCGACGCAAAAGCGACACCGACGGGTCAATGAAAACACACCAAGCATAGAAGGTTTTGTTTTAACAGCCGTCAGTAGATGCGAGGCTGCTGTATCTATCCCAACTACCGACTTTCTAAGTCTGTCAAAGTTTTTTTATTGGATGAAAACGGGTCTCTTCTGTATACTTGGTGTGTTTAGCCAACATGTTATTTTATTGTCTGTGGCTTAACAGGGCTGGTTTAAATTCTATTGATAATGTTTAAATTCTGGAGAGGTGAAAAGTGATTTCTTAACACAGTTACCCTTAACTTTTGAATTTTATATGATCTGCCTATATTACAGTTCAGAATTCATTTGTCTAATTCTTATACATTCTGGTTCTTACAAGTAAGGACACTAGTCTTTCATCTAATTAGAAATTAAATGTGTTAATTTTTTGTTGATGTCTTTTCTTAAATTTCTGTCACCATGAAATTCTAAAAAAAGCTCATTAATCCTTTTTACAATTTCATAGAAGTCCCAAATCGGTCTACAGAGGCCATCATTTGACACATGGTTTAACCATGTCCATGTAGGGATTTCAGGAGTTTCCAAGTCAAGACCTGTAGGGTTACCTAGATTATCGATTCCCCAATCCTTTAAAGGCTAAAAATCCTGCTCAACATTCCAATCCACTATTATTAATATCATTTTTTAGGAAGTCAGAGGAAATGTCATTTTTATTGTTGGTGGTGGTTCCACAAACATTATCATATTCTTGTGCAAATATGTCATCATCTATTTCATGGGTTCTCAAACGGTGGTACGCGAAGCCATTTTCAGTTGTACACAAAATATCATAAAATAAATGTAGGCATTAAGTAAAAAAAAAAATCCCACCTAATAATACGAGTGACTCAGAGTGAATTAGAAATCAGTTCGCAGAAAACTTAGATGCAGGCGTTGCTGATATAAAGAATCGTATTTTGATCTGACAAGTGACAGCACCGTGAAGATATGTTCAACAGTAGTAGTATTTTAGTTGATTTTTGGATGAAAATCAACAAGATCAAATATCCAAGTCTCCACCAGAAAGCCCTATAACCCTTTGTTACCACATATATGTGCGAATTGGATTTTCTCAAATGTTGTACTTGAAAAACAAGTATAGGAGTAAATTAGATGTGTCCCATGACATTCGCGTAAAAATAGTAATATTCAGCCAGATATTGAAGTAATTGTTTCTGATAAGAGTAGGTAGTACGTAATCTCATCGGAACAGGAGAAAGTGGGTTCAAACCCTCCACCTTTCTACTCACTCTGCCACTCTGTTTTACATCTTATCTTTTACATCTTAACATTTCTTTAACATATCTTTTACATCTTAACATTATTATGTTCTCATAATATGTCAATATTTTTTTTTTCCTTTATACAACCCATTCTCCCAAGGTGGTGGTACTCCAAAAATTCGAAAAAAATACCAAGTGGTACTTCGTATTGTGAAGGTTCAGAACCCCTGCTCTATTTCATGAGAGCCTGAGGCACATTCTGTGTATAATATATTTGCTGTTAGAATAGTATCATCTGTTCCTTGAGATTTCACTTTGGAAAACATATTCCATGTTTTGTCATTGTCTGATTGTTGATTGTCTACCTCAATGTTAGCCCCACCTGACAGAATTTAAGTTTAAAGTTACAAGTGCTGGGATTTCTACCCAGCACTTGTAACTTTAAACTTAAATTCTAGTGCAGTAGGATGATGATATGTCCTACAAATCGCACGAATTTGAAGGACAAAGTTCTCCAAAGTCAACGATCATACCACGTCGAATACACCAGTTCCCGTCAGATCACTGAAGTTAAGCAACGTCGGGCGTGGTCAGTACTTGGGTGGGTAACCGCTTAGGAACACCACGTATCGTTGGCTTATTTTTCCGGTCTAACCCAGGCTGGGTGAGGTCAATGTGGGTAGCTGGTTTGCAAGTTTCCAGCGAATGGAGGGTAAAAGCCCCGTCTTGAATGACCAATAGATGTTAAAAAGAAGTTAAGCCCAATTAAAAAAAAAAAGTACTCGAGCACATCTGGGTTTAGTGTATACGGTAATAGGTAATATATAATTCACCTTGTACTTATATTTTAAATAGCCAAACATACTTAATAAACTTGAGTTACTTATTAAAATACCTTTTTGAAAGGGCGATTTATTTTTAGAGTTTCCAGCAAGCATGGTTTTCATTACATTAGTAGTTATATTAAAAATATCTATTTGTGCTTCTAAAGCTAAACCAAAAGCCATTTTAGAATTTCTAGAAGTATGCTCTTTTAAACAAATTGAAATTATTACTTCGTAATAATTTAGTAATGTAGGAAAGTCCATTCTTCACAATAAAATTAAAAAGAAATCCCCAATTCAAGATGAAAATACATAATTCAAACTTTCAATAATCTAAAAGCGAAAATGTAATACAAAACTACCTACAATAACAATCCGAGGGGTCACCAGCTGACGACATGCGCAAACAGAACGAATTTTGGTTTTTCGATTGAGACCCCCCCCCCTGTTTATTCTGTGAAGCTAGCAAACTTAATAGTTTGCTAAAGCACGAAATTTAAATTATGATAAGAAACAGCTGTCGTGTTTTTTGATAAAAAAAATAAGATAAGAAAAGAATGCTTTTGCTTATATGGGTAGTGTGATAATATTTTTTTAATCAACAAGTGTTATTAGAATCAAGTAGCAAATGTTAAATCAGATGAGAAAGATGAGTGTCAATGCTAAAAGTAAGTTCTTTTATATAAAAAAAAATGTTCCAGCAAATTTTCTGTCCTAAAGAATTTTTTACAGATCCATTATCCATTCAAGTTATGCATAAGTAATTCATAATACTAAAAATGGCTTTTCACTATCAAAATATCACCACAAGCTTTTGAATTCTATTCCTTTTTTTTAACCTTTGAGCTCTAGTAATATTACCAGAATACATTTTATTGTAACATTTGTTCTTTCAAATAATAAAATGAAATTAGTAAAATTAAAGACATTGAACGTACCTAACATTGATACACAATAAATATAACTCTGTATTTTTTAGGTTTATTGACAATCTATCAATGTTAGGTAGAAGCGGATACGAGGTTGCTATCGCCTCCCAACACACCCCTAAGAAAATGAACGTCGAAATGGTTTTCTCAAATTTATTGTTTATGAATACTACTGACTTCTATGTCGATTATAATTTGGCAAGTTGGAGCCTTGGCGATCCCCTCAACTGATTTTAGAATGCTTGCTGTATGATCACATGATGTAAATCCCTTCATTGAGAGAGTGGCTACTAGCTGTTTCCCCGTGCTAAGGTTGCGAAATTCGGCAACAATTTGAGTGACATTAAAGCTTCTCAAGTTTGGATTTTTGGTGGATCTGACTCCCAGAGTGAGCACGGCTCCAATTTAGAAAATTCAATACTTTACTCAAGGATATTACTTTTTGTACGGAACACCTTCCTATTAAATTTCAGTTTTCATGCTCATTTTTGAACTTCTCGATTTTTCGTCTTGGAAAGGTGAGAAACCAGTAAATTTCAATTTTTATGGGGTCCTTATATACTATTTGGGGAGTGTCCATTCTCGGTCATTTTTCGTCATCTCCTTTAGTTTTCGCTGAAAAAAATTGCAAACAAACACGCTAAAAAGCGTAATTTTTGACGGTAACTTGCTTCCACCTGAACATTCCATTTTTTCCTTTCTTATTAAGAACGTACATATTAAAGGAATCTGTGTGCCAAATTTCAAGTCTCAAGGTTTAGCCATCTGTAGATCAACGTTGATTGTCAGTCAGTGAGTCAGTATACCTTCTGGCTTTTGTAAAGTTCTGATATTTTTGTTCTAGATTTCAAAATAGGACTCATTCAGATGACAGTAGGGAAGGACAAGAACAAAAATTTAGAACATGCCGTCAGTTTAATCAGGAAAGCTGTTGATAATGGTGCTTCATTAGTGGTACTGCCGGAATGTTTCAATTGTCCGTACGGAACCAGTATGTATTCGCATTTGTAATATGTCAATTTGAATGTCGTAGCACTTGCGGTATCATTTAGGGCGATCGTCCTAAATGATCAAATCGTGTAGTCACACAGAATTAGATTGTTGTTGCATGATCTGGTAGTTGCTTTCAAAGGACAATAGGTGTTATTTCCAGTGAAATCAGTTGGCAAATTAATTTCCGAGAGTTCAAAATACATACATTTTTTTTTATTTTAATTAAATTTCTGAAAAATCTTTGGATATGACGTGTTTTCCTGCGGTTGCATTATTTAAATGGTATCTGCGACAGCAAGCGAGCAGGAGCACCTATGCAATGTATACCAAGGGTAAAAAATGAATACGTTTATTAATTCTATTTCAGTTCTATTCAATGACATTTACATTCTTAACGTAGGGTTCAAATGTTGAAAAATTCATTAATCAATTATTATTTTTATTTTTATATAAAAAGCAACTTTGAAAATGAGATTATTTGTTCCTTACTAAAATTTTAGCATGGAACACTCTATATGTGATTGACAGTAACGGCAGACCCCAAATGTGACACTACCAAATTTCATCAAAATCGGACAACGCTGAAGTGGCAAAAGTACCGTTTACGACGGACGCGTGCGAACAGTTTTTTTTATTTGATTTTGAGATTCCACCTACCTTGAAATGGAATATATCAAATTTTGAGGTGGGAGGATATTTTTTTTGTAAGGTTCATTGTTGAAAATAATAAACCAAAAAATAATGTTTTTTTTTTACTTTTTAACATTTTCAGTTTGTATTACGAGATTTGAGACACCGTAGATAAACACTTTCTTTACAAATATAGGCTGGAAAAGAGACATTGTTGTCGCTGTTACTTTTCACTACATAGCAGGACTTAATTGCTATAATCAAAGTTTTTTTGGCTTCTGTGCAGTTTCAACTTATTTGGAACTATAATAATATCAAAACAATGTTTCAGAGTACTTCAAGGAATATTCTGAGGAGATAGGAACCGGCATAACCTCCAAAACACTGTCGAATATTGCCAAAGAGAAGAAAATTTATCTTGTCGGTGGATCTATTCCAGAACTCGAAAACGATAAAGTTTATAATGCAAGTACTGTTTGGAATCCTTTGGGAGAATTAGTTGCAAAACACAGGAAGGTATGTTAGTGTTGGTTTAAACGTAATAGAAACTTTTTTAAATGCTCTTCTAGGTCTGGAAGAGAAGATGATAAACAGACCTTACATGTTATGTACAGGGTGCGGCAATTAGTTCTCCCACTTTTCAAAAAATCGTGGGAGGGGAAATAATAGTGGAAGGAGCCCACTTTGTGATATTCAACAAGAAATGACATCTAGTTTTTAGGTATCGCAATGGTTTGGTCGCGCGAGCATCGTACGTTCGTTGTCAAGCTGTTTTTTTTAAAAAAAGTGAATCCATTATAGCCACTCAGAGAACGTTCCGCACAAGGTATGGTTTGCACTTCACAGATCCAGTTCCTGATCGAAAAACAATTTTGAGATGGGTTCACAACTTTAGGACCACATCATCAGCTTTAGGCTGTATGGGGCTATGGCCCATGTTACCCGGTCACGTAATCTCCTTACAGCATGACATTTCGAAGCCCCTCGCTTGCCGGATTGGAGTCCCCGTGACTTCTTCCTGTAGTTACCTCAAGGCTGAGGTCTTCAAGCATCGCCCTGAGACCTTTGAAGAGTTCAAGGAGGCAATTCTGGAAGAAATCATCCAAATTGATGCTGGTATGCTGACGAGAGTCATTGAAAACTTCCGCGAAAGACTCCAAATGTGCATCAGTCGCCAAGGCCGTCATTTGGACGACATTATTTACAGAATATAGCAAGGGCGTAGCCAGCATCTGGCCTAGGGGGGGGCGTTGTCGATAAAGTAAATCATGACTTGTTTAATAATAAACCCCTAGGGGTAACTGATGATTCAGTTATTGGGGGGGGCGACCCCAGGGCCCTAACAAGTTGTTGATGATCCATCATCAACAACTTGTTAGGGGATAGTTACAAGTATCAGTAAGTTACAAGTATCAGTAACGTCCCAGGAAGTAGTGTGGTAACATTTTAATACCACATGAACATCAACTGCTATCTCCCAATGGAGAAAAAACGATAGTTATTAAGACCTCGGAAAAACGCTACCTCCTGGGGCGCAGCACCAGGGCACTTCTGGAGCCACCGCTAGAAGTGACAGCATGCGAGCCGGTAGTGATCGC
>CM022877.1:34694877-34720384 GCA_012654025.1 Pachypsylla venusta | reverse complement strand
GGAAGTACCACACTTTAAGTGCGGGAAAATTTAAGTGCGGGATATACAGCAGCAACAATAAACTTGGCCCCAATAATAGATATCACTACTTTCATAGGCGGAATTTTTCGGAAGTACCACACTTTAAGTGCGGGAAAATTTAAGTGCGGGATATACAGCAGTAACAATAAACTTGGCCCCAATAATAGATATCACTACTTTCATAGGCGGAATTTTTTGGAAGAATGGGAAGGAACTTGGCCTTTTTTCAATAATAATTTTTTGTGAGATAATTTTTCAAATATCTCATTTCGTTTTTATTTACCAGTTCTTTCAAATGTGGGAGAACTAATTGCCGCACCCAGTATATTCCTAATTATTCAATTATTTCAGAGACACAATTTGTTGTAATAGTTCTGATTCTGGATTTTTTTTTAATTTGGCTTAACGTCTCTTTAACATCTATTGGTCATTCAAGACTGGAATTTAACAGCATCGGTAGCACAGTTGATAAGAGTCACGACTTTGTAACATAAAATTTAGTAATAAGATGGGAAAGTTTTTTTCGACAAAGTATTAGCTTCAACACAAATAAATTCCTAATTATTATTATTTCGATCACTTACTTCTCGCTGTTACGGTATCGTGGTATCCACCCTACTGGTCTATGACAAGGTAATAAGGTTGGTCTGCACGAATGTCACAACATATCACACGTAAACTAAATAATATCTTAACAGTGCGTGATATTTTGCCAGAGGCTTCCCTACATTGGTGTTCTGAATAGAAACACTTCAAGCAATAGAAAACCTCTGACAGGAAACGTGGATTCGAACGGTTTATTGTCTTTCACTTGACGAGTCCGGTCGATTATCTGTTCAGCGTCCACCTGCGAGATGATTATTATTTTTCTATATGTGAGCCTTCTTGCTTCAACATCTTAACATTTTACTGTAGATTCTTTATCTGCACTAAAACGAACCATTCAAATCCAGCTCAATATTGTGTGTTCCAGGTGCATTTGTTTGACATTTCCATCCCAGGTGGAATTACATTCAAAGAGTCGGATGTGTTGAGTCCTGGCAACTCATTCACAACATTCAATAATGGTTTCTGTAACATTGGTCTTGGCATTTGTTACGATGTGAGATTTCCGGAACTTGCACAAGTGTATAGAAAAAAAGGTTTTTTTTTTATGATTTATTAAGTTCATATTTAACGTAAGAGATAAGTTAATTAAATTATCTTGGCGTTATTCTTTATTGTAGGTTTTTTTGCATATTGATTAAACTTGTTGTGAACATTTAATATGGTCATAGAATTTGCTTGGTTTTGGAGGTTCGTGGTGGCCATTTTAACCAAGTGAAGTCTACAGTTTACAGAACTGCTAGATAACTAGGTTCATATTTAACTTTCGAGAAAATTTGATTGAATTATCGCAATGTTATTCTTTATATTGTAAGTTTTTTTGCATTGACAGAACTAAGCTTGAGTTGATGATTTTTGCAGATTTCTACGAACTAAGTTAAATTGATGAGATATCCCAATTCTGTCAGCCAATCTATCCTAGGAATTTTAAACAAATTCCGACTAAAAGTTCCAATAGCGGCCACATCCTTATAAATTATAAAAATAATGGCACTTCTACCCCACCTTTAGTTTTCCTTCATAGTGTAATTGAATATTGTTTCCAGGTTGTGATTTATTGATATACCCAGGTGCATTTAATATGACCACTGGTCCGTTGCATTGGGAATTACTATTGAGAAGTAGAGCTAACGACAATCAACTGTATGTGGCCGCATGTTCTCCCGCTCAAGATAAATTGTCAGATTATATCGCCTGGGGTCATTCCACTGTAGTAGATCCTTGGGCAAAAATAATTGCAACGTCTGAGTTTGAAGAGACAATTGTTTATGCTAATATAGGTAAGAGGTTTGGTTGTTTTGAAGTAGGTCGACGAAAGAAATGGCTGACTCCGGCGGAACCCAGCGCAATGAACATATTTTAAAACACATTACAGAACGGAAATTCTGATTATGAATTGGTCAACTTCAGTTTTATCAAGGTAGAATAAAAAGTGTACCAACTAAGAACATTATTTTTCAGTTTTTTTTTCTAGTACCGTACCCATTTTATATGACTGACACTAAGTTTTGAGGACCAACTGGAATACAAATGGGAACTACATACTTTAGATATGAGCTCCAATCAGGGTCGAAACAATTACCTTTTTTAGAAAGTTGATACACATTGTTGAAAAAAAAATTCTATTTGTATTCAATATAAACCAAAACTTCAGATTTTATCTCAAAGTTATGGTTCCAAACTTATCTGAAAAGTTCAACTCCAATTTGAAATAACTCTGGACCTGTTTTGAGTAAAGATCTCAAAATACTTTCCTCTTAACTTTCAAAAATCTATTACAAAGGGGATAGTTGTATTAAAAATTTCAGAGTTACCCTTCTGAGACGTCGCTTGAAAGTACCCTAGTTTGGGAAACCACTAGAAAAAGTTTCCCCTTTATAAATAGACAAGTGCTTTAGCGTTTTTCGAAATTCGAAACCGTTCTCAAAATATTGAGCTCCGATCTTTTTTAGACACCTTTTCACTCCTTGAACGTTTCACACTAATCTTACAAGTGAAATATTTATTTGCTCTCCTCTATCCTTTTCAGATTTAGAAAATTTGAACAAAGTAAGGGAACAAATACCAACGAGCAAACAAAAGCGATATGATTTGTATGACGTCCAAGACAAACTTTAGGCAATCGGTGGTCTTTGAACTTTTCCCGTGCAGTAGAAACTACATTTTGGGATGTTTTTGTTTACCTAAAAATTGTGCAAGAGGTTTATTGCGTCAACGCGCATTTGTCTATGTTGTTTTTGTAACATCGATGGTGTTTCTCTTAAACTCAACTTTTCAACCATTTCTAGACAATTTTCGAAAAAATGGTAGAAACAGGTTGATATAGGGTTACCGAAAAGGTTTTGATTGTTCATGGCTGGCACTGTGATTATATGTGCTCCAGGTCGTCCTGGTGCGAAGAACGGTTCATTGTGAGGACGAGCATTCGTCTATATTTACTTTCTATTTTTCGACCGTTTTTACGGCTACGACACCCCATTGTACGAAGGGGTCCAAGAAACCATTGTTACACCAGTGAGAACGCAAATTTTTGAGGTCTTTCGGTGAAATTTTCAGAAAATACATTCGTAAGGTTCCGTACCCTAATCATTTGTCTTATCTTAAATTGTTAAATTACCTATCAAATTGTGGCCCTAAATATACCAAATAATAAAAACCTCAAAAAACTAAAACCTTTGAAAGTATCGCAAGGTTTTTTTCAGTACGTTATCCTTTGTGGGCTTGCAATTCCGACTTTCTATTGACCGGTTCAGCAACAAATCTATATCAATGTTTACTTCAATAAAATTCATACTGTCGTTAAATGTGGAAAAAAAACTAATCATTCATTTTACTGTAAAAAAGATACATACAAAAATTTTATTTAGATATTATAAAATAAAACACTTATTTAATTACAAATGTGAAAAAATGTATATAAAATAATTAAATCAGGGCCAAAAATAAGGTACTTGTTATGCAATTGTTATTTATTAGATTAAATAATGACAAACTACTGTTTTACATCTATTTAGAATCAAACAGGACCGTAGTCAGACTAGGGTAAAATTTTATAAAAAGTTAATTTTTGAGAAAATAAATATTTTTTACTAATGAGAGACAAGGAGCAAATATATATTTTAAATCTTTGAATAACAAAGTGTTCAAAAATATATTGTTTTTGGTGTTTTGTTTTATTTTTTAAAAGTAAACAAAATTTTTTCCCCAGAATTGAGCAAAAACGCCAAAAGGTCCCTTCTTCTAGTTCATAACTACGGCCCTGGAATAAATATAAATTAATAAAAAAAAATTAAACGCAGATTCAACATACGAAAGAAATCTCTTAGGATACTCAGAGACCAGAGGAAGTATCACCCTGGGAAACCATCACGACAAAAAATTATGTTTTTACATTCTGTAATTGGCGAGTAACAAATATATAAAAAAAAAAATACGAGCATTTTTAAACGATTATCAATACCTATGAGCTTTTGTTTTTTTTTTAAAAAAAAAACTCAATACCTGTAAGCTTTTTTTTAAAAAAAAAACAAACTAGTCCTAAAATGCTATACTCAGATATGGATGACTCGGTTGTTTGTATTTTAATCCGAGAGTTTTCGATACGTCACGACCACGAATCCTTTCCCTTAAGAATCGAGTACCTATATCATGCAGGGTAAATCGTAAATATAATGAATCGAATTCATATTCTATATCTGAATAAATTCAAAGTAGATACCCGAGTATAGACTCCGGCAAATTTACATTTCAATATTTTAAAATATGTACAAAATTTAATAAAAAAAAAATTAAAATAGAAGAAAAAATTCTGTCAACACATGGGTATATTATTTTACTGGCTAAAAAAATACCTCCCCTCCCCCCAAAAAAAATCTGGGGCGTAATTAGACCCTAAATTTGACATACATACCAAATTTAAAAACATACAGACGACCAAAAAGCGGTATATTTGATTGCACCCAAATTATTCGGAGCTTACTGAGACCCCTAATATGAAATACATACCAAATTTAAAGTATCTAGCTCTTACCATTAACTTTTTAGACAGCAATACTTAAAACCGTTAAAAAGTGACAAAAATCACCAAAGGTGTATTTGATTGCACCCAAAAGTTTCCGGGCACAATTAGAACCCAGATGGAACCTATATTCTAAATTTAATCCAAATCGGTCAACGCTAAGTGGCAAAAGTGCCCATCACGGCGGACAAACGAATTCTTTTTTATTCGATTTTTGGATTCTGCGTACCTTGAAGCCTAATATATCAAATCCTGAGGGGGGGGGGGGTATTTTTTTTATTTTTATTTTTTCGTGACGATTCTGTACAAATTCAAACAGCTAGTATTATAATGAACACCCAACAAAACAAATTGTTTTAAAAATATAAAAAAAATAATCAAAAAAGAAGAAAACACAAAATCCGGTGTGAATATCACACCATTTTAATATAGGAGAATTCATAACATCGGCACGGAAAAATACAATTATAATCTATATTATAAGAAGTGACGATGAAAACCTGAGTACTTTTGAAATTACAATTTATTTGCATGGATATTGTCTAATTAAATTATTTTCTATGAGACACGTGCCATTAGAAAGAGAAAATAGCCGTAAAAATTATCTCGAATAATCTAAGTTGCTATTTTTACTATGTTCTTATTACAAAAGGAAAAACTCTGCCAATGTGACACATGGGTTAATTATTTTTCTGGCAAAAAATAATAAACCCCCCAATTTTTTTTTTGGGGGGGGATTTGAGGGGGGAGTTCTCGTGACAATTCCAAATCTGGGGCTTAATTAGACCCCAAATTTGACATACCAACTAAATTTGAAGTCTCTGGCTCTTACTCTTTTTAGACAGCAATACTGAAAACCGCTAAAAAGCGGCAAAAACCGCTAGCAGTATATTTGATTGCACCTAAAGTTTCGGGGCACAATTAGAGCCCAGATGGGACCTATATACCAAATTTCATCTAAATCGGTCAACGCTAAGTGGCAAAAGTGCCCATCACGGCGTACGGCGGACAAATTTTTGTATTCTGCGTACCTTGAAACGTATAATATCAATTTTTTTTTGTTTGTGACGATTCCAAAGATTCTTTATTGAAAATAATAAACCGAAAATATAGTAATTTATAGTTGTACTATTGCCCTAACGCAGGTATCGCCAACCTTTTGATCTATCGATAGTTTACAAGCCCAAAAATAAAGATCTTGGTTAATTAAATGAAAGACTTTAAATCGTAAAAGATACCTTTAAACTCATTTACGAAGCAGGAACTGAATTGTCCTTACGCTGTTGATTGCATACTGAACCCAATACTTCTGTGTTTTAGCCTCTGATACTCGTACTTCTTTACCAAAAAAATCTTACAACTATTCAGTGTTCAAGTAGTATGGATCCTGAGATAGACATTAGATTTAACCCTAGCATTGCCGAGGGGGGGGGGCACAAAGTACCCGCGTTTTAGCAAAATGCTTATAGTAATCAAATTATGATACTTATTTTAATGAGACCTTTAATAATTGTCACAAACAATATTTTCCATCATAGTATATAAAAATATGTATGTTCTAAGCCTTCTAAGGGATGATATTGAAGCCAAACTTTGGGCGCGGGTACTTTATACAATGCATGTAACCAATACATTGATTGTCTAAAGCTACCATTAAAAGCTACCATAAATTGTCTAAAGTGTCTAAAATGTCTAATTATGTACCACATGCAAGAAATAAGTGTGTGTAAACACTGTCAAAAGACATTTGTCTGTGTGGGATGTCAGGAAGGACAAAGTTCTAGTTCAGAATAGATTTCCTAGGGTCTAGCGATTTTTTTTTATTTTCATTTACATTATTTTATTCCTGGGATTTAATTTTATTTTTATGTAAGATAATAATTGATTTGGTTTATATTTTTTTAATTTATAATAAAGTAATAGCGACTTATTGTAATAAAAAAAATCATTGTATCCTTTATGTTTGCGGGTACTTTGTCCCCCCCCCCTCCCCCCGGCAATGCACGTAATTAAATAGAGCTTGGCAATCCTAGGGTTAAAATTTAAAAACTATTGAGTCGAGCGTGCTTATAACTGTATGATTATTTGAAAAGTGGCTTTCTTTGCATTTCAAAAAAATTCAAAAAGCTTAGGTTAGGCAATCCCTGATTTAGCGTATCGTATTTTTTTGTTTGTTTAATCAAAGTGGATCTTGCAAGTACCTATAAAAAATCCAGGTAACCAGACCTTCATTTGGAGAGGAGGTAAGGGTGTTTCCACCGCTGGGTATGTCACTAAGTGCCACTAGTGCGAAATCTACCGCAATATGAGTAGAAAACACTTCATCGAAAATGTTTCACTATTTTCAATTGATGCAATTGATTTATCTTAAAAATTTATTATTACTTACTTGACTTTGCATGTCAAGTTCCACAAAATAATTCTATTCGTAAACTGATTGAACTATTTTCACATTTTAAAAAAAAATGTTAACAGATAAGGATATTCTGTGAAACTGACATTCGAAGATTTAGCCGTTGATAAAGACACGTGAACAAAGTTCGCATGATTGCGTTACATTTTGTGTAAGAATAATTTATACAGATATAAATTACTGTCTACTTGGAAGCTCATTCGAAAACAATCGAATAATTTTCTTGAATTTTTGTTGGGATGATCTTAAGCGATCTCATTTGAAATTATTGGGATTTCATAGATACGAGTTTTCTTGATCTGGCTCGAGATTCTTGCCGACAGTGTGTATATTCAAACCAAAGAATATTTGGTATTAAAGTTGTGTCTCGGATCATTAGAATCTCACTCACTCTCCTGAAAATGACAACAAAAAATGTTAACCTCGCGATTATGAGAAAGTGGAAAAAGCCAATACCAAAATTTTCGTTCAACCAATCAATCAAGAGTGGCATCTAGCCAGCGTCAATGGTACGTTGAAAACACCAGTTCTCGTTAGATAACTGATATTAACAATTTAGTGAGTGACAAAGTAGGTTCGCACCCTCGTGATGCTGGTGGCTATTGCCGGCCTAACTCAGACTGGATGAGGTCATTGTAGGTAGCTGTTTTGTAAGTATCCAACGAAAGGAGAGTAAAACCCGCGTTTCGAATGACCATAGCACCATAGATGTTATGTGGAAGAAAAAAAAACAGTGGCATCACGGTTTCGATGGTAACCGGATGTATGACACTGCAGCTCTAAAGAAGTTGTTTTTTGCTTAAGTTTTCATTAGCATCATACATCTACTTTTGGAGACTAATCATTGGCATGGGCCCCCAGGACCATATCAATCACTGCAATATAAGAAGGTCATTAAAATAATCATATTACAGAGTTGCTGTCTGTATTCTTTACACCATCAGCTCAGATGTGCCAGGCCCGCGGGGACGTCACCCTCAAGTAACATCTCACAATCTTAAGTGTGAACTATTTTTTTCGTTACAAAAGAAAAACCGACTTACCATTGAGTGATAACGGGAAATAAAGGTGTCAATATTAATTGCGTTATAACAAACCAAATAGCAGCCATGATTGAGCCAATCAGTGCACCAAACAATATTTGGTTCCAAGTGTGGTACAATAAGTATATTCTGAAAGAGAAACGCAGAATTAAAAAGTTTTGCCCTGGAATCGCTCTTCAGGGAATTTATCGATCATGTGTCGATCAAATAGTGACAAATATGGTTGCTGTAGCAATGTCCATCTCAATTTCAACTGCAAGTACAGGACATACATAGAATCCTACCATTCATAAGACATATTGTTCGCAAAACAAACACACATACGTACCAATGGCTAAAACTCGAGATTTGGACATCAAAACGTGTTTTAGCATTGAAATCATCGTAAATTTCAATATGTACTTATTTTAGGATAGTTACCGGCTCCGATTTTATCCAGCTTTTTTTAGCATTGAAATTTCGACATCGAAAATTTCAATATGTGCTTATTTTAGGATACCGGCTCCGATTTTATCCAGCTTTTAGTCGATATGTGAAGTGTGGGGATGTATAGAGTGGTGATGTTCAGAGATTATATGATACAATAGTTTCTTATTCTTTTTGATGTTCTTTTCAGATATTTTCTGTCCTTTTTCTCTTTCATATCCTACTGCAACCAATAATGTCAATAGTTATTACAACCATTGAACTTATAAAATGACTGTTCTACTCAAATACAATAGTTCCTGGACGTTTCCATACAAATATTCTTGGTAAAAAACCCACTAATTCTCTAGTTTTCTTTAGCATACGTACCTGCTATAACAAACTATACACGTGAGAAACAAGCTAGAAAGTACTATAAAGGACTTCCAATATGACTCATATTTGTACAAGCTATTATTGTAATGAAGCCTCACTACGACGAAACAAAGAATATAAATCGAAAAGAACCACATGAACTGAGAGTGAGAAGATGGCATGCCATAAGCGACGGATACACTGTTGCTATTACGACATAAAGGTCTGGGCTCTCGAATTATATGCTTCAAAATCCAATTGATTGTTTCATTTAAGATTAACCCTAATAGAAATGTCATCTGAAATTAAAAAAAAAATATCACATTAGAAATATTGAACAATAAAAGGCTTGGGGATAGCAACAACAGAACGAAACAATATACATATTGATGAATTATTAGTATGGGGAAACTTTTAAGATCTATTGAGTATAAAATACCCCCGAGACCCCAAACTCTTGAGATAACTGCTTGCAAATGATTGAGAAGGAAGGTATTTTAGTATGCCGACATGGCAAGTGTATTTAGAGAATATTATCTTAACTGGATTCTTTCTACTCCAATCCTATAATCGAATTGTAAGTCAATGTGATGCACAAGGCTAAACCGAAACCGCCATATAAATGAGACAATTCAAGGCGAAAGCAGTCACACAATTGTTTGTTTTGACTCAGTGAATATTCATTCTATCTAACTTCAACTTAATATTGGTGGATGACCCTAAAGCCTAGATAATTTACATACCGTGTGAAGATCCCTTCTAAAAATAATAAGAGTAACAAATCCTACTAATACTCCAAAGGGGGACAGACTCGCAAGGGCTAATAATTTTCCGATCAAGTCATCTGTAACATAGAAAATAAATAATGTCATGATATGAATAAATACCAAAATATCAGAAAGAAATTAAATCCTGGAATAGCTCAGTTTTACTTACATATTCCCCAAAATTACGTTTTAACTTTAACATCTACCGACCAAAAAACAGTATGTTCAAAAACTGATTAAAATTTGCATAAACATCCATGGTAAAATTACCTTTTATAGGAAATGTATGATTGACAAGGCTTAATGGATTAAGATGGTATTTCTATCATTGAGATAATCTTTTTTGGAAGCAAAACAGTAAAAACTAAAGGAATGAAACCATAATGCATTTTAATGTACAGGGACATTACTCGAAGACATAATTATGAACACTTATCTTAATAAAATGTCTAATTCAATTATTTCATCACGGTACGCTAATGTAAATCTTTACCAGATTTTTTTGTTTTGTGAATAACTGATAGTGAAATGTATACCTTTAGGATATTCAACATAGGTGAGAGTCAACGGTGTCCAATGCACAGAAATATTTTCACTGTCCATTTTCTTATCAGAAGATAGTATTTTGGTGATAACAGGACACGATCTTATCACCGAAGGATTAGAGGTTGTTGACAAGATTTTTCATCCTAGTTCAAAGAAAGTTAAGAACTGTGGCTTCAATAATTCCACTTTCAACAACTAAATATAAAAAACAATTAAAACTTTATCCCAGTTTGCCGATTGATCTAGATTCTATTTTGGACAGAAGTTGAGATTAATGATCTACATTGGTGAGAAGTTAGCCATTGTTTTGACTCTTTTTTTTTCAAATTCTGGACGACATATGACAGAGAATACAATACTTTATCTTCTATAGGAAGAGAAAGTAAAAAATTAAAATCTTTAGCGATTTGCTTGGCCGTTAAATAACGGTTGGGGAAAAGAAATATTGGTGTTCGTGACTTTGAAAATAGAAATTTGATATGTATATCAAAAATTAAATTAGAATTTTCTCAATTCATAATTTTCTATAAATTATTTTAAAATAGATCTTGTAAACGCATTTTTGAGAAAGTAAAAACAGCTGTTTAAAAATGTAAACAAAATTATCAACAGCTGAAAAAAACCCGCGTGTTGTATAAAAATTCATAATTTCCTTGAAAACTTCGGAAAATCGGTGAAAATTGAGGGAATGCGTGCTAGTTTGTTCGGTTATCAGTTGACAAGAACTTTCAAATCGTGTAACTTTTTCTGAGTTTCAAATTGTGCTGTGAAGTGTTTTTATTGGTAATTTAAAAGAATCAGAATTAGTTTTTCCTAACTCATATAAATTATTTGTTGTTTAGAGATAAGATTATACTTATTTTCTACAATAATTAAATTAATGTAGGTTCTTTAAATTAGGTAATAGTTTCCTTATCAATTTTGTTACCAACTAAAAATTGGAGGTATATTTTCTCAGGATCCAGCAGTTAATTCCCTATTTTTCTGTGATTGTTCAATAGGTATGGGAATGTTGAGGGTGATAATGATAAACATAAGAATCTGTCTGATAACAACCACACCACACGACTAAAAAATAACAAAACACCGTTACTGTGATAAGGTCACTTCTTTCTTAATCGCCTCTTTAGAAATTTGTGTTCCTCAATTTTACACCAAATTCACAGTTTCCATTGCATTAACATTTTTCATTTAAAACTCAATAGATAAATCAAATGACCAACTTAGTAGTTGTAGATTGGAGATAACGGTTGATTGTTTCCTTTTCTACTTAGATAAAGGTTGATTTTCCCTCCAAGACTTTTTGTTTTGATAAATGAAGTTTCCCATTGAAAATACGACGTGCAAATATTTTCTTATTTTTCTGTAGACATCTTTTGAGATAAATTCTTAGAATGTCCAGCAGACATGTAGGAGGTCACCTGGAAGTTGTTATGGATCTCTTTGTGTTGTTAGGATTAAGCAACGTTGGGTGTACCTATTACTCGGGTAAAAGTCCGTTCAGGGACACTTCGTGTTCGATGTCTGCTTCGGGTGTAAAAGAAAAAATTCTAGTCAACTTGCAGATGTTTTCAATATCTTTTCTCCACAATTTTACTAAGGATCTCGTCATATCTATTCAGATTTCTAGGATTTCCTCTAAAAAGATGTTGTTTAGAGAAAATTTACTCAAGCATAATTACACAATACGTGAAAAACACCACTAATAATTTTATGTTTGGAAACAATCATAGTTCCTTATTACCTTCTAAATTTAGTTGTTAACAGTGCCGTCGGACACGCCTGCGCGGACCCCCGTAGGTACCAAAAAAGAGGGAAATCAGTAAACCATAAAAGTATTTTTTTTATTTTATTTTAGGCCCCTTCGTATAAAAAGGTCGAGGCCCTGATGGACTGTAGTCCATTCATAAAAAGATTTCTCAGAAAATAAAGTCCTTTAGGGCATGTACCTGTTTATTAATACCTTTATTTTCCCTCAGGGGCATAAGACCATGTATAACTTTAATATCTCTCGGGAACATCTGCGGGGCCCCCGATGGCCTCAAAGTATTTTTCTTTTTTAGTCTTTCAGACCAACTTTAAAATCTACGGGACCATAGAGTTAAGCTTTTTCATAAAGGGGGTGCCTTACCCCCTCATGGGTCATTGTCCCTTACCCCCAAAAAATTAACGAGGGTGATCTCCGGGAAAATATTAAGTGGCCTCTAGTGAAAGTTTGAGGGGCTTTCCCCAACATAACTTACGCCGCCACTGGTTATGTATATCCATCCCTTCATAAGTTAAATAATTCTTTTTTTTTAGTTCATTTGTTATTTTCTGTATGAATTTATTTTCAAAAAGTAAATTCGTGTCTTTTAAGAATTTTACAAATAAATTTAATAGTGTTAAAAAATTGTTGACGTGTATAATAAAAATAAAAACTATGGATAAATCAACTCAACTTTGCGGTGAATCCCAGTTTATAGTTGTACTGAAAACTGGAATTGGTGGAGAACCCAATTTGGTCGACACTGAGGTAAGAATTTTTTCTCTTGTTTGATACGTTTTTCACTTGTACAAGCTATTAACTAACTGTCACTGGCCGTGTCATCGGTGAAGAAGCTCCCGCCGACCCCGCGATGGGAGGGACCCAAATGGGTTTGTTAAGATTGTTAAAATTATTGATATTTCCTCGGGTCTCCTTCGTCGAAAAAAGTCGGGACCCCTGACATGTATAGCAAGATTTCTCAGGAATATTAGCGGAGCGCCTGATGGACCTAGAGGAAAGTCTTTCAGGGGTCCTTTTGGGTTATGCATATCTTTAAAAAAGTACATCTGCGTGGCCTCTTGTGGACCCAAAGTCAAGTTCTTTGCGGGACTTACAGGCTACGTATAGCTTTAAAATCTACGTGGCGATAGTGTTATGCTTGAATATAACGGGTGTGCCATGCAATCACATTCTTACGATTTGCACACTGAAATTGGACATACCATCAATAATTATTCATTGATGGTTCTTTCAAAATGCACCCATTTGTTTGTTGAAACCTTCCAAATTACATTTTGGTGTTCCGTACTCGAGGGGTACAAATAAAACCCTATTAAAGAGTCTATTAACCAGCGTCTATGGCACGATGAATACACCAGTTCCCAATAGATCACTGAAGTTAAGCAACGTTCAGCGAGGTTGTACCATGTGGGTGTCCATGTGGGTTCGCACTCTCGTGATGCTGGCCATTTTTCCGTCCCAACCCAGGCTGGGTGAGGTCAATGTGGATAGCTGGTTTGCAAGTTTCCAGCGAATGGAGGGTGAAACGGGGGTCTTGAATGACCAACTAAAGAAACGTTAAGCAAAATTTTTTTTTTTTTTTTAAAAAAAAAAAAGAGTGCGGTTTCCATTTCTCTATCAAAGGGTTTTATCCCAGTAATCCTAAGTGACAGAGAGTCAATTACATAACACAGTAATCACCATTAAAAGATTTAACAAATAACATTTTAGAGTTCATTAATTGCATATAGTCTCATCTATTGTTTATTTCACACAGGGTAGACCAACTAAAGACAATGTGTTTTTCCTTTTAGGGTTCTCTCATAATTAGTGAGGGCCACCACTCAGTAGCTTATTATTTATATAATTGCACAGTGGGATTCACGGATAAATGTTTTGAAATCTGGCGCAAGGCAGTGCGCCAGTCCAAATTCCGTCCTAACGCACTGTGCATATTTACACGAAAGATTTCGCCATGTTTTTATTGTATTTACCTACACAGAAAAGATAGTATTTTAAATGCAAATTGCATAAAAAAAACCGGGACTATTGTGTGCTAGACCTACTGGATAGTTATGGATGTGGCGTGGTGGCGTGGTAGTAAAGCGCTCTGACTGAACATTAAGGTTTTGAGGCTCAAATTCCAGCTGATTCAGCCAGGATACGGATATATATAAATAAACGGATAAATAAAATCCTGGATACGGATCCAGGATTTTATTTTGTGGGAGGGGGTCATGTAAAGGGAGTTTTACCATGTAGGGATTATTTATAAGAAAATCAAAACTTTTCAAAAAAAATCGGGGGGGGGGTTGACCCCTTAAAACCCTGTCCTGGGTACAGCCATGGATTCAGCACTATGTTAGCGTGCTTCCAACGATCGCACCACGTTGAATACACCAGTTCCCGTCAGATCACTTAAGTTAAGCAACGTCGGGCGTGGTCAGTACTTGGATGGGTGACCAATTGGGAACACCACGTATATTTGGCTCATTCTTCCGGCCCAACCCAGTCTGGGTGAGGTCAATGTGGGTAGCTGGATTTCAAGTTTCCAGCGAATGGAGAGTAAAACCCTCGTCTTGAATGACCAATAGATGTTAAAGAGACGTTAATTATATATATATATATATATAAATATGTTAGCGTGGGTTCATAACCCTTTACATGTGACACCATATTTTATATTGAAAGAAACTTTATTTTGTTTTTTATTAAGCACTTAAAAAAAAGATAGCATTTTACTTTATTTTTATAAAATTTATCACCCACTGTTCTATAGAATATAATTCTGTAATAATGATAATTTGAATAAAGATCAATGGCTTTAGTTGGGCAATCGCTATTGACACGTTTGATGTATGCTAACGTCTAGCAGGTGCCTCATATACCTACAGCACACTAGAATTAGGGTCTATTATAAGTTTATAATGTAACCGTGTTGCAATATTGTATTCAAAAGTGAAAATTTCGGAAATTCTCAAAAAAGCGGACGAAAGTGAAAAAATGATATTCACTCTAATGCAGTGACTCTGCAGGGCGGGGTGTGACTTTTATTATTCATGGCATTGTATCACTTCAAAGTGGTAATCTTAACACAATCAAAACACTACGACACCCTTGGGAATCTCCAACTTTACTGAACATCATCTACATTGTTCACTCGGAAGTATTTTGGAAACTCATAAAAATTTCGCGTGCAAAAGTTTGTCAATTATAAACACTATCCTTACTCACCCCCTTGTGTCTTTCCAAATTATAAATAATGGATGCAATCTTTTCTTTCCACTTAAAATTTTAAAATACCTCAAAATCTTTTAGTAACTTTAAAAGTGTTTTTAAAATCTCTGATAAATTTTGACACTTGTCATTCTATCCCAGGAGAGTGTTTTTATCGAAGAGGAGGGATTTTTTGCTGTGACTAGCATAAAACATCTTTGTACTAAATGTTTCTTTTTTCTTATTTGACAAGTTTCTTTGACATGATATGACAATTGAAATCTTGACCACAAGATGCTATGAATTCACCGAATCATGAATGAGGTATTGGAAATCTACACCACAATATTTTGTGCTGTAGATTTCCGATTTTAGACATTTCCCTCCAATTTCCGATTTTAGACATTTCCCTCCGTTTCCTCAATGTCTCCGGGCAGTAATTAAAAGGATCCTTTCTCTCGAAAAAATTCTATTTTATGCCCCGCTATCCACTCTTCCGTTCTTCGAAATACCTAATGACTTTAAATATCGACCCCACCCCAAACGATTTCAAAATTTTAGTCTGATTTCCTCACTCTCTTCACCTACACGCAGTCTTGGTGGGGTACCTCTGATCATTATTAAACGTAACAAATTTATAAACCGCTAAAGTATAACAGAGGAATAGAGTGAGTATCTCCTAGTGGTTAAACGAACCGAGGTATCCCAACAAGATTGCGTGTAGGTGAAGAGGGTGAGGAAATCAGACTAAAATTCTGAAATCGTTTGGGGTGGGGTCAAAATTTAAAGTCTTTAGGTATTTCGAAGAACGAAAGAGTGGATAGCGGGGCACAAAATAGATTTCATATCTTTTTTGGGGTGATGACTTGGCGGGGAAATTTTATAGCACGCAGCGGTATTTTTGGGGAATCTCATAACTTTTTGTAGCAAGAAAATATGTATTTATATAAGCAGAGATCTTACAAAAGTATCATATATGAATCATTCATCTATCTTCAGACTATACCCCAGACAACGTCCGGTGGAGAAACCGAGGTCCAACCGTTCATTTCCTTGCGGGCGCTGGACGTTTTTCGGCCTGTACTTTCAGCCTGTACTTTTAAAAGAAATTTTTAAGTCAAAATTTGGACAAAAAAATCTGAGTATGACAACGTCCAGTGGAGAAACCAAGGTCCAACCGGTCATTTCCTTGCGGGCGCTGGACGTTTTTCGGCCTGTACTTTCAGATTTTTAAAAGAAATTTTTAAGTCAAAATTTGGACAAAAAAAATCTGAGTATGACAACGTCCGGTGGAGATACTAAGGTCCAACCGGTCATTTCCTTGAGGGCGCTGGACGTTTTTCGGTCTGTAATTTCAGATTTTTAAAAGAAAATTTTCAGTCAAAATTTGGAGAGAAAAAATCTGAGTATGCCAACGTCCGGTGGAGAAACCAAGGTTACACTGGTCATTTCCTTGAGGGCGCTGGACGTTTTTCGGCATGTACTTTCAGATTTGTATCAGAAATTTTTTGTTCAAAATTTGGAGAAAAAAATATAAGTATCCCTAAGAACAGTTTTGAAACCCCAAATGATACCATAAATACATATTCTTTCAATAATACTCATCAAGCTATCAGTAAATTTCAAAATGTACCTCAGGTACCGGGCCTAACGGCGGAACCAAGTTCCACTCAATGATTTCCTTGAGATCGCTAATCATTTTCTAGTCTGCACTTTCAGATTCACAAAATAATTTTTTTAGTCAAATTTTTTGAAAATCAATCTATCATCAAGTGTCAATGTGTTACAATGGTATAAATAATTGAATGATAAAATAATATTACATTATATACCTATCGTGTGAGGAAATCCTAACTAAAAAAAAATGAATTTGTTAACAAATTATTTATCTTATATAACACCCTGTATATTTTCGGTACTAACCATGTAACTCTACTTGATTTGGTGATTAAATTGATACCTCATACGTCCATATCGGTTCATTAGTTCGGAAAAAATATTACATGTCTATCAAATAAATACCCCCAATTTTGAGGGTTTTTGGAAATTTGGGGGCTCAAGGACCGACTGAGGGACAATATAAGGGACAATAATCTGCCACTCACGAGAAAAAAAATGAGCTATCGTTCATCAAAATCGGTCCAGTAGTTTTGGCTGTAGGTGCGTCAACATCAAAGAAGAAGAAGCAGCAGCAGCAGGAGCAGACGATGAGAAAAAAAAGTGTACTTTTCAGAAGCCTATATCTCCGAATTGACTTAACCGATTTTGTGGAAACTTCATATACTTCGTCATTTTTAGCCTGAGGTGTGTAGTTTTTCCTCTGGAAGTAGCTGAAATCGGCAATGTGCTAAGCTGTGGCGTATAATATACTCTTGGTAGCTACCGCATTTTTTTGACTTGGCGGGGCGCTACCGCGCTCCTTAATATAACGTCCAGGATGACGAGTCTGAAAGTTGTCTCGTTTAAAGGCGATTTCCATGGACGTTTTGTTGTTAGTTTTTATAGCTCTGGAATTAAGTAGCGCGGTAACGCTCCGCCCCGCCAAGTAAGAAAAGCGGTAGAGCTACCAAGAGTATACTAAACGCCACAGCTTACATTGCCGATTTCAACTAGTTCCTACACACGTCAGTATAAAAATGATTGTTTCCTACGTATGGGGCGAACTCAGATACGAAGAATATAAAGTTTCGACAAAATCCATCAAGTCAAATCGGAGATATGGGCTTCTGAAAAGTACACTTTTTTCTCATTGTCTCTGCTTCTTCTTCTTTGATGTTAACGTTCCTACAGCCAAAACTATTGGACCGATTTTGATGAACGATCACTCTTTTTCCTCGTGAGTGCCAGAAGTGCTTTTTTTTCCTCGTGTGTCAGATGTACATTTTGAAATTTACTGATAACTTGATATGTATTATTGAAAAAATGGGTATCATTTGGGGTGTCAAAACTGTTCTTAGGGATATTTAGATTTTTTTCTCCAAATTGTGACGATTTTTTTTTCTTTTTTTTTTTGCAAATCTGAAAGTATAGGCCGTAATACGTCCAGCGTCCTCAAGGAAATGACCGGTTGGACCTTGGTTTTTCCATCGAACATTTCTGGGGTATAATTTGAAGATAGATGATAATAACTCAGATATGATACTTACGTAAGATCGTTCTTGATATTGGTCAGCTTTATTTATCATCTTTTATTCCAATTGTGACTTACTATAATGTCCTTGAGAAAATATAGTAAATACATGCGATTCTTACAGAAGCTACCTGAGAATGACCTCCCTAACGGCCGATTCCACCTGAACTCATGGTTTAAAATAACACAATCTATCTCAATGATTATCTTTGTGCTACAGTGCTGCTGATGCAAAGCTTCTGGAGCACATGTCAATTATTAGCCTCCAAGCTTAGATGATTGATGACAAATAAATTTTAGTAGTAACATTAACTTATTTGGAGCTGCTGTCTTATAAATCTAAAGCGATGATGCCACTATTAATTTTGGTTTATTATCTACTAGCTGAGTACCCGAACTTCGTTTCGAGAAGATGAGAGAAATNATGTAATCTATGTGTATGCTCTGATCGCGTTTAAAAGGTTGCACCTCGGTGATATGATTATTAATGTGGGAGTCAGATTTATTATCATATTTCTCTCATCTTCCCGAAACGAAGTTCGGGTACTCAGCTAGTTTTCAATAAAGAACCTTTGGAATCGTCACTAAAAAAATACCCCCCTCAAAATTTGATATTTTACATTTCAATGTACCGGTTTGGATGAAATTTGGTATATGGGTCCCATCTGGGCTGTAATTGTGCCCGGAATCTTTTGGGTGCAATCGAATACAACCTTGGTGAGTTTCACCGCATTTGGCGGTTTTCACCAATCCTCTCTAAAAAAAGAATGGTACGAGCTAGAGACTTGAAATTTGGTATATATCTCATATTTGGGGTCTCAGTAAGATTAGAAATATTTGGTTCCAATCAAATATACCGTTGGCGGTTTTTGCCGCTATTTGGCGGTTTTCAGTATTGCTGTATAAAAAGAAAATGGTAAGAGCTAGAGATATGAAATTTGGTATGTATGGTTCCAATCAAATATACCGTTGGCGGTTTTTGCCGCTATTTGGCGGTTTTCAGTATTGTTGTATAAAAAGAAAATGGTAAGAGCTAGAGATATGAAATTTGGTGTGTATGGTTCCAATCAAATATACCACTGGCGGTTTTTGCCGCTATTTAGTGGTTTTCTGTATTGTTGTATAAAAAGAAAATGGTAAGAGATAGAGATATTATGAAATTCGGTAATTTTGTATGTATGTCAAATTTAGTGTCTAATTACGCGCCCGCCCCCCAAATTTTTTTTTTGTGTGTGTGGGGGGGGTATTTTTTTAGCTGGTGAAATAGTAAACCAATGTATCTCATTTGCAGAGTTTTTTTTGACATAGCAAGCAATGTCCCTCAACTTTTCTTATCTTTCGGGTCACTCAAACTCTTTGTTAAGAACCTCTTAGATCTCGCTCTTGATTCCATATAAGCAAATAATGATAGATCAGATAGTACTTGTTCCGGACAATCGGGGTGTTAGTAAGAGAAATTTTCATTTTGTTATATTTGATTTTCACCCTTTCTTCGTTTTATGAAGTAAAAATAATTTTGAAAAACAATATTAGGTATTCGAAAACACGCGAACAAATTTACAACAAACAGCAACTCACAGCATTTTTATTGAAATTTACTGCAATGCGTTCTAGTAAAATTTCTGACTGGCAATTTCCTATGCAAGTTTTTATTCATGTTTCATTTTATATTTGAATTTATTGTTATGTGATTTTTGTCTCACCTCTCAGTTTTTCAATTTTTTCTGATAGATTACTAATATCTCGTTATTTACGGCTTTGATAAAACCCGTTATCCCATTAAAGTATACAGATAACTGGAAGTAACATTAAATTCACTTTTCGCGAACATAATAATTTAAATCACTTGATTGATTGCCGGTGAGTGCCTAAACGTGGTCAGAGATTTATTTTAAAAAAATCTGCCAATATGGCAACCATGGGTTTATTATTTTACCGACTAAGAAATGTACCCCCCACCATTCAAAGTACGTACAATCAAAAAATTGAATAAAAAAGAAATCCTTTTGTCCGCTGCCAATCGATGTGCGGTATACCTGTGTCCCTATATACCGCACTCCGAAAAGGTCACTTTTTCTTCGTGATTTCGCTCTTATTAGCCAGATTTAATGAAAACCGCTAAAAAAAAAAAAAAAAAAAAAAAAAAACATTTTTACCGTCTGATAGATTTAGCTATCTTGATTCTTTGTGTACATTCCTAGAACCCAGAGGTTCCCGGTTATTGATAGTAAGAGCGGATTTCTGATTAAGTGTCCAGGAAAACTGAATTCCTGTACATTAATCCTCACACAAAATCAAGAAATTACATAGCCTTAAAATGAACTCCAAAAGAAAGTATCAGTAGATTTTAAGGAGTTTTACTGTTTCAGTGTATGTATAATATTTTAAGATTTTAAGGAGTTCTACTGTTTCAGTGTATATATAATATGCATTATAAATAGACGTGCAATGCAAGATGTAACAGGGGCGGATACAGAGCGATCAGTAAGGGGAGGGGGCAATTACGGTCGGTTCTCAGCGTAGGACCTATACATATGGACACGTCTCCTCTGATTTGTAAACCAGATTTATACTGATCAGTCCCAAGAAATGCAATCACAATATATTCTATTAGTGAATGTATTTGTATATGCATATGTTCTCATTCAAAATTTTATTCTTATTAATTATTAATTAATATGCATTTTCGTACAACTTTATACACAAATTATTAGGAAAAGGAAAAAAAGTCTGTCCGCTGGGGGGGGGGCGATTGCCCTTTGCCCCCCCTGGATCCGCTCCTTAGATGTAAACAAAAAGTTACCAATTGGAATAGTTAAGTCAATGTTTTCAGAAGATAAATTCAGCTGATTTTATGTGCTCTCACCTTTTGATAAAATATATACGAAGCCGGTTTGAGCGCCATCTTTATCACTCTCAATCTGTGTCAATGATGCAGGTCGCAACATCAGCTCTCTTTTCTGTGCATACCCTTTCCAGATTTTTCCAACAATTTTTATTATTCAGTCATCTCACATCTCGTGGATAGTCGGCCTACCCACTGTTCTTTTATTTTCAGTTCATTTATCGTCCTTCATTTTGTTGGTGCAAAAATGCTTTTCAAATTGGTCTCGCATATCCTGTTTCCGATTACATCTTTTACCCCACTCTTATGTCTGTCTCACTCCTGGTGTGGACCTTCTTACTGACAGAGATGATTAACCCTTCTTTTTCATAGCTCTTTGTGTTGTTCGCAGACGATCTTACTATATTGGTCAGACGACTTGAAAACACTTATGAGAGCGTATTATCCCATCCGTAATTTTCTCATTTGATTACGTCTGCCTTTAAGTAATGAATTTGACCTGAAAAAGTTGTTCAAGTAGGGTTTTCATTATTTTAACTCCTTTTTGACCTGAAAAAGTAATTCAAGTAGGTTTTTCATTATTAAAACTCCTTTTTAAAAAACAAAGAAATGGGATGCATATAGTAAGGGCAATATCAGTTTAATCTCGTGGAAAAAGATAAACCAATATGGCGGAAGTTTGAGGTTAGGGGAGTAAGAGGTTTCCTACGGAGTATGCAATCTTATATCTCTTCTTACATTAGTGCCGAATCAGCTTAAAATATATTTTTTATTAATTTTTTTTTTGTTCACTGCAAAAAAACTCCTTGAAAATTTGTAAAGAGCTCTTCTGTGTACTTCTTATTGCCTGTTTCCTCTTGGTTCAAAATCAAATTTCCTCTTACATCCCCCCAACCCTATCTCTCTTCTTCAAGTTCTTTTTTAAAAAATAAAGGCCGACAATAAAAGTAAAAGAAGAAAAGCTAAGTAACAGCACATAACTTACTCTCAGATTCTTGTGGACGTTAGTTAACTCCACTTACCCCGGTATACATCCCGGAAAAAAATCTAATTCCCAAAATGCACTTGTGTATGTATATGTATGTTTGTTTGTTACGCGATACAAGCCACAATCCGATTTTGACGAAATTTGGCATACATGCTTAGGACATGAAGGAAATTAGAATTTAGAATTTTTAATATTTTGGGGGCCCTGGGGACTGTCTCTAACGTACGAGTATTACAGAGTTCGTCATCTTCTCCTAACAATTGTCTTCAACAAAACGCAATATTTTTTTTTTTAATTTGGCTTAACATCTCTTTATCATCTATCTTTGGTCATTCAAGACGGGGGTTTCACCCTCCTCCATTCGCCGGAAACTTGTAATCCACCTACCCACATTGACCTCACCCAGCCTGGGTAAGGCCAGAAAAATAGCCAGCACCACGAGGCCGCGAACCCACGTGGACACCCACATGCTACAACCTCGCTGGAGTAGCTTAACTTCAGCGATCGAACGGGAACTGGTGTATTCAACGTACCATAGACGCTGGCGAAAACACAATATGATTTTCTTTCTAAAAAGGGCGAACAAAATCATATCATAATTGCAAACTTCCGAAATCGTGTTAAAGAAGTTTTTGCTGATGTTAACATCATGGAGTCTCTAAAAGTCTAAAACAAAAGCTTTTTCATTGTAAGAGACAAAGTTTTTCAAAATGGAGTACGTACATCAAGAATATGTCGTTCAAAGGGCGAAGCCTTTTTTTAATTGAATTAATAATTTTCAAAGGATCAAATTGCTAGAAGTACTTGCTTATTGAGTACCTTCAAATTAGCTTAAGTATTTTTTTTAAAAATCACTTCTCTAATGAAACCTTTTGTGTCCAATACGACCACTTGCCATGAGTATCTAATTTTGAATTCCCTTGTTAAGTCAATTTAAACTGAGTATCTAATCTACATTTAGGAAGCTAACTGGGCTCCATCAACAATTTAAGTTATGGCCAGCCATTCCAGAGTTACGAGTTCAAAACCGGGAAAGGACAAAATAATATTTTGAATTTACTAAAAAATCAGAATGGCCGTGCCCCTAAGGCGACTGACGGAACGTTTAAATCTTGGGTTTTAAATGCTGGAATATACAGACTGGACACAAACCAATACCCCCCCCNCTTCCCCCCCCCCCCAATTTTCATTGTCATTGAAAAACAAAGCAGCAATATAAATACCGTAGCGAAGTACGGGCGAAACAGCTAGTTTTTAATAATAATCAAACTTTGAAATCTACCACAAAAAAAAATACCGATATCTTACAAGGTACGTCGAATTCAAAAAGCAATCGAATAAAATCAGGCTTTCCCAAGGAAAAACTTTAACATTACATTAACAGCTTAAAGTTACTTTCACAGCTTTCAATGTTGTAACTGAATCAATTTGTGTGTTCCTGATAAATGTAAGTATGCAATGTGCAATATGAGCGGTAAACTTTTTATAAAATGTGTTCCTTTGATCTTAAGACAGCGCCAATGGTACACCAGTTCCCGTAGGATCAATGAAGTTAAGCTACTTCCAGAGAGGTTTTACTTGCTAGGTGACCTCGTAAGCTCGCTCCCTCGTAATGCTCTATTCGGATCCCAATCCAACCTGGGTAGGGTCAATGTGGGTATACCCTCCCGTTTCGAATGACCAAGAATGTAAATTACAATTTACTTGAAGACGCTATTTTAGTTTGTCAGATGAAATCACTTCACACTGTATGGAATAGATCACATTAACAAAGTCTGCATTATTAGTTTGCATTCTCCTATGGTAGGTTTGTAGACACAGTCAAGTGTCAACATGATATACAATAAATTTAATCCAAGTACATTGTACAGTGTGCTGGGAAATCACGTCACACTGTATGGAATAGATCACATTAACAAAGTCTGCATTATTAGTTTGCACTGTCCTATCTGAACAATCTGTAGAATGACTGCAGTGATTTAAGAGACGATGTTGTTATGCAAAGCCCTCATGTCATCACGACTTGGCCCAGTAACTTGGACTTGGCCGTGTGATGAGCAAACTTTTTGAACAATCTGTAGAATGACTACAGTGATTTAGTTTAATTATCCAGCACAATAGACGATGTTGTTATGCAAAGCTCTCATGTCATCACGACTTAGCCAAGTAACTTGGACTTGGCCGTGTGATGAACAAACTTTTTGAACAATCTGTAGAATGACTGCAGTGATTTAGTTTAATTATCCAACACAAGAGACGATGTTGTTATGCAAAGCTCTCATGTCATCACGACTTAGCCAAGTTAGCTTCTGGAAATACGTAATGTTTGCACGTAATGTAGGTACATGTATTAAATGTCAATGAACATTGGACATTTGTCTTCTCGCATTTATGTTCTTGAACCTTATGGTTAAGATAAAATTCAAGTCGGACAGCAATTCATGGTCAAAAGAATCAAATTTTGACGAGTAAAGTGTCACTTGAATTATGAGAAGTCAACCCCTTGAAAGTGGCATACCCGGGGCTTTGGATATATTTTGTGATGTAAAATGAATGGGTGCAAGAAACGGTCAGAAATAAGTTAAATTTTGATGTATAAAATGGGACATTTGATTTGGGTTTGACGCGGTGAAATCAACCGGAGGTGCTACACACTTGAAACGGAGTTGTTACACACTTGAAATTTGCTATGAATTGGTATGTCAATTGTATCATATGACACTAATGTTTTGGTGAAAATCAAATATACTGATTGTCATTTCTTTACCGCTTTTTGGTGATTTTCACAAATCTTACCGGTCTTGATATATTTTATTTACAAGCTGACTCGCACATACAAGCCAAAGACTGAAACTTAAGGTTTGGCTGCCGGGACCTCAAAATGTCTTTTGACATTAAAATACATTTTATTTACAAAATGACACGCACATACAAACCAAAGGCTGAAACTTAAGGTTTGGGCTGTGAGGACCTCAAAATACAAACCAAAGACTGAAACTTAAGGTTTGGGCTGTGAGAACCTCAAAATACAAACCAAAGGCTGATACTTAAGGTTTAGGCTGTGGGGACCTCGAAATGTCTTCTGACATTAAAATATATTTTATTTACAAGCTGACACGCACATACCAAACAAAGGCTGAAACTTAATGTTTGGGCTGTGAGGACCTCAAAATACAAACCAAAGACTGAAACTTAAGGTTTGGGCTGTGAGAACCTCAAAATACAAACCAAAGGCTGATACTTAAGGTTTAGGCTGTGGGGACCTCGAAATATAAATTTCTGTTTTACATAGGCAAGGAAAGATGTTTTAGAGTTTTAGGATCTCAATGTTCTATTTAGGAAGAGAAGAAACATCTCTTGGGATGCTTTATTTTTGTTGATATTTTC